>JAEIGQ010000219.1:0-519279 GCA_018904275.1 Lordiphosa clarofinis
CACTATAAAGCATCTTTTTGGGCACTATCAGCGGTGTCACAGAAATCTCTTCCAACCAAATTCCAACCCAAAACCAATTCTCGGTGTCACAGAAATCTCTTTCGGTTGTTTTTAAATCTCTCGTGTTTTGTTGGGAGATTTGGCGAAATTCACCACTTAAACCATTTTGATAAGTAAAATTGTTATTGGAAATGTAATCAACATTATTTTTCTGCATAGGTTGCATCAAATGAATAAAATTTTTTGTTTTAATAATAAAATTTGCATTTCAATAATTGTTTGCAAAACCAACCGAATGTTGACAAATCAACTCGCTACTCAACGTCAGTTGGCGCCCTCTACACATGGTGACGCTCTCTGAGTACCAATTTTTTCAGAAATTTTCAGAAATTGATCAGAAAATGATCAGAAATTGATCAGAAAATGATCAGAAATTGATCAGAAATAGAAATTGATCAGAAATTGAACAGAAATAGAAATTGATCAGATATTACACCAGCAAAATTGAGAAGCAGCCCAAATTTTCACTCTAATACTAGTTGCTCCATGCAATTTCATTATAAGCTCTCTAAGGGTATAAAAAAATTCTCTAGAAGTTGTTATTTTAACATGCTTGAACAAAAAAAATGAAACCTCGTTCAATTTCAGCTCTACTAATTTACTCCACACTTTCGGGGACACATATACCACTGTGCAGTGGTTAGCGATTTCGACCAAATTTCGCAGATCAGTTTTAAAACATATAATATTAATTTAATATACGTATGTACTAAATTTAGTCTTCAACTATTCCTGAAGAGTCATCAGTTCCTGGAGCGTCAACAGTTCCTGATGCGGCCTGAGCAACAGCCTTAAAAGGAGGACGTGCAGCGGCCTTGTTAACTTTGCCGTTTCCATTCTCAGGAGGACCTACATCAGCTTCGACAATATCAACACATGGAGCGTCCTGATCAGCAGGAGCCAGTCAGGCTTGGTTCTTCTTCTTCCTCCGATTCTTGCGAAGAGGCCCCTGACAATTGTCGTCGCACTGAATTGCACAGCGCTTGCCATACAAATGGACAGTCTACAAATAATAATTATTAAAAAATTTAAGAACTAAACTATAAATTAAAAGCTAACTTTTTTAAAAACTTACCGAGTTTTGTATTAAAATGTTAGGCATTTTGCGTCTTGTATCGCCGGCTTCCGAAGAATTACTGTAACTGAAAAGCGGCCAGACAGCGTAGGGCTGCATTAGTGGCAGCGCTGTGTTTCTTTCTAGGGCTGGAGTAGTAGCCGTTATTTTAAATTGAGCAGATATGAAAGTGCTCGTATATGTAGAAAAACAAGAAATACTCAAATTTCTGTTCATACGATTTTGTTTAAACATTCATCAAAATACGTGGAAATTTATTGCTAATCATTGGCACTACCGGGCATTCTTTGCCATTATCTAAAAGCAAGTATAAAAGTAAGCGAAGATTTTGACAATTTTTGATTGCTCCAGTGTGCCATTATCTGAGAGCATAGATATTAATTAGCGTCGAATTTTGGACATGTGCCAGTGTTGCCAGAGCCACCGAATCTGTGGCCATGTCATGTGCATTTTGCTTAAATAAGGAAAATGTAAATTTCTAAACTGTGTTATGATCCGACCTTCTGTCCCGGGTCCATCTATCGGTCGCCGGCTAGCTTACGGCTGACTCAGGGATGAGTACGACCTCGATAGCTGGACTGGTCGGCTAACAACAAAAAAATTTCTATTTTTCAGATGCCTGTCACGGCTCACACACGAAACACAAAACAATTGGCAAAACTGCTGGAATCATTTGCCAGAACACTACCCTCCCTGCCATAGGTTGACTTTCACTAACTCGGACAACCCCCTCAACTCTCAGACACTGATATTCAGACCGCCATCTCACCCCCTTGACAAATTTACACTAACATGTTACTTTTTTCACTTTCCATCACATATCTTTATAAACAATTCACTAACACCTAAAGACATATTAATTATTTTTCCTAACCAGGGTACCACTGGGACGAATACAAAAAAAATATATCTATACATATAAATAAGACTAATAAAATAAATTAAGGGATTAAATTAAATAAATACTTAAAAACTAAATTTCCCTACTGCCATGCCGTGTCTTTGTTCGGCTTTATTTGTGCTATAAATGGTTGGTATAAAAACCTGGGGCCACCCAGAGGTAGGTGGCCAATTTGCTCCGGGCGAAAACTGGGTCCTCTGGTGGCCGCTGCCAACTCCAACAATTGCTCTGCTCTCTACGCGGAAATTTTCCAAAAAATATCCCTAAAATCATTCAATTAATAACTAAACAATCAATAAATTCTTATTTATCTTACCGAGACAGTAATATATTTAATACATAACACAATTTCTTTTTGCTGACACATATAAGTACATCTATACGAAACTAGGCAATGACTTTCTAAATTTCTAACCCCTTCTTCTTCCTCTGGGGTAGTATTCGCCCAAGAAGGTAACAATTTGAATTTTAAGCCGCTCACTCCCTGAACCCTTCGGAACTAGTGAACCAGCACGACTCAGTAAACCACTCGTGCGCACCCCTGGTTCCAATCACGTTTATCGGCGGAGTATAAGCCGATAAATATTGATATCAAGACAAAACAAATGAAACTGGCGGGTGGTCTCAATATCAGCACATAACAACTGTTCAGTCGATTTTGATGAAACATACATCAAAATGCGTAGAAAATTAATGCCAATCATTTGCACTACCGTGAAAAGTATGTCATTATCTGGGAGCAAAGTTATTAATAAGCGTCGAATTTGTCGATTACCGATTTTCGATTGCTCCGCCACCCGTATCAGTTCAAAATATGAAGCCGAGGCACCCCCACTTTTAAGCATTTTTCACAAAAACTGTTCAGACGATTGAGCTCCAACTTGGTGGACACACTCTGGAATATATCTGTTATAATCTAATATATCGTGCAATGTGTGCCATTCCCTTGGAGCTAAGCAATTAACACTTAATTTTAAAAGTAAATTTTTGGCTGTTAAGCATATATCTCAATGAGCTGAGCTTTTGGGGGCATATTCTTGAATATGTGGCCGAAGTTTTTGCATACCGTGCATCATGCCATTATCTGAGAGATGAGATATAAGCCAAAATCTATAGAGGCGATTTTTAAGAGTGATTTTTTCAATGTCTGCAATGCACTGTACACATCGGAATAATTTGCCAATTCCGCTAGCGGACGATTTAGTTGTCTGAGTACTAAGCTTTATCATTGAAATATGAAGCCCCACAGAGAATGCTTTTTCTCAAAAACTGTTCACACGTATGAGCTTAAGCTTGTTAGCCGCAAAATAGAATATAGATCCAGATCTTATTATTTTCTAAAAAGAGCTTAAAAAATAATAATTTCACCTAAGTGTCATTATCCATTCGTAGATACTTTGGCGGCCATCCACTATTGATTCCCAAAACAGTTACGATTTCAAACGTGACTCCAACTGGTTCAGTTATCTTTGTAGCCCTGTAAGTAAAATGCTAGCTTCCTTCTCCCCGCTAATTTAGCTTGAAAACAGTGAAGTAGCCAGCGCTATTTAGCTTGATAGACTCGATTGCCGCGATAACTCAAATAGCGTTTGGACAAGCAGGTAGCCTGGCGTTAGGCCCACTGACAGGCTTGAAATAAATTGTTTAAATTTTCAAACATTGCCACAAAAATTACCTGCTACTGCTCGCCTGGATTTCCGCGAATATAACCAAAAGCAGGCAAAAACAGGAGAGAGAAGGAGAGCAGCTGCAGCGCAGCTCGGCTTTTGTCCAGACAGGAACGCGACAGTTCATTTGTATGTACATATAAATAGATACTCTGCCGGCAACATGGACACATCGTCATCGGATGCGGTAAATAAAAGCACATCAAATATGTGTACTCTTTGAACAATTGAACAGCTCGTTTCGAGTGCTGCAGGGCTCGATGTCCTCGCTGGAGAGTGAAAGTGATCTCTCTATGGCGTTCGAACGTGAAATTGACGGTGAGCAGGAGGAGCCGGTTAGCTGTGATGAACTGCCTGCCTTCGAGATACGTGCCTTCTCGCCCCACGGACGCACACCCTCGCCCATTGATGATTTGAATATCTCAGATATTGAGACACCCAAACAACAGCTACCACAACCTATGCGACAAGAGGAGCAACAGGAACAGCAGCATAATAACCCGGACTACGTGACCCTGCATGAAATCAATGCCCAGATAAGTCCACCCAGCGATGCAGATGATTCCAAGATTATCATGAGCCGCAGCAACAGCTTGGAGACCATCTTTGAGGGCGTTTTTCTACACACTCCACCCCGTGATCAGCAACAGTTGAACCAAAGTCCAGGTTTAGGCTCCTCGCGTCACACACCCAAACGCAGTCGCGCCAATCTCATGGAATTGGTGGCCCTTAATCGTCTGCAAACCGGCAAAGAGAATCAATCGCCCAAGAATCCCAAGGGTGATTTGACTTAATTAGGCCTACTAATCCATCCTCCAAACAGCCAAAGCCAATATGACGACTGCCACCGCAACTCTTTTATAAACTAGACTTAAGTTTCTTCTTAATATGTTCAAGCCTGTCCATTTGGTGTACACTTATTTTGTGTATCTGGAGAAAATCGATTTTATTATTCGAAAAAAGAGAATATTTGTCTTTCCATGTTGTAAACATCTAAATTTGAGTATTTGCTTTATTTTGGTGGGCTGTTCAGGTAGAACAGAGGCTACCTGTGCATGGGATGGATTTGCAGCTGTGAAGCGATCATAAACCTGAACTCAAGTTTGTTCTACCTACCGGAAGATACAATTGAAATTACCGACTTATTGGGAAAATATGTTTTGGCTGTTTTCAAACCTTTTACTCAAAGAGAAAAGGCAACGCATGCAAGTATCAGATATAAATTCTATATTAAGATATATCTATTCAGATGTGTAGATAATAATGATCAAATAAATTATAATATACAGTAAAATTATTACACAACATACCAAAATTAGTTGCACTATATAGTTTTGGCAGATTTCGCTAAGTTTTGCTTTTATACTGTTGGCCAAATAGACCACTTCCATTTTTTGTCGCGTGCGAATCGCTTTTTAATTATGAAGCTAGTTGGAACCAGCTCTAGGAATGCTCTCTACTTTACCACTAAAAAGAGTGCTTCGAAAGTGCAATAAGTTAAAGTAACAATATATTTTAATTTGACTTTTATTCGACTTTCATTCGTACGATTGTCGCGTTCGACATCTTGGAAATACCCATATCCAATTTGTAGGGGAGAATGGGGGTTCTGAGCCGCTGGGGGTTGCGAGCCACTCGAATATTGGCCACAAAAAAAAATAAATTTAAACTTTTTGTTTTTGTCAAGTGTTTCCCTTCTTATTACCTAACTTTTGGCTAGCAACCGATCAGTCAACACGTTCTTTAAGTTTGTGAACCAGAACTCGACTTTTTTTTCAAAAAAAAGTTTTTTTTTTCATTTTTGACTTGTGAATATTATACAAAATTTCTTTCGTAATGCCAAAAGTAAGTATGGGGAAACTATCTTTGGTCATTTGCCTTTTTAATAGAATTATGTTTTTTTTTTACATAATTTTTTTTTTTGTTATGTGACGTCACCAAAAAAAAGTGAGATATGGGGGGTTGTGAGCCACTTTGGAAAAATGTTGGTTTTGACTTCCAAAGAGGATATTGCAATGATGCGCAATAAAACAGAGAAAAAACTCTCCAAAGAAGTTAAAAAACCATTAAAAAAGGCAAACAAAAGAACAGCCACCAGCAAAAAGAGCTCTTATATAAAAGAAAACAAGCCTGATGCCGTCAATCAATTTTCACACTTCATTGATATTTCTTAATTCAGAATATGAGAAAAAAAAATTTTTTTCATTTAATAAAGAATATTTGCCTAAAAACACGAATTTTGAACTTTTAGATGGGTGGCTCACAACCCCCCACAAATTTTTGAAATTTTAAAAAGTCACTTTTTTTTCAATATCAAATAAAAAACCCCAAAAATTTATTTTTTTAAACTAGTGATGAGGAAAGTTTCGTGCATCTTTTACCTAAAATACAAAATTTACAGAATTTGGCTAAGTTATGTTCAAAAAACAAAACTATGATCACAACCCCCCACTCTCCCCTACATAAAATAACGTGAGAAATAAACGCGAATTCAGTATGTTTGGTATGGTTCTAGGTCCGTCTAGACTTGTATATACATACACAGTGAGCCATAATACATAACACATATATACAACACATATATGCAAAAATATTTGTAATTGGGCGCTTGGTTAAAAAGTAGTTTGAGTTTAATTTTTATTTAAATTTTTAAATAAACATTTTTAGAACTCTTATTTTGATCTGTTTTTGTTCGTAGAAAAGCGATTCTTAGAAGAAAAAAATTTTTTTTTAAATTTTTTTATATTTTTTCCAATCGATCAAAAATGAAATTTCTCGCATTTTCGGGCAAAAAATTCCTTTTTTTTATACACTTGAAAAGTGTATTAAAATTTTGCCCAGAAGTTTGCAACGCATAGAAGGAATCATCTCCGACCACATAAAGTATACATATTCTTGATCAGCGTGACGAGCTGAGTCGATTAAGCTTTGTCCGTCCGTCTGTCTGTTTCTACGCGATCTACTCCCTCAGTTTTGAAGCTAGCGAGCTGAAACTTTGCACAGAGTCTTCTTTTGTATGCACGCTGCTAATATGTCGGAACCGACCGGATCGGATGACTACTTCTTGTAGCTGCCATACAAATGATCGGTCGAAAAATGGGTTTTAATGAGAACTAGTAAATACAGAAAACTTATAATAGAATTGAATGAAAAAATAGAGGCAAGCTAACTTCGGCTCGACCGAAGTTTATATACCCTTGGAGCTTGATATGTGCCTGACAGTTTGTATGGCAGTTATACTATATAGTGGTCCGATTTCGAAAAATTTTGGTGAAATGATGTAAAATCATTGAAAACTTATTAATACGGGCGGTGGGAGCGATAACATTGAAAACAAAAAAGTTTTTCTCACTAAGACTTTTTTTCAGACCTTACTTTTGTATGGCAGCTATACTATATAGTAGTCCGATTTCGAAAAATTTTGGTGAAATTATGTGAAATCATTGAAAACTTATAAATGCGAGCGTTGGGAGCGATAACATTGAAAACAAAAAAGTTTTTCTCACTAAGACTTTTTTTCAGACCTAACTTTTGTATGGCAGCTATACTATATAGTTGTCCGATTTCGACAAGGCTTGGTGAAATTATGTGAAATCATTAAAAACTTATAAATACCAGCGTTGGGAGCGATACCATTAAAAACAAAAAAGTTTTTCTCACTAAAACTAGTTTTTCAACTGATCGTTCCTATGGCAGCTATATGCTATAGTCATCCGATCCGGCCGGTTCCGACAAATGTGCAGCGTATTTATACCAAAAGACTTCGTGCAAAGTTTGGTTACGATAGCTTTAAAACTGACGGAGGAGATAGCATAGAAACAGACGGACGGACAGACGGACAGACGGACATGGCTATATCAACTCAGCTCGGCATGCTGATCAAGAATATATATACTTTATGTGGTCGGAGATGCTTCCTTCTATGCGTTACAAACATCCGGACAATTTTAATATACCCTCTCCAAGGGTATAAAAACAGGATTTTTCTCAATATTACCGCTCTCAATCACGGTCATGGGTAATATTAAATGTTTTTAAGCTGATCTGCGAAGTTTGGTCGAAGTCGCTAACCGTTGAGACAAGCGATTTCAAGTGTATAAAAACTTCGGCACGGACGAAGTTAGCCTTGCCTTTCTCGTTTTTAAATAATTTTGGTTTTTGTTTTCAAACTATTGAACCGATGTAATAACAATTTTATTCGCGATTACTGGCTGTTCAATTACCTTTTGATTCTTATCTTGCTTAATCTATCTGACAATTATGAAGTGATATTTGGCTTTTAATGTAAGAGCACCTACCTACTTCAACTACACTACAAAAAATTGTTAGTAGAAATTTTTTTTGGCTGTAAACTAGTGTTATAACTAGACATCGGATTTTAGGTTAAAACATATTTTTAGGTTAAAACATATATACCATAAATAACTGCATAACTATTATTGTGATCTTACCGAACCGCGATAAAATACCATCTATGACCAGTGGTAAAGAGAATAGACTACAGCATACAGAATGTTTTGTACAATTTTACTATGACGTAGATACAACTAATTTGCGGATTTGCGAAAAAAAATACCAAAACGGAACCAAATCAGTCAAGATGCGATGATATCACCAGGTTCACTTTCTCCTTCAACTAAGTACAGAAGCCAGGCATATGCAGTGCAAAGTCTAAATTTCAAAACAATTTTATGATAAGGTTCGCGTCCCTGACTCAAATTTTTCTCTCGTGCGCCAACTGAACACATTCAGAAAACTGAATTTTGTGGCTTGTACGTCATACGACGCATACCATACGAGAAAACGAAATTACAGTAAGATACAAACTAAAATTATTCACCTTAACTGTGCTTTGATTAGTACGCTACGAACTATCTACTGTGCGCCTTTACGGTACCTTCTATCTACTGTGCTTGCCTTTACCATGGTACCTTCTTGTCTTCGGTATTTTGTATCGTTCTAATGATGAATACGGAATTTGGAGTGGTACTTGAGTAAAGCATATTTTTACCTATTTTAACCTATTTTGACCAGGGATCGAAAATAAGAGTTATGGGCTTTAAAAAAATCAAAGCCAGCATAGAAACAGTCGGACAGACGGACATGGCTATATCAACTTAGCTCGTCATTCTTTCTCTCCAAGGGTATAGAAATATCTCTTCGTCTTTAACTCGGAAATCATATCACCTTTTAAAACGCATATCGATTTGTTTTTTGCTTTTTAGATGATCCGGTGACGAGCTATGATCAACACGTTTCACTTTTGAACTGTATAGTACCAGCCTACACATCAAGTTTTCAGTTCAAAGCTTAAGTCATTTCTAAGAAATGACTCTTAACCAAGGCTGAAAACCTCTGAAATTCTGTAAAAGGTTCGGCTTTTAAACTTAAGTTCTATAGAAACAGCCCTTTCAATAATATCAATGCCAGACTCTTTTCTTATTTGCAAGCAAAAATTGTGAAACTGATTCGTTTTTTATGCTCTATCTATGTTCTTTATTGTTGGTCATCCATGGTTCGGGGTTCTGTGTTGTCAAAACCATGGCAATTTAGTTATTTTCCTTATGATCTTGACAATGTTCTTTACCTTTGGTCATCGCGGTTCGGTATTATCATAAACAGGGCAATGAAGTTATGTGTTACTACGTTTATACGCACGTCTTATTTGCAAATAACAATTTTGTAATTAACAAATTTTTGCGTATAAACGCCGAGTTAATTTTTAATTTGCAGATTTATTTGCAATTAGAGTGCTAGGTGTTGCCACTCTTTTCATTGATTTTATTGTCTAACTATATGGTAGTCCTGTAATATTGTTATTGATATTATATCAACTGCTGGCGCAGGAGAAAGGCAAAATGTTGAAAATAAAGACTGAAAACAAGCGTTGCAATTGAACCACGGCGGATAGCAGGATGATTTTCATATCAATGTTAACAGTTACTCAGTTCTGCCAACCAGGCTACACTGATTTTCATTTCAATGTTACCAGATTCTCACGTATAGTAAGTAGCGTATAAACGATAAGTTAGTTATTTACAAATTATTTCTATTTGCAAATAGCTGGCGTATAAACGTAGTATATGATAGTTTGTGGTCTTGAAATTCAATTTCTTAAGCATTTCGCGGTTTTGTTACCATGGAGACCCCTTAGCTGCGAATTGCGCCTATGCATGCTGGCATGATTTTTCACTTGGTTGGCAATTACGTTTTTCATAATTACTATTTTTATTCTCCTTGGTTTTTTCGCGATTTAATAAGTCTACAGTCAGTGTAAATGGTTTAAAGGCCTCAACTATCACAAAGTCTGTAACTAAATTCGTTATACACTCCGTGCACTCAACAATAAACCATTTTGTACTTAACTAAAATTGTTTAGTACGCACGAGTGCTGAACACAAAAAAGTTCGGTACATGCTTTTTTCGGTCGGCGCGTTACAAATTATTTACCGTTCTTGTGATTTCGTACAGTAAAATGTAAAATTGGCTATACAGCTCCTCCAAAGTGGCCAAGCCATATTCTCATCTCACATGGACAGTATAACATATAAATATCAGTTTAAAAATTTTACACAAATCAGTGTACACAACACAGCAAATATTTCTGCATCATTTAGTCAAAATTAGTCATTTCATCTTAAAAATAATTTTTATTTTAAAAATTATAATCGTTACGATCCCTGATTTTGACCTATTTTAGCATATGGGCATTTCCATTCTGTCGAACCGTGACCGTCGTACACATTGAAAATGAAAAAAGGTCAAAATAAATCGAATTTTTAATTCGTTTTTTACTTTATAATATTGCTCTTAAATTCGAAATTGAAATTCGGTGTTCAAAATAATGACTAAATTGGAAGCTATTCGAACGTGACAAAAACAGAAGTACAGTATAATTTGGATTATTGCACCTACACTTAATTGCACAGATAATTACTATCTCAAGGATACATTGCTCCAAAATGTTTTAGTTTAATTGCATTGCATATAAATGCATTTTTAAGATTATTTCACCTTTTTTCGGTAATAAGTTTTGGTTTTTGAACCAAAAAAATGTATTTAAATGCGCGCCATATTTGTGGAAAAACAAAATATAACGCTTCTTTAACTGTGAAGCAAAAATGAGATTATTGACGAAGTTAAAAATAAGACAAGGAAATGTGATCTTTTTATAAAATACAAATGTGACAGATAGACAATTTACCGCGTTTATAAAAAAGACGAGCTCAGACATGTCGCTATTATCGCGGGCTCACAGCAGACACTTCTGACATGGTTTGAGCAGCAGCGTTCCACCAATGCGATGTTGGACCGGCAGGTTATTCTCGGCAAATATAAGAAATTTTGCCTAAAGTACGTTACCTAGTTAAAACCTGATGATAACTGACTCCATATTTTTAAATTTTTCAAGCTGCACGCAGAATCTGCTGAGAGCTATGCTTGAGGAGCAAATGATTATGATATCTATATATTGCCCGAACTGCTTAAATATTACGATGAGAAAAATATATTTAACGCAGATAAAAGTGGGTTTTATTATAAAGCACTGACATTTTTATACAGGGTAAGCAACATAAGGGGCAAAGAAATCAGAACACGCGTTTGATTTTTATGACTCCTAAAAAAAAAGTCGTTGCTATATTTAATGTCAAAGCTCCACGTTGATTAAAAAAAAACTTTCTATGCCCATATTATGCAAACCAAAGAGCATGGGGCATATGTATAATATCCTTTTTACACTGAGCACATCTAACATCCATTATTCTGAGTCATAAATATTTACCATGGCGGAATCTTAGTAGCATTTACCCATTAGACATCGACCCACTTACCATTTTTACAAAGCAAAAGCTTAAAAATGTTGGTTTAGCAAATGGTTAAATGAGCATTTAAACTCAGGTTAGATGTTAGATGTGCTCAGTGTAAAAAGCCTATAAGAAAAAATCGTTTCAAAACTGGTTCATTGATAACTCGGCTTGTCATAAAGATGTGCAATCTATCAAGAACGTTCAAATGAAATTTATACCTCAAGGATCCAGGAATTATTCACTTATTGGCATTGGAATACCGACGAGCTTTGGTTAAAAAACTATTGGTCGTTTTGAATCGCTGTGAAACTTCAGTCGAAATTGTCAAAAAAAACTTTCGCTATTGGATGCGCTTTTCTTATATAGAAGGCAACGCATGTAAATTGGTTATGCTGACAACAATTTATAATTGTTTTAAAAGTGTAAGTAACGTTGCTAGAATCTAAAACAAAACTCTTAGTTTATGTTATCGTTTGTTTTGTCGACTTTGATTAGCTGAGAATGATCTTGTTTAAGAATCCACAAAAATTCGAATAACCGAAGATTTTGCATCATACTCCAACTTTACGGATTGTGTGAACGTGGATGAGAATCTTGACTGTCATGACTGGTGACGAATTTGTTCCCTCCATATTAGACGAAAAAATTTTAGCAAATAAGTGCAGTAGTGAGGTTGAATCGGATGATTCACAGTTACCATCAACTAAAGCTGGTTATTGCACTTGTAAACCATTGGAAATGATGTATAGAGAATATAAATGGGATGAAGGCTCCACACTTTCTCGTGTAGAAGAAAATTTAGTGCAAAAAACATTTTCGAAAGAAAGTTACGGATTATATTAAAAAATAATGCATCTACGTACTAGCCAATGTATAAATAACAATTTTACCCTAAACTGAGACGAATTTTTGACTTAAATGCACATTGGTGATAATTGCATCATTTGTGGTGTTAACGATGGATGTGCATCTAAAAGCATTATACTGTAGTTTTGAGGTGCAGCTATATGAAGACAACGTTTAGCGAAACCTAACACAATAACTAAGCCCAAATAGTTTTAATATCTTATAAATGAATAGTTTTTTGAAATGTATATTATTTGATTTAAAAATCTTAAGTACATTTTATGTAAAAAAAAATTTATCTCTGTCGATACGTGACATGTCGAACGTGACATTTTTTCCATCATCATATTTATGTGGTTTCTGCTATAATGCGAAGCAAAAACTTACAGTTAATTGCATTGGCATAATTTCTCATGGTTTGTTATGCATTCTTGTATAGCCCTTTTTACCATCAGAAAGATTTTAGATAGCGAAAGTACATGTAATAAATATCCCCATTTTTTCCCAAAAAATTATGCAAATTTAATGTCACAATGAGAAAAATCGCGTAGGCACGGCCGGGAAACCGAATATATCCAATTGGGTTATAAGTAAATGTAATATTAGCTAACATTAGTTTAATTTCATTGTTTCCCTATGAAAATTCGATCATATATAGTGTTTTTAAACACTTTAATTTTTTGGCCCAGGTGGACCTTTTTTGGAAATGCCCATATGCATTATAATGATTTTATTTCAAATGATTAATGATAAATGATTTTATTTATTAAAAAGCTTGCAGATTATTGGGGAAAAAGGAGAGCGTAGTCGGCCCGGTCCGACTTTGATACGCCCGTTACTTAGAGAAAAAATTGTTTAACAGCCTTCCTGTGTTTCTGAGGGTGAAAAGCCGAAAAGTATGCAACTTTTTAGCCTCGGCTAGTAGAAATCAATGTCATGAAATTGGCTTTTGGCTTAGAAAACTAATTTTATTACTGATAATTTTTGGCTTACTTTTTAATTTTAAAACTAAACGCTTTAAAATATTTTGATAAAGTTGCCTGAAATATTACAAAAATACATATTCTGTGTACATATTAGTTTGCTTATATCTCTTCTTTGTAAGATACTTAAGTTTTGTAAGGTATTTAGAAAAGAGCACCACTTTGAAAATTACATTATTTCAATTTGCGTTTTTCAAACAACAATTTTGGGAAGAAAAATTTTGGGTTATTAATAAAAAATGGGAATGTTACTTGCAGCTTATTTGGGGTTTTTCTTTGTTAGAACACAAAAATAATACCGCGAATTTTGGATAAAAGAAAATAAAAAGAAACATCTCTAGATGAGGTAGCAATCAGCAATTCCCATTGATTTGGTCCTGTGTATCCCGATGAAATCAAAAATTCTTGGCATGACGCGAAGCTGAGAAGACTTTGACGCGCAACAGACCTGGGTTGACTTCCTGCCAGCTGAAAAAAGAGAATGATTATTACTATCTGTGGATACTAAAAGGGCCGACACCAACTCACCGCAAACGCCTTTCCCCCAATCTGGCCTTCACTTTGTTTTTAATGGTTGATACACCATTGGCACTGTGCAGACCGCGTCCCGTAATGATAAATACATGCTTGTAGACGCGTGTACAATTCCGCAAAACTGTTATATGACGATCTAGGAATAAGTCCAAGCAACTGATCGCCTCCACAGTGTGTAGATAGTGAAGATCCAATAGATCTGGATTGTTTTGTGTATGCTTATGCACTTCCATAATGCAATTGGCGGCACGATGATTAAACACATCGATCTTCTTCTTATGGAGCTGAGCTATCTCGGAGTAATAGAGGGCCACACTACCATTTCCCTGTTGAACTGCCTGTTTGGCTTTTAGATAGCATTCCGCCTTGAGTTGGGCATGATGGGCGGCCAGATTGCGAGTCTCCTCGAAATCACGCAGTGCAGCACATTTGGCCTCCTCATGAAGCTGTGAGGAACGATTGGAAGAAGAAGCTGAGCTGGAGCGTGGTGGTGCCTGCTGTGGTCGTTGTTCTTCTCGAGCCGCTTGAGCATTGAGCTGGAGTAAAGAAAAACAAAAATTAATTAGCCAAATATAGTTTGACTTCAACAACCACAATTTACACCTGAAATCCATACATTCAAATTCTCGGAGGGTACACCGACAATCACATCAAGAAAACAACAAATCATGAAAGGGTACATGCAACAGATGCGTCTCAAGTAAGGACTACAACATCGTTTCAAAACATCTATTAGGGAAAAGTACCGCTCTAACACCGCTTTGACAATCAAACAAAGATTAATGGACTCAAATTAAACAAGGACTGGGTTTAAAACCAAACAAACATAGCCATTCCCAAACTGTCTAAATGGATCCTATCATTTGGGCAAAAGTTTACTTTCCAATTGCAAAAAAAAGACACTTTCCATAATTCATGGAATTGCCCATATTGAACAGGGTATCCAAACTTAAAAAGACTAAAAAATCAAGGAAACGACCAGAAGGAATCTAACGCAAAAACTTATCAAATACAATAAACAGAGCATAAAAAATTTCTGTGGACACGGAAAAACACAAGCAGACAAGGGAAACAAATCAGTAGCTATGTATGTTCAGAAGTAGTAGAAGATTATAATAAAACGAGAGCGTAAGATAATGTCGGCTCTAACTGACTTTGATATACCCGTTACTCATAAAAAAAAAACATGTTTAACACTGTTCCTGCGTTCCTGAGGGTAAACATCCGAAAAGTATGCAACATTTCTTTAACTCGGCTATATATTATCCGATCTTGCTGTAGCTTTCAGGGATTATAGTTATTGCTAATATAAATTTAAGTTGTAAATATGAACCGGATATCTTAAAAAATGTGGGAGTTATATTGGGAGTTTTATTGTCTAGTGAGGGCGGGGTGGGCGTTGCCAAAATTTGAAATAAACTTGATCTGCGTGCAGATAAAAGAATACTACATGTCAAGTTTGGTAGCTCTAGCTCTTATAGTCTCTGAGATCTAGGTGTTCGTACAGACAGACGGACAAGTCTATATCGACTCGGCTGTTGATGCTGATCAAGAATACATATACTTTATATGGTCGCAAATGATTCCTTCTGCCCTTTTTACTCTACGAGTAACGGGTATAATAATATTTTTTTTTTTACGATTTTTTTATGATATTTCCAGTGGATCAATAATTAAATTTCTTAAATTTTCCACCAAAAAATCGATTTTTTTAAACTTTTAAGGGGGTGTTCCTAATTTTTTTTTTCTTCTTTGCATTTTTTTATAGGTTGGATATTTGAGAATATCGCCACATAAGGATTTTTTGAAATTCGAAATACTTTAGAAGATATACAGGCCTGTTCCGAATTCCGCAAATCGACCAGAATTGTCGTTTTCAAAAGTTGTGCTGCAGAGTCAGCAGAATGAAAAGTAATTGCTAATAAAAGCATTAAAATAAATCGCAAAAATTATACACTTATCAATTTAATAATATTGAACATTTTTAAAATCGATTAGCATCACTACTTAAAATGTTAACGGTTTAAGTGTATTTTAAAATCATTTTTTTATAAACATCTATAAAATATTGCGTGAAAAGCAAAACCGAGCGGTCGTTTTCAAACCGAGCTAAATTACACTTTACGTTTTAGTCGAATCCAATCGTCAATCGATAGCTGCTAGGGTTGCTTTATTTAAATTAATTTATTCGGTCAGCACTTTTTCTATTTTATTTAGCTATATTTAACCATATTTGACATCACATATTCAAATGTAACAATTAAAAACTGTTTTAAATAAAAATAAATTGACTTAAAGTGTAAATAAGAGCTTTGTAAATTAAAATTATAGCGATGGTGCCAACTCTGGCTGTTGTCGATATACACAAAAACGCGCGCAGGCCATTCAGCCAGCTGTTTATGAAAGCGATTTCGAAACCGAGTTCGAAAAGTCAAAACGTAGCCAAATCGTTCGGAATTGGGAACAGCAAATAGTAAAGCGTTCGTTTTCGTTTCGTTTTTACTTTTTGAAAACGTTCGGAATTCAGAACAGGCCTGATAGCCTTTTTGGTGGAGCAATGTTTTCGCTAAAACGAAAATTTTTGAGTAAATAAATTTCCAGTCAATAAAACTGTGATTTAACGGCTGGTTCTTGAATTTGAATGGTAAGATATTGTCGCCCAGATCGATATCGATTATTAATTGTCTTTTAATCGATAGTTACCGAAGGCTATCCTACGCAATGCGGCTGCATCTACAGAAGGCAGAATGGCACGCAGTTTTTTTGAAAATGAGGAAGGTCCACTGTATGCAGCTGGCATCGCAGTCTAATATCTGTAAGTATATAACATTTGGAAAATTTTTGCTTACTTTCAAAGCAACTTTTTCGGACTGCCAAGCCACATTTCTCCAGTTCTACTAAACCGATTTTGATCAAATTATATGCAATCGTTGCAGAATTGTCACCATTCTAGAACTGGGTTTTTTTGATTTTCTTTATTTTTTTCCCAAAAAACGAACTTCAAACTTTAAACGCGGTTATATCAAAACCACGTTTTTCGAACTGGCGGCCATGACACACTTAACCGATTTTGATGATTTAAATTGAAATCGGCGCAGAATTGTCACCATTCTGGTCTGAACCTCAATCATAATTTAAAAAAAAAATTTTTACTATTTTTTTTTTACACTAAACTACATAAAAAAGGCCAAAAATAGATTTTTCATTTTTTAATGGCCCGCCATTTTGTCAAAAAAAAATCGCAAAATTTTTTTCGATGTTCAGACCAGAATTACATCTATTCTGATTATAACCCCATTTTCACTTTTCATTTCAGACATCCTGCAGACCCTGAATCATGGCCGCCAGCACCATAACTTTTTTTTTGGACACCCACTGACGGATAACTTTTAGAACAGCCCTCGCATCGAAGCAGCAAAAACAATTTTTTTACTTAAATCTGTTTGTAACAAAATAAAAAAAAACAGAATTGGAAAAACTCTGCGTTTTCAAATAAGATTTTTTTTAAAAAAGGTCCAAAAAACAGCTCTTAAACCGATGTTCATTTTTCTTCGCGATTACTGGCTTAACTACACTAGTTAACAAAAAAAAAAATGACCCATTTCAGCTGAAAAATTTTCTTAGTATAGTTTGGAATGGTGATCTAAAAAATCGATTTCAAAAATTTTTTCATGGCTCCGTTTTTGAAATATTAATTTTTTACATTTTTTTGGTAGGTACTCTTACATTTTAAGCCATATCTCAGTTCATAATTGTCAGATAGAGTCAAGTAAGAAATAAATCGAAAGGTAAGGGAGCTACCAATAATTGCGTGGAGCATTGTTTTGAAATCGGTTCAGTAGTTTGAATTCAACAACCAAGAATATTTGAAAAAAATCGATTTTTTGCTCGAAAATCCAAAAAGAAATTTTCGACTAGTTTAATTATTTTTATTTTTCTACTTAAGAATCGCACTTTTACGAAGAAAATAAGGTATTGGTGAGGAAAATCGTGTAACACGTACCATAGATGGATCAAATTGAGTAGAGGAACTAACAGTCAAATTTGAGTATATTGTGTGTTTTCAAAAATTAACATTGTACTTTTCTTCGTTTTTTGGTCAAATTATGAAGTCAACGAAAAGCCAGAACAAAAATAAAAATTAAAAACGGAACAAAAGTCGAAGCAAACGAAAATTTATTTTAAAATATTCAGGAAAATATCACATTTTTTGCACTAAATTGATTACAGCTCCTGTGTTTGTTCACAGATTTTGATGATCGATATCTGTTTTTCTTCGTAGAAGTGCGGTTCTTATGTAGAAAAAATAAAAATAATTTTTTTGGATTTTTTTATATTTTTTCCAGGCGACCAAAAATGAATTTTCGAGCAAAAAATCGATTTTTTCGAAATATTTTTGGATATTGTTGTCAAACTAATGAACCGATTTAAAAACAATGTTCTACTCTGGCAGCGAAATAACCTTTCGATTCTTATCTTGCTTAACTCTATCTGACAATTATAAAGTGAGATATGGCTTAAAATGTAAGTGCCCCTACCAAAAAATAAAAAAAAATTATATTTCAAAAACGGAGCCATGAAAAAATTTTTGAAATTGATTTTTGAGATCACCATTCCAAACTACACTAAAAAAAATTTTCAGTAGAAATGGGTCTTTTTGGCTGTAAACTAGTGTTACCTTTCGATTCATATCTTGCTTGATTCTGTCTGACAATTATGAAGTGAAATATGGCTTTAAATGTAAGTGCTCAAAATTAAAAAACGGAGCCATAAAAAATATTGTGAAATTGATTTTCCAGATCATTATTCCAAACTACACTAAACAAAAATTTTCAGTAGAAATGGGTCTTTTTGGCTGTAAACTAGTGTTATTATTGTGAGCAAAATGAGATTCTGTATAAGAGTTTGGTCGTTCTGTCCGATAGTCTTATTTATGATACGGCTGTTTTTCATTTAGTGCAGAAGATTATAATGGAACACGTGGAAAAGAAAAAAAATTATCTATATCACAGACGGGGCGGCACAACATTACAAAATCGTTGAATCTGAATGGCGAATGTCCTATGATTTCAGCTTGAAAGCTGAGGCACAATATTTTGCAACTGCCTAAGGTAAAAAATCGTGTGATTGATGGGCGCAATTTTTAAAAGAGAAATCAGACGTAGAAGACTCTAAATCACACATGTTGAACCTATTCTTAGTCCAGATGCTTTGATTCAATAGTCATTTGCTCCCCTTTTCGAAGCTTTGAAATGAGAATTGCAGACAAGATATTACAGTGCTAAATCCATTCCTGGTATCCAAAAGCAACATTGTTCCATTGCTGGATTTGACAATCGATTGCAAAATAAGCGTTACTTTGCAGCAGTTGATTTTCTCAAGGAAAAGCAGCTTCTGGACATTAATAAACTTTTAAGCTTTGACTAACAATTTATAATAAAAAATAAAGTATTTTTCTTTTTGTTTTTTTTTTCTAGTTTTCTTTGGTCAGAATTTGGATTATTTACTTGGATAATTAAAGTCTTAAAGTGCGGTGAACAAAATTCAACAGAATGGTGGCGGTCCAACGCGAACTGCCAAAACCATCACATTCAAGTTTTCTTTTAATTATAGCAAAAAATGTTTTCAGTGTATGTCAAAAATTTTCCAATTTTCGAAAACTTTGATCAATTCTCTTTCAGTTTATGTCATGTCTCTAGGTACTCTGGTTCCTGAGATATTTCTATTTAAAGAAAAGCTAATAAAAAAAAGGATTTTTGACGCTATCTCAAGGACATGGCACCAAAATGACCTAACATTGGGCCAGATCAGTTTGGTTTGAAGTTATCTATCCAATTATACGCGATATTTCAAAATCCCAGACTTTAGGCCGCACCCCTTCCCTTATCGGGCTAGACCCTTTAATTAATTGTTAATTTTCTATGACACAATATTTAAAAAAACGGTCGAACACCAAAAATGAATATACAAATAAAATTCTTCCCGCACTCTCAGGCTGTCTTCAAACTTGAAATAAATTGTAATAAGTACATAAAAATGTGCTCTTTCTGAAAAAAATATTCGGATGTTCGGATCAAATACAGATTGGCCCTCGCGAAAAAAATTAAAAAAAATACCGATTCAGTCTCTCATTTTTTTTTTCGTAAAGTTATGATTTTTTGAACATTTTATGTGTCCTCCGGATTATCTTAAGAACTATTATCGTTAGGGGAAAAACTTTTTGTGATATTTTCATCTGGTTGAGTTGATATGGAATATCCCATGTATGTATGTCTAATTTGTAGTCCCTGAGGAAGGCAATAAAATTGCCGAAACGCTTGGGAGAAAACCTGAGCCAATAATTATATACCACTATTATACAACGAAAAGAGTCTAAAAAATACACACAAAAATTAATTAGACCCAAAGAAGTGTTTTCAGTTAATTCAATACCTTTTCTCCTTCACGCACAGCCTGTTCATAGAGCTCGGCTCCACTCAGCTCACTCTGTACATTACTGTCCAGCACCTCCACCGTTTTCCCATAATTACTGCCAGTGGCTGCAAATATTTCCAGCACCGTGTCGTCGGGTATCTCTGGGAATTTCTCACACAACTTCATTTTGGTCAAATGGGTGGCTATATCATTGGGTGGTTCCTGTTCAGCCGCCTGTTTGGCGGCCAATTGCTCACTATTGTAAATACTCCAGGCTAGCTCCATGTCCAACAGTTCATTGACATTGCGAGGCGACTCACTGCACTCCTCATATTTGGGATGTTTCAACAGGCGAGCAAATTGCTCATCATCTTTAAGAGTTTGCTGACGCTGCTCCTCCAGCTGATTGTAGACAGCCTCCATCCATAGGAGGTACATTTGTTTGGCCAATTGGCGTGGCATAAAAACTTTGGTTTGCGTAAATTGTTGATTCGGCGGCAGCATCTCCCCTTCGTAATGGAAATGTGTGCGTAGTTGTTCTATAAGAGTTTCACCCAAATCCATCTCCAGCAGTGTATTATCATCGGGATCTTCCTCTTCATCCTCGGGAGCAGTCAACGGCGGTTCGACGACAGCAGCAGGCAAAGGCTGATCGAGTAAACCATTGCGTATGTCACGAATTTTACGCGTGTGTTCCGAGTATTGTTCATCACCTGAAATAAAGGTATAATAGGTTTGGGGTTTTCAGTTTAAGGATGCGCCACTTACCCAAAACAAAGCAATTTTCAATCTGCAATTGCAGCTCCTTATTGGTGGCCGGAACAGCACTTCGTTTACCTCTCGATTGACGTTGCGGCTTGGGCAAGGCCTTGGATGCAGGCGAGGCAGGCTCCTCCGATTTTTTAATTTCTTCTCCCGCCTTACCACACGAACATTGAAATTGCTCAGCCTCCTCTAGGGGCAAACCTGCCTCAAAGACCGAACCAGTTTCAGCATTTAGTTCATCTTCTTTGAGTAGAATATCCACTGCCCAATCAACATCACCTCCGCACTTGACAAATAGATCCCATAGGCCGGTGAGTTGTTTATTGGGATACATTTGACGCAGCAAAATAAAAGTACACGGCTCGTTGGGGCAACTAACAGAATGTCGCTGAAATGTAAGGGATTCCGCCACGTCGTTATTTTTGCCGGCAGTTTCATTTGTGGACTCATCTCGCAGTAGGTCCAAAATTGATTTGTCACACGACGTGGCGGCGGCAGTGGGTGCTGGTAGCTGTTCTTGGCTAGCCTGTTGGGACCAATAATTGGAAACATTTTGCTCATAGGGTATCCAACTTTGAGCATTGGCGTTGAGCCTAAAAGCTTCCGAGTCAGTGGCATAGTCGTTCGTGTTCTGAACAGTGGGTGGAGCTGGCGGCGGTGGTAGAGGTGCCGGCAGAGCAGGCAAAGGCGGATATTGACGCAGCTGGGGTAATGGCACTGTGTATTTGGTTTCCTTGAGCATCTAAAAATGTTTTAAAACAAAATTAATATAAGGTATGTTTTTAAGCTTTATTACTCGGGTTACCCTAATTAACTCCGTCGCACTGGTTCTCTCATAGCGATCCAACATTCTTTGTATAGCCTCCCTGGGCACTCGATGTACATTCTTTTGGGCCATTTTGCTGGCGGACTTTGACCAAGGCGTTTGTGGATCCATCAGTTCTAGGATATAACCATTTCGAACTGCAATCTGTACATAGGGTTGCATTTCCCATACCATAATGTTGGTATTGTCTACAATAATGGGACTCCAGCCGCTCGCGGCTTTCTCCCGCACACGCTGCTGATTCCACTCATGTGCTTCGCTCAGTAAATTTAAATTAAATTCATAGCCACGGGATGTGCGGAAATAGTCATCGGTGCTGTAAATGAATTCATGCGGCTGATACAAGTCCAGGAGATGGCTTTGTTGAAGCAATGTGTTGGCCAAAGTGGATTTGCCACAGCCCGAGGGACCTCGCATCAGAATCATTAGCTTTTGGCCAGCTTGTGCTTTTGTACAAATGGCATGGAATTGTTTATTCTGGTAGCTGCTGGAGGAGGGGCACATTTTGATGGAACTGGAGCCACTGGATGCTGAGTGGGCTAATTTTTTGATGTTATTGTTGCCATTGCTTCTTTCCTCACAGTTTAATTCATTCAACAGAAGCGTCAAATTTTTTGCTGGCTCCACAAAATTTCCCGCCATGATTATTAATTGTTGTTGTTGTTATTGCCTAAGAAGCGTAATGCGCATTAGTTCTGGCTTTCTTATCGCACACACACAATCACACTTACCACTACAATAGAGATCGAGATCCTCTGATCAAATAAATTTCACTGTAACAAACCCAATTTTGCACCGATTGCCTCCACATGCAGGTGTACGTCAGGGGTTAACATTATCTTGTATTTTGTTTATTTATAAAAATATATGTTCATTTGCCATGACCCAGCGAGCACACAAGCACATCGAAACGAATCTCAAAAATTATGCTCTTGCATAGAGCAACACATTAGAGAATCAGTTTGCTGCGTCGACATTTCCTCGCTGCCGGCGCCGTCAGCTGTGTTAAGTGGCGGCAAATTTTGATTTCTTTTCAGAATTGATTAGGCGTTACCTGATATAACGAAAACTTTAACGCTTATTTGGTGCGCTCTTTGCCATTTAAAGATGATCGAAAACGTGTTTTCCCACCAATTGTTTACAACTAATTCAGCTAGCACGTCTGCTCAACTGCTCAACACTGTTACAATGCTATCGATAACTTCGTTAGCTGCAGTGCTGTCAACTTGGCTGGTTTAAAGCAATATTTGGCTATTTTGAAAGTTCTCAAAGCGAAATCAATTCTTATACAGTAGTTAGCCGCTTTATGAAACATAGGCTTGTATAAAACTTTACAATGCTTAAAAACGAAGAGATTTAACATAAACAAGATTTCCAACAAACATTTTAACTAAAGAAATGCTCCGATTTAAGAGTCGATGAAAGCGTTAGTATATTGAACCCAAAATTTTTGAGTTTATCAGTTATGCTCAAACTAGTTTTTGGACCAAATTTGGACTCAAAATAGCAACACTTTTGCAAAAGCAAAAATGAAAGCTTGGCTGTATATGGGCATTTCCAAAAAAAGTTCCACCGAGACCAACAAATTAAAAGTTTTTAAAAAATCGTTACCTTATCATTTTATTGTTCAGAAAAATTCAAATTCAACTAATTTAAGTAATTTAAAACAACGGTGGATAGTACAACAAACAACCGCTGCATCGCGTTGATCGAAAGCAAATGACAAAAATAAGAATGTTGTTGTACCCTTTCCGTTATTTCTGTTGATCACGCTGATTTAATCATATCGAGCCCCAACCGCGAAAATAACGTTAGCGCACTATTATTGGAAATTTATTTTTCAATGCAAATATGTTCTGTCATATAAAAAAAATTAATTGTATATATTCACAAAGATATCGCACATATGTTTTTTTTGTGAACGCAAAAATAACGTAAGCGCCACAAAAACCAATAGGACAATAATAAAAACTATGAATCGCCGTAGAATGGGGTATAAAAGCAAATGGATAAAGACACACAAATTGACTTATTCGATAAAAGTTCGCAGATCTTATTATTAATTTCATCTTTCATGTTTTTGAACGGATATTTCGAAACGAGGCAAGAAAACCGCATAAACCGTAAACTGCAAACTTTATATGCTTTGAAACTAAAAATCGATTGTAATAATAATGACACGGAAGCTCGCTATAAGAACAATACTCCAAGCCTATTTCATAAAGACAGAGGGAAAACGCTGCTCTTTAAAAAAGTGGCCTTCAACTTAAAATAAGAACAAGATGTCAACATTTTTGAGAACAAATGTTAAAAAAGTGTTTTTAAAAAATGACTAAAGTTTTATTTAACTCAACCTCAACACACTAAAGTATACGTATCAGTTTAGAGGTGTAGCTTCATAAGCTTCGGAATGTGCTAGCACGCTATTTTATACGTTATTCGTTTAATGCAAAAAGTCTAGGTTTCGAGTCCCAGTCCAGCCCGAAAAATTCTTTAACTGTATTTCTGAATGACTCAAATGAACCAAGTCGGTTGAATTAGTATTTGGTCGTTGAAGTTTTTTTACAGCGATGTCATTAATCCCTAGAAGATTGGGCGGCGCATACACAGCGCTTGTAAATAATAGTGCTTCACTTCCTTTTCACTTCGGATAACTACTTCTTGTAGCTGCCATACAATAAAAACCTCAACAAAAAATTTTGTATGAAACCATGATTGTAACTCAAAAAAGTAATGATGCAGTTCGATTCGTAGGACCCGAAATAGGGGAAACCGTCGAGTTTGGTCTTGTCTTTGGTTTTTAGGTTTTATAAAAACTTTTCTTCATTTAAGCTGTGAAACACTGAAACTGAAATTATAGCTGGTTTTTACTGTTCAAAGACCAGGAACTAGTGCTAAGGCTGCTAAGGAACAACAACAAAAAGGGGCATCACCGACCCGTTAAGTGACGCCTGCATTTGTACATTGAACACACAAACTTCTAAGAATAAGTCGAAGATTCGATTTTGTTTGAAACGCACCGATTTAAAACATTTACAAACATAACTATGGACTCTACATCTGTAAGGTAAGATTAACATCTTCTTCAAATTTTATCTATCTTTTTCTTAAGTATTTATTTCATTTCTTGTCAAATTCAGATCAGCCAAGGTCGTTGAGCTGCTGGAATCTGGACAATTTTCTGACATACGCATTTTGATCGACGACCAAGTGTACAATTGTCACAAAATCATTTTAAGCTGCTCATCTGAGTTTTTTGAAAAATTACTGCTTACCGAGTGCAAAGAAACCTCATCGGGCGAAATCCGTTTGGAGAATGTGACACCAAACACTTTTGAGATATTTCGCCAATTTGTTTACACTTTGGATTCGAAACCTTTGCATAAATTGAACACTTTAGAATTGCTTCAAGTGCTCGAATGTGCTGATATGTGGCTAACTCCCGCCTTGATGGAGGTATGTACTGATCTACTGATCGAACGTTCGAACTCTATGGCTGTGGGTCCACTGGTAGTGATGTTTGGCAAAGCGCATTCTATGCTTAATACAAAACTGAAAGAGGCTGCAATTAAGGTAGAATGCTATTACTCGATATTATACCATTATTTAATTGGGATGTATATCATTTCAGAATCTCAAAAGGCCGGGCATGGATATGAATTGTCCGGAGGCAAATAAACTCCAAGCCAACTGCATTGGAGAATATGTCGAATTGACTTCCAGTCTTCTAAGTGAAATCGAACGATTTAAAATAATTGAGCATTGGATCGAAGTGAGCGGCTATCTCAAGCCTGGCATGTTTTATCCATTTACAGATGGGGAGGATGAGGAGAAGAAGACTTCCGTTGACTCCAAACTTGATTTGATAGCTCAATTGCTAGATGAAATTGACTACATCAGTATGTCAGCGCATGAATTTTACAATGGTCCAGGGAAATCCAAATTGTTTAAGGATTCCTGGAAGTTTGACCAGTTATTTGCTTTAGTCAATGGTTGAAGTCTTCTCTTAATTAAAAGACACATCATTTATAATTAGAAAAGAATATTGCCCTACCATGGGTTTTAGTTACGTACCGTAGCCTGAATTTAAATTCATAATTTGGTTTTATGGAGAATTTCGAAAAATAAATTCTTTTAAGAAATAAGTGTATTGAAAATATGAATAAATATAATATAATACTAAAGAACACTATGGATATACTGGACTGTTAGGTCTTGAGAGGGACCAGAATCTAGCATACCATAGAACAGACGAAAGTATTCGAAAGTTGCAAAGGAAAAACGGAAATAATGATAACAAACAACATAAGAATAAACTGGTGTTTTAATAGGTTCCTGTAATACAGTGTTTTAATATAAGCTTTTATTTATCAATCAGTCTTGAGTCTTACTTGACTCTTCTTGGACTCTTATTCGACTGCCTACAGAATGAATCAGATGGAGGTGTACTTCCATAGAAGAGCCAATGGATATAATCGAATGTATCACCAATACACATTATAACCGATTTACAAATGGGCTCAATACATAAACTACAGAAAAGAACTTGTGTTATCCATTTCTGTTCAAGTTAAACATAATGAGAAAAAACAGCTCAAATGCTTTAGAAGCAGGACAATGCAAATAGTTCAGTATTTTTACAAATCTTTTTATCATCAGTCATAATAAGTTTTCCTGAACTAAAATCGTTTTAAGAACTTGATTCTTAAAAAGTAGAAAATGGAGAGACGCTGTAAATAAAATGAAAGACAGGCAGACAGACAGACAGAAAGACGTTTCGACCAACCGTGAAGAGACCAACCCGTATATTGTAAATAGACAACCATAAGTAAATAAAACGGTTATTAAATAATGTGTATATAAAAAGACGAAAAACCGTTCGGTGCGTACCAAAACCGGACTCGAAATACGATTCGGTTTGATTTTTATCAAAAATTCGCATATAAATCAATATCTCTAAAATATGTATACTAGGGGGGCTCGATTCTTTTCGACAACGCGAATAGCAACGGGAACACGGCTCACTTCCTCTGAAGGACAAACGTTCCACGGAGGACTCCTTGCCTCCATTAGGACAAACAATATCAGTACCCAGGAAAATACTGACTTTTGTACAGGAGACAGGGTTGCTAGGAGAGTTGTAAATTCAGTAGGGGGCACAATAGCGCGGTGCGCTATTTTCCCCAATAACAAATAATAAAGCCTCCGTAATATTTTTCATTTAAGGTACTTTTAATGAACTTCTATAAGGATATGTAGTAAAGTAAATATTCATAAATACTTAATAAGGTTTATGAACCTTTTAACGTTATTAAAACTAAAATATAAACCCCCTCTTTAGAACTGATCGTTAATTGACTACGTTTAGTGCGGGGTACCTTTTACTTATAGACCTCGGTGCGCATAGGACTGGAACGGGAAGGGGGGGGGGGGGTTTGTAGCGTGTTTTGCGATCCAACAGCGGTCCTTTAAGCTAAAATCTAGAACTTGTATTTCTTGTGCACCAACCCCCCAAAAAAACAGTAACTTGAAGAAAACAAACGTTATCAAGTGTCTATTTTTGTAGATCAAGCGTTGGAAGCGGAAAATAACGACTTGTGTTGAGTGTGGGGACGTCAGTTTTTGGTCCGTTTTATGTTATCGTTTGAGTCTTTCTTGTTGTGCGTCGTTTGGATTTTGACTCCGTTGTTATATCTTTTCTTACGTACGGACCCAGTGAGACGGTATCGACTTGGTTCGCTTGATCAATTGTGTGTCGCCTTGGGCCTCTGCCTTTCTCTTTTTCTGTTCGATATCCGATAACGCTCTCACGTTTTTATTTTCTTTTGACATTTTCTGTTTTTCCTCTCTACTTAGTTTTTCTCTGTTTTTTCTTTCTGTTTTTGTTTTGCTTCATCCCGTTTTCTTAGATAATCGTGACTTTGCTCGCTTCCGTATCATTTGCTTGTCTCTTAAAAAAAATGCGATAAGCCGAACGATTCGCTAATTCTACTTGTGGAAAATGAGTGTTGCATGATTATTAGTACGACGTATAAGTACAAAGATTTTTACTGCCCAAGTGGCTAGCGCCTCTTTGTCCATTTGCGGGTTCTTTTACTCACTATTCGCGACGTTAAACCGGATACCCTGGTTTTGCTCGATTGTGGGTATGTGGACTTACGCGTTGCCACTACGCGATTTGCTTCTGTGTCTATATTTGTCTTTTAAGCTGTCCCTCAACGGTTACTCCGCGCATTGTGATTTAATGCATGCCTTACCTAAAAGCTGCTTCCCTGGAACTTGGTGCCACAGAACTGCTTTAACGGTGTATCGGACTTCTGAATACCGTCAACATTTTGTGACCTAAAAATTCTACCCTGGGGCTGCGATACACATTGTCCCGATTACGTGTGTTTTCAACTTTCTAGCGTATTCGTTGCAGATCAGCTTTCAAAGTCTTCTGCGTTCATCATCAAAAAAACTGCAAACGTTGGGTGGTCTTTCAACACGTTCTCCATTGTCTTTGCCAAATTGGTATTTCAGCACCAATAGCACGTGTCGGTCGTTCAAGCCATGAGTAGGCGTTAAGGGTTCGTGAGCAAAATCGTTGTCAATAGTCAGATTGAGTAGGCATCTGTTATTCCAAATGCAAAACAACTTGGCGTTACTCATTTTGTTGAAGGAATTCGACCTTCGGTATCGGATGTTCACAAATCATCTTGGTTAATGTTGGCTGTGTTACCCGTAATCGAATTTCCCATTTCTTTGTAACCATATGTGTGGTGGCCCACTCCGAAAATTCTACTTCTGAAACAGCCCTGATTAATTTTGCCATCTTTTCAGCTCTAAGCGTCTCGCAGCGAATTTCCTAGCTTTGAAAAATTTGGGGTTGCTCCTGGTTTAGTAATAGGCCGGGCCCAACCAGTTGCCCGTGTTCCTGAAAATGGATACTCTGAAGATATTTTGCAAACGTCGCTGCTCCTGGGACCAGTTTGTGACACCTAACTTAATTCTCCCATTTTACCCTACTGGGGCTCTACCCAAGCAGATATTGTGCCCCGGTACTTTTGTCTGCCCGTCTTAACCGGTGATCTTCGCAATGCTTGTAAAATTCCACCGAGCACCGTGTCTACTTCTTGAACTTGGAACGTTTGTTCTAGGTAACCCTGTTTGTACTCCTATTGGTTAATCCTGTCCCTTTGACTCATGCGAATCCCAGTCCGTCTTAGCATTTGGCTTGACTTCTTAATGTGCCCTTTCCTTCCGCATGTACAAGACGCTCCGAATCGCATTGATCTCCGTGTTTTCCTCCACAGCCATGGTGGTTGCCGATGGCTCACGTCTGTATCTCGAACTGCCAGTCGCATTGTCTTCTTCTTCTTCTTTGCATCATAACCCAACATTTGTTTGTTCTTCTTTGAGTTCCAGGGACGGCGCTTTCCTGAGATCAAGTATTGTACTGCCTCCATGAACTGGCCATTTCGATGCAACGCTAAATGCTGTATGATTTTTTGATATTATTTCGTCACACATGGGCCGTGACGTCATGCCAAACAATTGTTCAATTAGCTTCTATCCAAGAAGTCACCGTACTCGCATGAATTGCTGCTTGTTTTAAGCGTAGTCCAAAAGTTGAAATTGGTCGCCCTCCAGTTGAGTAATTTGTCGAAACTTGATACTCGACGTACTTGTTCTTTATATCAAAATGCTGACAAGTTGACTCTGTCTTTATATATAGCCGTATCCGCCGTTGCAGACATCGCGGCCTCATACAACACCATGTACCTCGTATCGAAGCTTCAGGAATTTTGCTGATCTAAGAGCCAGCCCACCGATGAGTAGCTCCACCGACGACGTATCTGTCGCTTTGTATTCTTCCATTTAGGAAGGAACTTTCCGCTCTGAGGCGCCATTTGTGAACGCCTGGTCTCCGTGTGTGCCGTAACTGTGACAGAGCTCCGTAGCGATCGCCAGGCTTGTAGTCAGTTGGCGAATGTCCTCTGTATCTAGTGGCATGTTTTCATTCCAATTCTGACACCACTTGTTTTTAAGTAATTTTTAACAAATTATAAGGTAACATTCTAGAGATGACACTCAGTAGTAAGGATACAATGTAGTAAACGATAACATATTCGAGTAAATACTTAATAAGGTTTATGAACCTATTTGGAACGTAGTATTGAAACGTAAACGTATATATTCCATACACAACACAATGACTTTCGTCGGAGCGGATCGCCACTTTGAGGATTTGAGAGGAAGATAGAGTCAGAAGAGTGCGCAATTCGGCCATTCGTGCAAAGGAGCGGATGCACGCTTCCGTTCATACCCCCAAGAGCGCCTCTTTTCGGGGGACTATGGAAGGCAGGTGTAAAAACTGACGTTCTTGTCTCCAACCTAGGTTCGGGTTCGAACCGGGGATCAGGAATAATTTTGTTTAGAAAACATGTAAGTAAATTGAAACAAACAAAAGTGCGGCATGTTAATATAATATTCAAGCTTGGATCATCAAACGTTTTAGCAGGCTCCAGGTCAATAAGTCATATATTATTAGAAATGAAATTTGAGCGGTGTTAAGCGATAGTCTGTATTGAGATTGTTCCATAGAAAGATTCCGCATAGAAAATCACAGTAATTAAAGCGAGTCGGACATATTCCCGAACGTACTCTGAGAGCCAGACAGAACGACGGCGCAACCGTGCAGTCAATATATTCTAAATTTATGTTTGCTTATAACTTTTTAAACAGTACGCACACACGTGGCCGTATGTGGCCCAGTGGTTAGTGTGCTGGACTGCTGGGCGGGAGGTCGTGGGTTCGATCCCGCCTCTGAACATCTAATAATAAAAGTTTTTTTCTTTCTTTAGAAAATAGCTTTTACACATACACAGCAATAGCTTCACCAGCTATTGGCGCCAGCTGTGAAGTAACTAGCCATGAAAAAGCAAATTCTCAAACTTTGCCGTTCGGATCCGGCGTTAAACTGTAGGTCCCTTTCTCTTGTGGCTTGGCCCCGTTGTAGGAGCTGTATACCCAACATTTTACGCACACACACGCACCATCAAGGCGGATGGTTGATTGTACAGCTGTTTTAAAAACCTCGCGGTTTTATCATCAGCAGGTTTTGCCTGTCTTGTCCAAGTTGTCAATTGTATGGCTGTTTGGGAATTTCAAAGGCACAAGTGCAAAACACACAACTGCAAATTGACAGAAGTCTTTGTGTATGTGTGTGCACACATTTCAGCCTTTCTGAATTCGTGAGCAAATTCTTACCCTCAGGCAACGCAATGTAAGTTCTTTTCACATACTTTCCAAAACTTCGCCTTAACATTGATTTTTATCGTGATCAGAAAATTAAGAACTAATTATTTTTACCGTGTAATCATTAATTCTTATTTTTACAGTTCTTAAAACTTTTACCTGTTAGTAAATTTTGACTTATCAGCAAAATGTTTCTTTGTATTCAACAAAGCTTGCAAAGAAACATTTTTCTTTATTTTTAATTTTCAAAAGGAACTAATAGGTAAAAGTTTTCAGAACCGTACAAATAAGAGACTTGGTTTTTATACCAAGACTTAAAAATTGTGCGAAATGGAAAACTTCACATTTAAAGCAGCTTGAGAAAAATGTAATAGATAACACAGCCCAACAGTGATTTTGGTGCAGGTCTATTTTTAACAGATTATGTTAATATAGACTTCACTGAACAAAACTGTATCATTGGTTTTGTTCAATCAGCTCTTGTTTCCAAGATATCGCGGAAAAACCAAAAAGTCGACTTTTTGGCACTCTAGGATTTATGGAGGCCACACTAGGCATAATTATCTGAATTTATGAACATTTTTAAAAAATCATAGACGCTATATTAATAAGGCGGAAAGTGTCTAAATTGGCCTCTAAAGACAGACATTTTTCGATTTATAGCATTTTTAGCATTTTTTATAGCCCGCTATAGCTAGCGCAGTTATTGAATTAATATTTTCGTCATCTGAGCCTATAGACAAACATATGATCTAATTTTGTGATTTTTATGGCGATTAAATCAATTTATTTGGCAAAGTTATAGCCTCTTAAACACGAAATTACATGTTTGAATTTATGGGAGGAAAACTAGATTTGTAACTCAAATTTTTGTAGGAACTGTGAAAAGGCTACTTGTTTCCAAATATAATTTATCATCTACATGTAAACATATAACAATTTATGCCGAACCAAGTAGCCCCTTTACAGTTCCTATACAGATTTAGAGTAACAATCTAGTTTTCCTCCCATAAATTTAAATATGTATTTTCGTCTTAAACACGCCATATCTTTGCCAAATAAACTTATTTAAATGCCACAAAAATCACAAAATTAGATCATATGTTTGGCTATATACTCAGATGGCGAATGTATTAATCCAATTACCGCGCTTCCTTAAACGTGGTGATTTATTTTGATAAAAATGCTATAAATCGAAAAATTTCTTTCTTTAAAGGCCAAATAAGAAACTTTCCGCTGGACTTATATGGTCCCTATGATTTTTTTAATTTTCAATGATATGTCCTTTATCGTAAATAGCTCATAAACTCAGACATTTATGCCTAGTGTCGCCTCCATAAATCCTAGAGTGCCAAAAATGCAAGATTTTCGTTTTTCCGCTATATCTTGGAAACAAGAGCTGATGAAACGAAACCGAGACCAGTTTTGGAATCAGTAAAGATAAACTTTGCATATTTTTAAATCAACGGGGCTGCACCTCACAAAGATGGTCGTTTTGTTGGCCTGTGTAATCTTTTTTGAACCGAACCCCTCAACTCTGTTTGCTCCGGTTCAGGTTCGGGTTCGGGAAGAAAAAATTGTTCTACTCCGGTTCAGGTTCGGTTCGGACTTCCCAAAAATACTGCAGTCTCCGACTTCGGAGCGGTTCAACTCGGAATCGGTTTGCAGCCCTGATGTTGCGTACCTTGCACCAGCACTTTTTTCCCGTACCTTTAGCTACCTTCGAGTGGCGTCACAGAATTAATCAATGGAAGTGGTAAATGTCTTAGTTCCTTCTGGTGTTATTTGATTGGTTGCTATAATTCTTAGGTAGTAAGCGCAGAGATTTTTATACACTTGAAAAGTGTATTATAATTTTGCCCAGAAGTTTGCAACGCATAGAAGGAATCATCTCCGACCACATAAAGTATATATATTCTTGATCAGCATGACGAGCTGAGTCGATTAAGCTTTGTCCGTCCGTCTGTCCGTCCGTCCGTCTGTCTGTTTCTACGCGAACTAGTCCCTCAGTTTTGAAGCTAGCGAGCTGAAATTTTGCACAGAGTCTTCTTTTGTCTGCACGCCGCTAATATGTCGGAACCGACCGGATCGGATGACTACTTCTTGTAGCTGCCATACAAATGATTGGTCAAAAAATGGGTTTTAATGAGAAAAACTGGTTTTTCCTCAATATTACCGCTTTCAATCACGGTCATGGGTGATATTAAATGTTTTTAAGCTGATCTGCGAAGTTTGGTCGAAGTCGCTAACCGTTTAGACAAGCGTTTTCAAGTGTATAAAAACTTCGGCACGGACGAAGTTAGCCTTGCCTTTCTCGTTTTTTTTTTTGTCGTTTTATTACAATTATGTTAGGCTCCGTTGATTTTTATACCCGTTACTCGTAGAGTAAAAGGGTATACTAAAGTCGTGCAAATGTATGTAACAGGCAGAAGGAATCATTTCCGACCATATAAAGTATATATATTCTTGATCAGCATTAACAGCCGAGTCGATATAGCCATGTCCGTCTGTCCGTCCGTCCGTCCGTCCGTCCGTCCGTCTGTATGAACACCTAGATCTCAGAGATGGTAAGAGATAGAGAGAAGTACAATAATGTACTTGTGTATATTTGCCGATAATGGATCAATCTAATAAAATAACAGAAGTTTAAAATAGAAGGACACTCTTCCTGTCTGCTGTGTGGAAGGTTAAGGTTTTATTTACCTTATGAGCAAAGGAGTTTGGTTCTCTTTTTTGCTCATAACTTAAGATCCGTTCATCCGATCTTTATCATTTCTTCAGCAATTCGAAACATTCGACAATTACTAACTATCTCTAGAAGGTACAAACCATCTATCTGCAATACTGTGGAAGTTATGACGTTTTTTCAAAATTGCGGTGGCGGGAGGGGGCGTGTTAAAAATATTAAAAAAACTTGATTTCCGTGCAGATAAAAGAAGCATTTGTCCCATACATGTCAAACCTCTATCTCTTACCATCTCTGAGATCTGTTTGTTCATACGGACGGACGGACAGACAGACGGGCATGGCTATATCGACTCGGCTGTTGATGCTGATCAAGAATAAATATACTTTATAGAGTCGGAAATGATTCCTTCTCTCCGTTACATACTTTTGCACAAACTTAATATACTCTATGCACCTTCCGTACAGAGAATAAAAATATATATTAAATCTATATTTTTTAAGCGCAGTCAGATTGATGTTCTAATTACGCGTCAAATGACTCCTCAGTTTCCTCAAAAGACCTGTTCATAGTTAATATTCGGGTTATTATTGAAATATCCAAAATATTTATATCGAAATTATACTTTTCCAATATCGCCAAAAATATCGATATAGATATTTTTGAAATATTCGACAACCCAACTTCAAACGGTGATGCAGGGAGTCGAGGCAGCGATGAACTCTCGACCACTGGGTCCGCTGAGACCCAAGCGATGGAGAGGATCTCACCCCAGCGCAACTTCTGATAAGCGGGTCATTTATCGCGTCACCAGCAGGAAGTGCTGGCGGCTTCTCTCGTCTCTCAGGCAATCGTTTTGGCAGCGTTGGTCCCGGGAATACGTGCTGGGACTGCAGACCCGGGCCATGTGGCACTTGCAGAAGCCAAACATCGCGGAAACAGACCTCGTCGTCGTCGCAGAGGACAATATGCCTGCCCAGCAGTGGCTCCATGCCACTCACGCCGGGTAGGACGGCATAGTCAGGGTCTTCGACGTTATGGAGGAATTTTTATTAAAGTAGAAGCATGTTTTTTGTTTTTTTCTAAAGAAGTTCAGTTTTTACTGCGAAATTTAATTAAAGCCAGTCTCGAAATAAATAGAAAGGATACAGAATAAGGATACTGAAAAATCAATTAATTATGGATTTAACCTACAGGCTTAATAATGAGCTGAAAAATACCTAACTGGATGGCGCTAATAATGAATTCGACCTCTGGATCCGGTATTTTGTCCCGTTCCTCAGTTACGACTTTTTGAAGCTTATTTTAATTGGATTCATGTCCGGAGAACGCGCAGGAAATAGTAAAAGCTGGATATTTTTCTCAATTTACCCACCACGACTGGCCCTTAAAATGTAATCGGCGCATTATCTTGCTAAAAGTTGGTGTCCGGGTTCGGCTCTTGCTCAAAAAAGTTAATTTACATTCCATCCACTAAGCTTAAATAGCCCTCTGCCACCTCTAATCTTGCATATCGGGGTCCGATAGTGATAGCTAAAAGCGTCCCAAAACATCACAGAGCCGCCACTACAGTTTTGGGAGGTCGAAATGCGCTCAGACGCCTTAAAGTCGTGCCCTTAGTAACTAAAACCATCTGGCCCATTCAAATTAACCTTTTTCTCATCTTAGAGTACCACATTTTCTCACTCCTCCCTCCAAAACATTTGACGTTCCTTCAGGCTTATTTATAAGATGTAGTCAATGTAGGCTTAGTCTTTCTTAAAAATTACAGGTCGCATGAATTAAGAAGGTTACCTAAACTTATTGGATGAAATCTAAGTAGACTTTTTGGACCCGAATACAATCTTTAAGCAAGATAATGCGGCCATTCACGTGTCAATTGCTTGTTGTAAGTGGTTCAGTGAACAGAAAATCAAGCTTCTTGAATGGGTAGCACTTTCTCCGGACATGAATCCAATTAAAAACATATGTGGTAGCCTTGCACATTGTGTTTATACTGGCGGAAAAAGTTCAACTCGACTGAAGACCTTCGAAAAGCCGTAACTGAGGAATGGGCCAAAATACCGGATCCAGAGGTCGAATTCATGATTAGCGCCATCCGGTTAGGTATTTTTCAGCTCATTAATAAGCCTGAAGGTTAAAACCATAATTACTTGATTTTTCATTATTCTTATTCCATATCCTTTTTATTTATTTCGAGACTGGCTTTAATAAAATTTCGCAGTAAAAACTGAACTTATTAAGCAGAGTCACGTTCAAAAAACATAGCAGAATTCTAGGCTGAATCGTGGTCTCGTCCCATAGCAAATTGGAGTCCCCAACTCGTTATTTGGCGAAATCAAGGTTTATTAGGGAAACTGAGTGGTCGTTTGAATGTGAATTTGCAATACAAAAAGTCCGCTGATGATAAGATGTGGTTATCTTTGAAACAGCGGTTGTTGTACGGACATACCAATTGCTATTCCAAATTGTTGTAATTAATCTCTGTTGATTTGTGTTGATTACATTGAATTGTAACTCACCACCGACCTCAAGCCAGCCAAATGCAAAACTTTAAATAATGCACGTTTTAACAATTTTTGCCAAAAAAAAATTTTTGAATATGTCTTAAACATTTTTTACTAAAGAAATTAAAGGTGGCAAGCTGTTAAAGCCTGTGCAGCTTTTAAATGGGGGCGGTGTAGACGGAGATGGTGTTTAAGTAGTTGTAAATAGATGAGAACTTGTTGAAGTCATATTTTGAAGTCTAGTGTAAGTTAGTTTTCGTCGCTCTCAGCGAATTCGCCCCGTATCGCCACCCTAGCTTAAGATGGGCTTTACAGAAATTGTTGGAATATATTAAACCAGTTGTCGTAAAGCATTGAAATTGAGCGCAGCGATTCTTTTCGTTGTGAAAAGTGCCAAATTTAAAGAATTATTTTACGACTTACAACATTTACAAGCATATCTATGGACTCTACATCTGTAAGGTAAGATTAACATCATGTTCAAATTTTTTCTGAACTTATCTTAAGTATTTATTCCATTTCTTGTCACATTCAGATCAGCCAAGGTCGTTGAGTTGCTGGAATCTGGACTTTTTGCTGACATACGCATTTTAATCGACGACGAAGTATTCAAATGTCACAAAATCACTCTAATGTGTGCTTCCGAATTTTTTGAGAAATTACTGCTTACCGATTGCGTAGAGACCTCATCGGGCGAAATCCGTTTGGAGAATGTGACACCAAACACTTTTGAGATATTTCGCCAGTTTGTTTACAGTTTGGATTCGAAACCTTTGCATAAATTGAACACGCCAGAATTGCTTCAAGTGCTCGAATGTGCCGATATGTGGCTAACTCCCGCCTTGGTGGAGGTATGTACTGATCTGCTGATCGGACGTTCGAACTCTATGGCTGTGGGTCCACTGGTAGTGATGTTTGGCAAAGCGCATTCTATGCTTAATACAAAACTGAAAGAGGCTGCAATTAAGGTAGAAAGTTGATACTCTAACTTATACCATTATTTAATTGGGATGTTTATTCTAGAATCTCAAAAGGCCGGGCATGCAAATGAATTGTCCAGAGGCAACTGAACTCCAAGCCGACTGCATTGAAGAATATGTCAAATTGACTTCCAGCCTTATAAGCGAAATTCAACGTTTTAAATTAATTGAAAAATGGATCGAAGTGAGCGGCTATCACAAGTCTGACATGCTTTATCCATTCTTAGATGGGGGGGAAAAAAGGAAGAAGAATACTTCTGATGACTCCAAACTCAATTTGATAGCCCAATTGCTAGCACAAATTAACTATCGCAAAATGTCAGCGGTAGATTTTTACAATGTTCCAGGAAAATCTAAATTGCTTGAGGAATCCTGGAAGCTTGACCAGTTATTTGCTTTAGTCAATGGAATTCAAAATAATTTTGCATGTAGATACTGTGGAAATTACCCATATTAAATACCCTATCTTTAATGATCTAAAAATATAAAAAAAACAGGCCAGCCAAATGTCCACTTTTATGAGGACCAGTCTTCTTTGTATTAAATTCTGATCCAATTTCGTCCATTGATTCCAAAACTGGTCTCGGTTATTCTCCATCAGCTCTTGTTTTCAAGACAACGCGCAAAGTCCATTTTGCAGTATTTTTGGCTATTTTCACAAATTTGGTTGCATTCAAGTCAAGACCCCTCTAGAATCAGGAGGGGTTCACATCGGGGTTCGAACCCGTTTTATTTTTTGGGGTTGGTTTCAGAAGGTCGGTGAACCTCAATTCTAGTTTGAACCGGGGTGCAGGAATAGTTAGTTCAGAAAACATTCATTTCAATTGTTAAAACATTATTCAACTATTGACATTTTCTATACAACATCCGAGCTTTATTTTAGTTTATTAATACAAAATTATTATGGATAAATTAAATGAATGACTAATGAAAAATTTGACTGACAGATTCCCTTTTCATGTTCTGGTGAAGAATCATTGATGTTTTTATTGATTAGTTAGAATCGAGGGGTAGACAATTCAGCAATTCAGGTCAAAAAATTAAAATTCTTGGATTTAAAAAATAGGTAATAATTGGAATTAAATGTAAAATGCAAAAACGTTTTTATAAGAACTTTCTAAATATGTACGAACATTAAAACTTAAAAACGCAACTACATATGCCTATATGTATCCAAAAACGAACTCAAAATAAAGTACTATGCATTGGAGAGGTTATATTAAAATTGTCCGGATGTTTCTAACGGACAAAAGATACCATCTCGGACCACATAAAGAATATAGATTTTTGATCAGCATGACGAGCTGACTTGATATAGCCATGTTCTTCTGTCCGTCCGTATAAACAAACTGTTCTCAGAGATGGTAAGAGATAGAGGTTTGACATGTATGGGACAAATGATCCTTCTATATGGGTCATTCTTTTATAAACCGAACAGCAAAAATTTTTTTAATTTTTCATTTTAATAAAAAAAAATCCGAAATTAGATCTCGACATGCCCACCAAAACGTAATTTGCGGTTTTGCACAAAAATTTTTTGTTAATTTTATAAACAATTTCAAAAATCGTCAAAAACGACCAAATGGAAAAAAGGGTTTTTTAAAAACGTGATATCACAGGATTGGTTTATCGGATAGGTCTTAAGTTGATGTCGATGGAAAGAATTTTATTGTATCTACTCAAATTTTAATTTTATAGATTTGAAAATAATTTAATAATATTAGGTAAATGTTGCTAAAAATTACATATAATTTTCTCTCAGTGTTAACCACCATATTATAGCTTCTGGGGATAGATAATCAAATGTTCTGAACATAACTTAAATTTTGGTGTTTTCAAAAAGATGGAGACTTTTATAGTTTAAAAGTTATGAATTTTTGAAGTTATAAACAAATTAAATGATGCCCTTGAAAAAAGCTTCGCCATGCAGTCAGTTGTAAAGCTTTTTGATTGAAACTTGACAATTGTGCTTTATATATATATATATCAAGCTTTCCAAAAATGTCAACATCGCGCGGATCGGATGACTATATCATATAGCTGCCATACGAATGTTATGATTAATTGAATTTTGTTGGGAATTTGGGTTACCAGAGCTTGCAAAATAATTTATAACACTGCTAAATTCAGCATTTGTATGGCAGCTATATGATATACTCATCCGATCCGCCTGATGTTAACATTTTTGAAAAGCTTGATAAATATAAAGCACACGTGCCAAGTTTCAATCAAAAAGCTTTGAAACTGACTGCATGGCGAAGCTTTTTTCAAGGGCATCTTTTAATTTGTTTATAACTTCAAAAATTCATAACTTTTAAACTATAAAAATCTCCATCTTTTTGAAAACACCAAAATTTAAGTTATGTTCAGAACATTTGATTGTCTATCCCCAGAAGCTATAATATGGTGGTTAACACTGAGAGAAAATTATATGTAATTTTTAGCAACATTTACTTAATATTATTAAATTATTTTCAAATCTATAAAATTAAAATTTGAGTAGATACAATAAAATTCTTTCAATCGACATCAACTTAAGACCTATCCGATAAACCAATCCTGAGATATCACGTTTTTAAAAAACCCTTTTTTTTCCATTTTTTCGTTTTTGACGATTTTTGAAATTGTTTATAAAATTAACAAAAAAATTTTGTGCAAAACCGCAAATTACGTTTTGGTGTGCATGTCGAGATCTAATTTCGGATTTTTTTTTATTAAAATGAAAAATTAAAAAAAATTTTGCTGTTCGGTTTTTAAAAGAATGACCCATATGCAGGAAGATTAAATTTTATTAAACCACACCACCTCCCGCCCCCGCAATTTAGAAATAACATCATATAAATAGATGAATAGTTAGTAATTAGCATTATGTATCGAATTGCCAAAGATATAAGATATATAAAGATCGGATGAGCGGTTCTCGAGTTATGAGCATTCGACCAAAACCAACCCTCCCTTCCCGCCCCCTCAACATACACCGAATTTCATATAACAAAGATAGAGAGAGAAACTAAGAGATGAGCGCAGCAGCACGCTGCATTCAACACCTATTCCAGGTACAGTGTAAGTTATAGTCGCGCTTGACCGACTTTCTCACTTCTTTCTTTCTTTTTATACCCTGGAGAGGGTATATTAAAATTGTCGGGATGTTTGTAACGCACAGAAGGAAGCCTCTCCGACCATATAAAGTATATATATTCTTGATCAGCATGACGAGCTGAGTTGATTTAGCCATGTCCGTCTGTCCGTCTGGGTCCGTCTGTCCGTCTGTTTCTATGCTATCTCCTCCGTCAGTTTTAAAGCTATCTTAACCAAACTTTGCACGAATTCTTATGGTACAAATACGCTGCACATTTGTCGGAACTGACCGAGTCGAATGACTTAGCATATAGCTGCCATAGGATGCTATCGCATATAAAGGTGTTACTGATCAATGTTACATGTTACGGATGAATAGGATCGAAAGGCCGAAAAAGTAGTTCTAGTGAGAAAAACTTTTTGGTTTTCTATGGTAACGTCTTTACACTTTTCAATTATGGATATTATGTGCTTGGAGCGTTTGATTAAAATCGGATGAATATATTGTACAGCTGCCATAAAAAAACTGACAGGCATATATCACGCTCCAAAGGTATATAAACTTCGGTCAAACCGAAGTTAGCTTGCCCCTATTTTTTTTTTATTATTTTAAAAATGTGAAAATTCTAATTCTGTCTAAAAATTTTAATTTTTTTCTTATTTATTTGACATTTGACGAAAATCATATCCATTTTTGGGAACAAGAACTGCCTATTTCAAAATGAATATCAAAAGAAACCATGGAACACTGCCCCGACTTTTTTAGATGATAATTCTTTTTAATTCGCGGTTATCAAAGAAATTTTTATACCCTTGGAGAGGGTATATTAAAATTGTCCAGATGTTTGTAACGCATAGAAGGAAGCATCTCAGACCACATAAAGTATATATATTCTTGATCAGCATGACGAGCTGAGTTGATATAGCCATGTCCGTCTGTCCGTCTGTCCGTCCGTCCGTCCGTCTGTCCGTCTGTCCGTCCGTCCGTCTGTTTCTATGCTATCTCCTCCGTCAGTTTTAAAGCTATCTTAACCAAACTTTGCACGAAGTCTTTTGGTATAAATACGCTGCACATTTGTCGGAACCGGCCGGATCGGATGACTATAGCATATAGCTGCCATAGGAACGATCGGTTGAAAAACTAGTTTTAGTGAGAAAAACTTTTTTGTTTTCAATGCTATCGCTCCCAACGCTCGTATTTATAAGTTTTCAATGATTTAACATAATTTTACCAAAACTTTTCGAAATCGGACAACTATATAGTATAGCTGCCATACAAAAGTTAGGTCTGAAAAAAAGTCTTTGTGAGAAAAACTTTTTTGTTTTCAATGTTATCGCTCCCAACGCTCGTATTAATAAGTTTTCAATGATTTTACATAATTTCAACAAGATTTGTCGAAATCGGACTACTATATAGTATAGCTGCCATACAAACTGTCAGGCATATATCAAGCTCCAAGGGTATATAAACTTCGGTCGAGCCGAAGTTAGCTGGCCTCTATTTTTTTTTTTTAATTTTTTTTGTTAGTATACTACAAAATTACCGAATATTTCTATGAGTTGGAGACTAATGTATGTATTCGGTTCCGACAAATGTGCATTAGACTGGCCCTTATTTTAACTTTTTTTTTATGTATTTCAAAATACCGGGCGGAAAAAGATTCGTTTTGGTCCCAATAGATATGAAAGAAAGTTGGGCAGCGATCGGACTTCTTTTAGTGGACGCGCGCTCGCCCTCAAAATCGAACATTTAAAATATATAGAAAATGAGGGGGATGAGTTTCGAATGTAATCTCTAAAAATTCCAAAAAAATTTGTATGTTTTAATTCTTTTTATATCCTTTTAGGGGAATACCATAGCAACATTTTAAATATAAATGGTTCTTATTTTGAGCGTAAGCTTGGCCAAAATCTTATCAAAAGGGCAATTTTTCAAAATTTTTTATGGTATTTTTTTTTAATATATATGAGATTCTGATTTTTGCTTTTACCCAGACGGCAAAACTATCGATTTGGTCCCAATAGATATAAAAAAAAGTTTGGCTACGATTGGACTACATTTAGTGGACGCGCTCTCGCCCCAAAAACCAAAAATTTTAAATATACAATATATGACAATATATGGGATGAGATTCGGATTAAATCTCTAAAAATTAAAAAAAAAAATTTTCAGTGGTCTTTCTCTTTCAATTCTTTAAGGGAAATACCATAGCAATATTTTACATATTTTGAGCGTAAACTTGGTCAGAATCATATCAAATCGGCCAATTTTTAAAAAAAGAAATTTTTTCTGAGATTAATTTCGGATTTAATCTCTAAAATTTTCAAATTTTTTTTAAGTGTTCTTTCTTTTTAAATACTTTAAGCGAAATATCATAGCAACATTTTGAATATTAATGTTAGATATTTTAAGAATAAATTTGGTAAGAATCATATCTAAAAGCACATTTTTCTCATTTTTTAATGTTTTTTTTTTAAAGATAAAATAATATATACGAGATATTCTCTAAATATCCGACATTAACATTTAAAATGTTGCTACGATATTCTTCTAAAAGAATATAAAGAGAAATAACACATAAAAATTTTAGATATCAAACCCGAAACTCACCCCAAATATTGCTCATATATATTTCAAATATTCGATTTTGAGGGCGAGTGCGTTTCCACCAACTGAAGTCCGATCGCTGCCAAACATTTTATACCCTTGCAAAGGGTATTATAATTTTTCCCAGAAGTTTGCAACGCATAGATATATTCATTTCCGACCCTATAAACTATATATATTCTTGATCAGGGCGACGAGCTGAGTCGATTGAGCTTTGTCCGTCTGTCTGTCTGTCTGTTTCTACGCAAACTAGTCTCTCAATTTTAAAGCTATCGAGCTGAAACTTTGCACAGAGTCTTCTTTTTACTGCACACTGCTAATATGTCGGAACCGACCGGATCGGATCGCCGGATCGGACCGCTTCGCCAATTATTAGTTTTATACGCTTTTACACAGATTTGGAAGTTTTTGTCAAAATCGGATGACTATATCTTATAGCTGCAATAGGAACAATCGGTCGAAAAGTTTGTCTTTGTGAGAAAACTTTTTTGTTTTTAATGTAAACGCCTTCCGCTTCGCCAATTATTAGTTTTATACGCTTTTACGCAGATTTGGAAGTTTTTGTCAAAATCGGATGACTATATCTTATAGCTGCCATAGAAACTATCGGTCGAAAAGTGGCTTTTTTATCAGAAAAATGGTTTGTTTTAATGCTGACGTTCGTAAACTCTGTTGTATTAAAACATTGGCAAGGGTATTAAAACTTCGGCAAAGACGAAGTTAGCTTGGCCTTCTCGTTATTATATCTATTGGGATCCAAACGAAACTTCTTCCGCCCAGGCAAGAGCAAAAATCAGGGTTTCGCATAAATTAATTTATCATAACAAAACCCAAGAAAATGCGAAAAATTGGAGTTCTGATATGATTTTGACCAAGTTTACGCTCGAAATATCAAAAAAAAAAATATTTAAAATGTTGCAATGGTATTCTCCTTAAAGGATTTAAAGAGAAAAAGCACTTAACATTTTTTTTTTAATTTTTAGAGATTTAATCCGAAACTTATCCCAATATTGGCAGTATATTTAAAATGTTTGGTTTTTGGGGCGAGAGCGCGTCCACTAAATGTAGTCCAATTGCAGCCAATCTTTTGATTATATCTATTAGGACCAAAACGATAGTTTTGTCGCCCGGGCAAAAGTAAAAATAAGAAACTCATATATATTTAAAATTCTTCGAAAAAAATATCAAAAGAAATTTTGAAAAATTGGCCCTTTTGATATGATTCTGGCCAAGCTTACGCTCAAAATAAGACACATTTATATTTAAAATGTTGCTATGATATTCCCCTAAAAGGATATAAAAAGAATTAACACATACAAATTTTTTTGGAATTTTTAGAGATTACATTCGAAACTCATCCCCCTCATTTTCCATATATTTCAAATGTTCGATTTTGAGGGCGAGCGCCCGTCCACTAAAAGAAGTCCGATCGCTGCCAAACTTTTTTTCATATCTATTGGGACCAAAACGAATCTTTTTCCGCCCGGTATTTTGAAATACAAAAAAAAAGTTAAAATAAGGGCCAGTCTAATGTGCATCCTATAAGTATTTCATCGTGCAATCATAATAGCATGAAAACTGTCGAAGGAGATGAACATGGCTATATTAACTCTGCTCAGTGCTTTAATTCTAAAGACACAAATTTGAGTGTATTAATATTTCGGCTCAGACTGTCATTTTTGCCTTCAATTTTGTTTCCTCCCAAAGTTTTTTGAAAACATTTTATTTTTAAACGATCGCTTCAATTAGCCATTTTTAATGGTATTTATTAAAATATTGGTAAAAAAATATACATATATTGCCAGGCGGCTGTCAGTCTAAGCTTTGTTCTCTTTATTTATAAGCTTTATAAAACCAGTTTAACTGTTAAATCCGGAATGGCGACTTGTATATTCAGCAACTCCCAGCTGTGGAACTCGCCAAAAGTCTCAATGCACTTAAAGTCTTCCCCTATTAGTCTTACATAATTTTATTTTCCCACGGATGATTTTAACACGTTTGGACTAAGTCCTAAATATGCCACTATTCCAAATGAAACATGCGCACGATAACCTTTCTCGTCGGCAATATAGGTAACCCTCCAAACATGATAGTAATGATATACGTCTTTCGTTCTCATTCTATATTGTATTTCGTATTCTCCTTTAATTCTTGGTGTTCCTCTTGATGGATCAATATCCTGTTGCTTGTCATGTGTTGCTTCCGAATTATCATTCCACATTTTCCTATGTTCTTGAGGAGGTTCGTCAACGGGAGCTGTAATAGTGAGGTGTACGCACATAAGCAAGAGCAGGCACAACTGGAAGAATCATACATAAATACATACATATTTGTGTATATTTGCATAATTTTTACTTAATTTGTAGACTCACCTTTAACAACATCTTTACTGAACGATGCCTTTGAGCCAACTAAGCCGATATAAGCCACCCGACTTGCTAAATAAGAAATTTGAATAATAAAAATTAATTCTTTTTATACACTTTGCCATAAGCGTAGGCAGAGTTTTGTGTGTTTTTATACATTTGAAAAGTGTTTTATTGTTTTGCTCAGAAGTTTGCAACGCATAGAAATCAGGGCTGCAAACCTGGGATTTTTGGGAAAATTCTAAAAATACGAATATGAGAGATTTTTCGCTGAATTGAAATCAAGTGTTGTATATTTGCATAATTTCTGATAAATACAATTTTTATCCAAGAGTTTTTAATTGAATTGAGCGACTAAATAAATTTACATATAGAAAGTTTGCTATATTGTCAGTTGCAAAGACTTATAAGCCTGTTTAATTAGGTCTAACTTTTCTAGTCTCTTTCTGAAAATTAGTTCAAAATTTATCTTTGATATTGAAGTAAAATATCCCTTCAAATAACTATTATTAAGCTCGAAAATAAAGACTCTGATCTTTCAAATACATACATAAATAAATAAATAAACTTTTTAGGTTCGGGTTCACGGAGCGTGTTCAGAAAAGCGACGAAACTTGGTTCAGGTTCGAGTCGGGGTTCAGTCTATTTTGATCTCTAGTTTATGGCCTATATTGCCTCGATGATTATCCGTTGAAGGCGGAAATTTTATAATAGAATACTGGTGATTCCTTTCATCTTTGGTGAATTTTTCAAAATTTTAGCTTTCATCTTCTTTTAACCAGCAACAGAGGTTGTAGCTAGGTGTTGCTAGTATAAAAGTGCCCATTAAACGCGAACTTGACGTGCTCCAGAAAAACTGGGTGTGAGGTGTTGCTACCTAATGCCTCAAGTTTCACAATTTATTGGTCTCAGTCCCAGGCAAAAAAAAAGTTGCATTTTGTTCCACTGTGTAATAGTTAGATTAAGGGATATTTTACTTTAAAATCAAATGTAAATTTTTAACTCATTTTAAGAAGGTGACTAGAAAAGTTCGACCTAGTTAGACAGGATTACAAGCTTTTGCAACAGAGAAGATAGTAAACTTTCCATACGTTTATTTGGTCGCTAACCTCAAATCAAAAAAACATAGAAAAAATCCATATTAAAATCCCAACAATTTGTATCTTATGAGCAATATTAAATTTTTTTTTTTTGTTTTTTTTTTTCCTTTTTTTTTTTTTTTTTTTTTTTAACTAAATTTTCTTGTGTTAAAATTTTTTTTTCAAAAAAAAAATTTTTTTGGGGTTAATTAAAATTTTTTTATTAAATTTTTTTTTAATTTTTTTTTTTTTTTTTTTTTTTTTTTTTTGTAACTGTACTAACAGTAAAATGTACAGCAGAGATCTGTAAGGTTTACGTATTATTTAGCACGAGTTTTGTTGTTGCATTTTATAACTGTACGCTGAGTAAATTTAACTACAAATATTTTTTCCACATATTTTGTTTTTTTTATAAGTTACTGTAAACTTCAGTAACTTTACCATAGAAATAGTAACTCTGACGTGATTTTTTCATCTCATAATTTGTTGTTGTTACAACTAACTGTACCCACAAGTAAATCAAACCCCCATATAGTATAACTTTTTGAATGCATTTGCTGCACTGATTAACTGTACCGACGGCAAATCTAACCGTGGAAATTGTTGACTCCGTAAATTTTAGTTGGTCTTATATTGCATACTTGAACGGAATTTGAACTTGAGAATTACTATTGGTCTCAACTATGCGATATTCAAGATATTTTTCGTTCATGTGCTTAGGCAGAATTCATACAAGTAAGAAGTTAGAGGCATTGCTTTTAACGTGCGCCGTAGCCTAACTGGTAAAGACGTCGTTACAATCGTGTTGAGACCAATGGCCCCGAGTTCGAATCCGCCCAGAGTAAGTAAAAATTTTTCAAATTTAATAAATATTGTTTAATTCTAACAAATGCTTCAGGACCACAATTGGTGCGTGGGGGGCAGTGGGAGTTGCCTCTGTGGGATGATGATGACCTCAATTAAATTGCCAACGTGTGACAGCTACAATAGTCTCCCACCCTACTATTCTACAGTTGTATAATAGCAGTTACATTACTAATTTTATGGTAAAATTACTGTAAATCCAGTAGAAAAAGTACTTACTGCAAACATCGGTAAATATTACAAATTATGTGGGTTGGCGCATTTTTAAACGAGATTTTCGGTTGGATTTACTATAGCAATAGTTCTCCTTACGTAAAGGCTTACGAGAAAGTTACAGTGAAATTTGGTTAATTTGAACGACTTTGTGGGTTGGCGCATTTCCAACCCACAATATTGGTTAAATCTACCCACAGATTTCTTTGTGTGTAAAATACACGAATATTGGATAATAGTGGTATTCCTGAAAGTGATTTGCTTTTGATTTGCTTTCGATTTGATTTCGCAAAACAGCTGATCACAGCTGCTCCATACAAAACGACCAGTGTGCCCAAAAAATGTAAGGAAATTTAGGTGATACTAATTGATTTCGCGAAATCAGCCTCGAAGCTGATTTCGATTTGCTTTCGTTAATAATAAATAGCGGAGTTAGAAAATTTTGCATGCTTTTCGGATGTTCACCCTCAGGATCGCACACACAAAGAAATCTGTGGGTAGATTTAACCAATATTGTGGGTTGGAAATGCGCCAACCCACAAAGTCGTTCAAATTAACCAAATTTCACTGTAACTTTCTCGTAAGCCTTTACGTAAGGAGAACTATTGCTATAGTAAATCCAACCGAAAATCTCGTTTAAAAATGCGCCAACCCACATAATTTGTAATATTTACCGATGTTTGCAGTAAGTACTTTTTCTACTGGATTTACAGTAATTTTACCATAAAATTAGTAATGTAACTGCTATTATACAACTGTAGAATAGTAGGGTGGGAGACTATTGTAGCTGTCACACGTTGGCAATTTAATTGAGGTCATCATCATCCCACAGAGGCAACTCCCACTGCCCCCCACGCACCAATTGTGGTCCTGAAGCATTTGTTAGAATTAAACAATATTTATTAAATTTGAAAAATTTTTACTTACTCTGGGCGGATTCGAACTCGGGGCCATTGGTCTCAACACGATTGTAACGACGTCTTTACCAGTTAGGCTACGGCGCACGTTAAAAGCAATGCCTCTAACTTCTTACTTGTATGAATTCTGCCTAAGCACATGAACGAAAAATTTCTTGAATATCGCATAGTTGAGACCAATAGTAATTCTCAAGTTCAAATTCCGTTCAAGTATGCAATATAAGACCAACTAAAATTTACGGAGTCAACAATTTCCACGGTTAGATTTGCCGTCGGTACAGTTAATCAGTGCAGCAAATGCATTCAAAAAGTTATACTATATGTGCGGTTGGATTTACTTGTGGGTACAGTTAGTTGTAACAACAACAAATTATGAGATGAAAAAATCACGTCAGAGTTACTATTTCTATGGTAAAGTTACTGAAGTTTACAGTAACTTATTAAAACAACAAAATATGTGGAAAAATATTTGTAGTTAAATTTACTTAGCGTACAGTTATAAAATGCAACAACAAAACTCGTGCTAAATAATACGTAAACCTTACAGATCTCTGCTGTACATTTTACTGTTAGTACAGTTACCAAACAACAACAAAAACGCATGCATAAAAAATTTTGAAAAAAGTTACTGTCAGCGTAGTTAATTTTACCCACCAGATTTTTTTGTGTGCAGGAACACTGTTAAAAATGTTTTTTCATGAGTAACGGGTAACTTAGGCTCTCATTTCTATACGTTATGTTCAAAGCAAAATCAACAGTCTTGTTATGACAATTTGCTCCTGCAATTACCATAGTAATTTTTATTCCCTTAGAGAGGGTATATTACAATTGTCCGGATGTTTGTAACGCACAGAAGGAAGCATCTCCGACCACATAAAGTATATACATTCTTGAGCATGACGAGCTGAGTTGATATAGCCATGTCCGTCTGTCCGTCCGTCTGACCGTCTGTTTCTATGCTATCTCCTCCGTCAGTTTTAAAGCTATCTTAACCAAACTTTGCACGAAGTCTTTTGGTACAAATACGCTGCACATTTGTCGGAACCGGCCGGATCGGATGACTATAGCATATAGCTGTCATAGGAACGATCGGTCGAAAAACTAGTTTTAGTGAGAAAAACTTTTTTGTTTTTAGTGCTATCGCTCCCAACGCTCGTATTTATAAGTTTTTAATAATTTTACATAATTTCGTTAAGCCTTTTCGAAATCGAACAACTATATAGTATAGATGCCATACAAAAGTTAGGTCTGAAAGGTTTTGGTTCGGTTCGCTCTTAATTCATTTCATTAACTAAAGAAACTTATTTTTGATATAAGTATTCAGATTATTCATTAACAAAGACTTGGGTTTTTAGTTAATAGGCTATGTTCAAAATTTTGACTGCAATTTCCGTATAAAGCTTTTTAAAATTCCAAAACTTTACATATCAAGTGACGTTGTTGTTGAGTTGCTGTAAGTTTTATTGTATATCAACATTAAATGAGATTTAGCTACATTTTTTCGGTTGACTCCTGGAATCTAAGAAATCGAATTCAAAAAGAGTTGGAGCTCTTTTTTCCAAAGAGTTGACAATTCTTCTTTTTATTCAACCTTAATTTTGGTTGCCTGCCAGCCATTGAAATACTCATACTCGTTTGCTATTTCAAGCCAATCTCAATTAAAGATAAAAACTTACCATTTGAGTGTTCAGTAAGTTGACCCCCAACGGATAATACAATCCAGACTTGGCTTATTACAATTTTTAATAACAAATTTAATAAGGTTGATGTTATTAGCTTTTTTACAACATTTCTGCTTTTCCAAGTATTTTCCTAATATTTTAAAGCTAATTGCTGATTTTTCTCACTATTCGCCAGTAACTCAATACCTAGTAGGGTTGTCAATATTTTATCGATATATTGATATATCGATATTTTGATTCAACGATAAGGGTTATTCCGATATGATATTTTTTGTACCGATATAGGCGATTATCGATATTTTTATAAGGGATATATCGGAAAAAATTACTATGGTGATTGCAGGAGCAAAGCTTATAGGTAACACGAAGTCTTCGGAAAATTTCGTCCAAAAACCATGGTTCTAAAATGAATTCCTCCATTCAACTTGATCCAGGTACGGTATTTCGGCATAGATTTTGTTCTCTTATACGTTGTTACTTCGTGGAAGTTTGATTTCTAAGTTCAATATATAAAAATAGTGGTTTTCAGTCCTGTTTTAAAAGACAAACTCTTTGTCTTTAAAATTTGAGGTGGATTTGAGCGGGCAAGGAATTCATTTTAGCCCCATGGTTTCTTGGCCAGATTTTATGTACTTATACCCTTTTTTCTTCGTAGAAGTACGATTTCTAAGTAAAATATATTAAAATTCTTTTTCCAGTCCCGTTCAAAAAGACAAAGTCCTTGAATATCTTTAGTATTTCAGATCGATTTGCACCGATTAGGAATTCATTTTGGATCTATGCGATCTTGGTGAATTTTCTTCGAATTTTCCGTAGACTCCGTTTTTGCTATCCGTTATTATCTCTAGCTTTAATAATCTAGTTTCAGAAAATTAAGTCATTTAAATCATAAAGCTATCCCAATAGAAAAAGAAGATATATCGTCGACTAGAAATGGTCATTTGGCGGTAAGGACGTTCCTTTAAAAGTTATCACTTTTATTAAGTTTTAGAAAATAACGATATATCGATGTTTCTGGACCTGATATATCAAATATCGATATTGAAAATGTTGCTAATAACTAGCTGAAGCGAACAGTTTTATTTTGTCGGTTTTTGGTACGGTTCGGCATTTTTTAAAACACACCCGGTTCGGCTTACGGTTCGGTTCACGAGCAAAACAAGCGGTTTGGTTCGGTTCAGAACCGGTTTGCATCCCTGATATAAACTTCGGCCGAAATTAGCTTTTCTCTATGTTTATATAACATTTGCCATTTCTAGCAATTGGTTTTTACTATTTCAACCTACGTACTGGGTTCACTGTAGGGTTGTCGATATTTCTCAAAATATCAATATCGATAATATCAAAAATCAAAATTTTCAATATCGATATTTGATATATCGCCTCCAAAAAACATCGATATATCGATATTATCGTTATTTTGTAAAGCTTAAGAAAACTGAAAAGCTTTTAAGACACGTCTTTTCCATAAAACTGCTAGTGAAGATTTCTAAAAACCGTTATATCTAATCTTTTCCACAGTTTCCAATAGTTTTCTGAAACTACACTGTAATTTTTCTCAAAGTGAGAGTTTCTTATTCGTTAAACCTTAAAAGCGTGTAAATCAGCAATTGTTACCTGATGCCCCCAGGGGCCGAAGACATTTCACACAATATCAAGTTAAACGCTTGTCGAAGCGGAGCCCAAGAAAGTAAAGGATCGAAATGCACTCAGACAGCACGAACAATTCTTCCGCTGCTCTCCAATAAGCTATTAGTTTCATGTCGATATCTTCAATATATTCTAACACTGACACCTAGTATTGCAGCGAATTGCAGCATCCATACGTGTACGATTAGTTCTTATATGCGATTTTAAGTTGTATTAGCAGATGTTTTATCAGGCTAGCCATATAATTTGAATATATTACCATAGTAACTTTTTTGATATATCATTTATAAAAATATCGATAATCCCCAATATCGGCATACAAAATATCATATCGGAATAACCCTTATCGTACAACAAAAATATCAATATATCGATAAAAGATTGACAACCCTAGTTCACTGAGAGAGATCTATTTGTCCATGCATTCGCACGAGTGCATGCCTACCAATTTCTTCTTTGGCTCTGACATAGTGTAATCAGCGACAGCAAAATCATCCTGAAACGAATTATTGAATTCCTTTGGAAAACCTTCCCCCCAACAAATAAGATTCTTGCCATGCTCATATCAAAATATCGAAGATTTATTAGACATATTCTCGTGACAAAATGTTTTGGGGAAAAAAGTGGAGAATAATAATTGCCCGCAACCAAAGATCTGATGCTTAGTTATAATCATGTGAGTGTGCGTGTGGGGGTCTGTTGGGTGTTATTTGGTGAAGGGAGTGTAGAAAATGTCAAAGTTTCCTTCCTTAGAACTTGGATGACTTGACCAGATTGAGTTCCTCGGTTAGCAAGCGTCCAAAATCGGCATGAACCTGGGTGAAGTTCTTGACAGCGCGCTCCTGCAAGAACTGACTGGCATTGCTTAGATTGCCAGCAATGTTTTGTACCAGACGCTTCTTAGCGCACTTATCCAGAGTATGCACCCAGAAATCGGTAACCTGACCATAGTTATCCTCGGTATCACCGCTGCTAAAGCGATACACATCACCAGTAACTGGACAGCAGGTGGATAAGGCGCGTGCCCTTGGGCACTCTTGAGGACCATTGAAGGAATTGGGGAAATAGTTGGGAGCACCCTCCTGATTATCCGTTGTATTCATGGGACCATCGCGTTGGTAGTTGGCAACCTTCACGCGGTAAGGACAGTTCACAGGAATTTGCAAATAATTTGCACCCAAACGATGACGGTGCGTATCTCCATAGGAGAACAGACGTCCCTGCAACATCTTATCCGGTGAGGGTTCAATGCCAGGCACCATATGAGCCGGACTGAAGGCAATCTGCTCCACCTCAGCAAAGTAGTTCTTGGGATTACGATCCAAGACCATTTTGCCCACCGGAATCAAGGGGTAGTCCTTTTGTGACCAGACCTTGGTCAAATCGAAGGGATTATACTTGTACTTCTTGGCCTCCTCAAAGGTCATCACTTGGATATACATGGTCCAGCTGGGGAACTTGCAAGTCTTGATGCGATTATACAAGTCCCTGATGCTATAATCGGGGTCACTGGAGGCCAATTGATCGGCAGTCTTAACATCCAGATTCTTGATGCCTTGATCCGTCTTGAAATGGAATTTAGCATAGATGGGTTCACCCTTGGCATTGACCAGCTTAAAGGTATGCGAACCATAGCCGTTCATATGACAATAACCGTCGGGAGTGCCACGATCACTGAACAAGAAGCACACCTGATGCGTCGTTTCGGGACGCAGCGTCAAGAAATCCCAGAACATATCGGGATCCTTCAAATGCGTCTGAGGATTGCGCTTCTGGGTGTGTATGAAACTGGGAAATAGTATGGGATCGCGGATAAAGAAGATTGGTGTATTATTGCCAACCAAATCCCAGATGCCGTCTTCAGTATAGAATTTGATGGCAAATCCACGAGGATCACGGGCCGTATCCGCTGAACCGCTCTCACCGCCCACGGTGGAGAATCGCACAGCCAATGGGGTACGCTTCTTCACCTTATCGAATATTTTGGCTGCACAATATTTCGAGATGTCGTGGGTGACCTCGAAGTAACCAAAAGCACCGGCTCCCTTGGCATGAACCACACGCTCGGGAATGCGCTCACGATCAAAATGGGCCATCTCATCAAGGAAATTGACATCCTGCAATAGCAATGGTCCACGAGGACCCACCGATTGGGTGGCATCCTTGATGCCTATGGGTGAACCATGTCCAGTGGTAATGGCTCCCGGAGCGACCTGGAAAAATCGAAAAAGAAAAAATGGAAGATTTATTAATTACTGAGTGGAAGATCTTATGTAATAATCTACCTTTGCCAGGTTCAAAGAGTCGTCTAATCTTATCGTGCGTCTTTTTTCTCTCTCTCTTCTACTCACTTTCTTATTTATTGATAATGCTGGGAGCAAAAACATAAACATAAAGATTGTGTCGCCTTATCGGTGACACAATTCAGGTCGGCAGGGTAGATAGTTTCAATTATTAAGTTTTATGTTACACATTTGCATGCCATATATTTGTGGAGAAATCTTGATATTCTCAAGTATTTCCATTTCCTTTTCGGCTAATCAAAAAAGCTTGTATTGTTTATTGTTTCCCTCTAAGTATATTTCCATTATTTTTTTCCATTCATTGTTTCTTTAGTTAGTTTTTATCTATCTATACTTATAAATCTGTAGGCCCGACAGGCTGTCAGACTAACTAATTTATTATCAACCCACAGCTAAAGCTGCTTATCCTATCGCGAGACCCGAAATTATCTATGTGAGGATCGTGCGGTCGCTTAAAAAATTTGATGGGTCCTTTTGGGCGGGATGGTAACAAATTTAACATTTGTACGGGCCACTGCATATATTTAATTGATATAAAGATAAAACAACACAATTTGTACAATTAACTCAGTAGAGTTAAATCCTCAGGACCCGGGAGTCGCATAATTTGAAAGGGAAACTGTCAGGAGTATTAATTATTCTTTTTGACATCCAGAGGATCGATTAAAGGTTATTGGCATTATAAAGTTAACATTTGGAAAACACAGTCGGCTTTTGAAACATTTTACAATTCCGATTGTATATAATATTAGAGTATTTTACTATAATTTTTTTTATACTGGCACTTTGGCTGGATTCTTGTGCCTCAGGAAGAGCTAATACAAGAAATGTAATATATTTAAGTTCTTTACAATGATAGTTTTTCTAAAGCTTTAATACATGAGAAATTTTAAACAACCGTTAAATTCGCAAAAAAAAAAACAATGAAATGGTTCACCGGTTTGATATTTGTAACATATTCATTATTTTCTTGCTACTTAGCGAAAGATTTAATTTCATCAGAAGATGAACGTGGTACAGATTCATTGATGCTTTTACTTATTAGTTCCTTTTGACGATTATACAATTTATTTGCAAGCTGTCTTCGTTTTTAGTCAAAAATATTTGGTTTCTTGGATTCGAAGATTCAGTTGTAGACTTTAATTTTAAATTCGAGAACGGTTTTTTATCACTTTCTAAATATGTAGGAAAATTTCAAGTTACAATAACCTATCTGAGTGCATTAACGTATACATATTGGAATTTTATGGTTACTAGAAACCCATTTATAAACCGAACCTCTTTTGAGATTTTTTTACTTCAGCTTCTGAGAGAAAAATTTTCTGTTCTCCGGTTCAGGTTCGGTTAGGGCTTCCCAAAGATGACGTAATGGGTTGAGTATTGGAACTAGCGGAATGAATTACATAACGAAGTCGCTTTAAATAACACATTTTAATTACTTCAGAATGGCAATAAGAAATGAAGGTGATACTTGGGTTCCACACCTGTTCTTTTTATATGAAGCTCTAGAGCTCACTTTTGCAAAATTATATTGCAATTTATGAATAACAGGTGTGGAACCCAAGTAGCACATTAATTTTTTATTGTCTGAAGTAATTAGAATATGTTATTTTAAAAAAGAAGCTTTAGAGCTTCAGAAGCTAACTTTTGCAAAATTCTACGTCAATTTTAGAATAAGTGTAAGTTTAATTTCTAGAGCTAAGATCAGCGACGTCGATACACCGCAGTATACGAGCTCACACTGCTTTCTTTTGCAACAACAAACAAGTCTTAAATGAGAGCGCACTCGCGCGGCTTAACACACACACGCAATAACAAAATGAGCATGTATGTTTTGTTGACCACTGATTTAAATAAACAAAACACAATTTTTGGTTTTGCAATATGTTTCGAGCCCCTTCGTGATTCGTCTCAGTATCCAAATAACAACCACAACAGCACTATTTACTTTATTCCTGGTTCTTGGTGAGCTTAATTTTTTATCGTTCCATTTCGATATTTAAATACATTGCTTCCGATTCAAATCAATTAATAGAAATGAAGTTAAGAAGAACTTTTGTACTTATTTTCAATAATTTAAAAAACACAAACATACACAATCATATTCAAGGAATTTTATGTAATTTTGAAATGGCAGAAAAGAAATAATGAAAATGGTAAAAACGCTAATAAACTAGACTTAAAACAAAAAACTTACTAATAGTTTTTGTTTAATTTAGGGCTGAAACTTTTAGACTGGACCTAATTTGTATAGAAATGCTTGAGAAATCCAATTTGATTGCGAAATTTTCTCTTTCTTAAAATAAAGCAATGCCTTGAGTAACACGAGCAGATTATTAATGAAATCCTACGCAATTAAGACAATATTTAGCTTAAATAGGTAATCAAACTGGATTGTATTTCGGATTCAGTTCCGGAACATAAGTTTAATGTTTCCGTTTTTCTTTACCGCCACAAATTAACCAAAAACAATCGGTTATTCAACCGAAATTGTTAGGACCAGTGATTGTCATGCCTGGACCGCAGGGGCTGAGTACATTTCGACATCTTACACCCACAGGAGCCGAACGCACGTCGAAGCTTGTGCCAAGAGAGCAAACAGCTTTCCAATAGATGTCCTGCAGTCAATGAAATAGGCAAAAACTGGATTGCCAATTTTTGGCATAGCTCTTCCGCTCAAACTCTGATTTAGACAGACGTTTTATTAAACTGTATCCCGGAATATGGAACTGCAAAAAGCACTTCTGGAGCATCTTCTACTGTTAAGTATTATCTACCTCTTCCAGGTAAATTAATATGGCCATTCAGCTGATAATTTCGATCTGCGATTTGTGTTTGCCGATTATTCCTGATGAATGCAGTGACTGCCGATTGCTATGGCAAATTTGAAATTCATGAATTCTGAAGAGTATCGAGTACCGATTGCTGGATCAACCTGACTTGGTGCATACAATGTTCTGTTTGTGTACGTAAAAATTTAAGTTTATTTGTCCCAGGGACAATCACAGAATACCACAGAACATCTCAAAGCCTGATGTCAATGCCATTCAACTCATCGGTAATCGGATTTATCTGCTGAATGTGCCCAATGCTTACATTTTATTCAATTTCCACTTAACTAGAATACATTTTTTTAATTTTCTCATCTCGACTTATTTCACAATGGGTGCGCAGCTTGCAGTCATCCCTCCTTTGTGTCCAGCTTATCATTATTCTCCATGCATAGAATGTCATTAAAAAAACACTGTCATACAATATAACTGATTTGTTTACTTAATGTATCTATAAGATAACTTTCCAAGCAATCCCAGAGGAAGCGTGCCTCATACATATAATTAGTATGCGTATATAGTATATACTATATACCATGAAAAAGCTGTTTATCAATATGACGGCACAGACTTGATATATTTATCTACAAATGAAGTTGGCAGCTAAGTAATTAAAATTCAAAATATTTTTAGATAATATCAATTTATTTTCTAACTTAACCTCCTCTCACCTAGTTTCATGCACTATTCAAAGTTTGCTTTTCATTTTATTTTTCGTTTTGCTTTTGATTTGCAATCACAATTGTTTGCACTTTGAAACATCAGCACAATATCAAAGCAACGTGGGGACAATTTAGAGGGCAAAACTGCTGGGTAGATAATAAGGTACAAAATGAGGCCCCCATTCTAGGGTCCTATCAACTTGTTTGTGTATAAATGTATAAAGAGCATATTGATAAGAAACAGCAACATGCAAAAACAACATAGCAACTGAAAAAGTTTTTTTTTTTAATTTGCAAGTTTTGTTTGTTGACGGAGACTCAAACACCTCACTAATGAGGTGTGTAACTAGTAAATATGAAGAGCAGGCACAATGATTGATGACAATAAAAGATGGCAGGTCCGATTAGTCAAAGAAAGTAGAGAGAATTGATAATGAATCAAATGGTAATAGACACCAATTGAATAAAAATCGAGAAAGTAACGTCTTAACACGCTTGCAACACTTTTTTTCGCTTTGCCTAAATCAGAATGTTTACTTCGCCTGCTTAGCACCATTTGATTCAATTGTTAGTTTATCTATCAACAAACACAAAAATGTTGTTCTCGCTAATTTGCTGTCCTCACTGCAATTGCATTTTGCATTTTCTCATTTTGGGCAAAACGTACATTTTACCCCAAACAATTTTATGGGCTGTCCTCACTACAACTGCATTTTGCATTTTCGTATTTTGGACCAAATTTAAATTTTCCATCATACAGTTTTAAATGGACACATGATATGCCAAAAAAGTACATTTTGCGAAAATGTTTTCGCTCGTTTGCTCGTTTGTTATTCGATTGTTCGATATTTTTTATTCGACAGTCGATCATTTTTGGCAAATTGTCAAAGTGGTCATCACGCGCCAAATGGCAACAATTTTAAATTTCCAATTAATTTATTCTTTTTATTAGCTTATCAATAATTTGCATAATAAACAGAGATTAAAACTGGGTCCGAAACCCCATAACCTTTATTAATATAACCGGTTATCAGTACCGAAACAGAAACAAATATATGGGCATTTCCATTTTGTCGAACGTGACCGTCCTACATATTGAAAATGAAAATAAGTCAAAATAAAACGAATTTTTAATTCGGTTTTTACTTTATAATATAACTCTTAGCAAGCACTTTAATTAGTGCTAAAGTGTATATCAAGTGAAATTCGGTCTCCAAAATAATGACAAAATTGGATGCTATTAGATCGCGACAAAAACAGAAGTGGTTTTCGGGAGCAGCTATATAAAGACAAAGTTTAGCGAAACCTAACACAACATCTAAGCCCAAATAGTTTTAATATCTTATGAACGGTCCGAACCCGAACCCCTTAGAACCGGTTCGGTTCGGGTTTTTCGGTTTCGCCGAACCGGACTGTGAACCGAACCCCTAATAATTTTGCCCCCTCGAACCTAAACCCGAACCGGCCCACTTATTCGAAAAATTAGGTTCGGTTCACAAAATTAAGTAGTTAATCCAAACTACTCATACAGAGACATACAGAAATTTCTTGTATTCTGACTGCTTTCATTTCTGAAGTTGTACAATCCTATGTCAGATTTATACTATCGCCGTCGATAATGAAGCGAATGTAAGTAGTTTGAGCAGAACTTTTCAATGACAAATAGACTCAATAGATTCCCTAGAGGAATTAATAACTACAGTTCGTTTTGCTGCACGCACTCTAGAGTTTTGTAATAAACTCTCTTCTCACACAATATGAAATCTATTGCTTATAGAAAAGTTGAGCAAACTAGTACTGTGTGGCTCGATAGAACTCTATCTACAAAATGTGCAAGCGCTAACTAACTTAGTTATAAAGGTTTTTGCATTCAGAGTTCCTTAAACGGGTTCCATCTAAAATATTTGATAGAACTTCCATAGAGCTGAACGATTCACAACTAATTGATTTTTATTACGATTGCATTTCATGTCGAGTAAGTGTTCTAAAATCTTCAACAAATCATTGTTGGCAGTGTTCCTCTCAGTGTTCTTAACACATATTCCCTTCAAGAATACCTGAATATGATTAGCAACTGGGCCGCTAGATGGAACATTGCCATAAACACGGACAAGTGTGCTTCGGTGACTTATTCCACCCGTCGTGACACTTACCTATGCATAATGCAGTCAATTTATACCTTGGAATGACACTGTTGAGACCCTGACTTTTGGACACCATATCAAGGCAATAGCTCAGGTGGTGGCTGCCAAAGCAAGGCTCATGGGGTGGCTCCTGAACTCCAAGAACAAGCTGTCATTCAGGAATTAAGTTTGCAAGGCAATTCTGGCTCCGATATAGAGATGCGGCCTATAAATTTGTGGAATCGCCTCAAAAAATCACCTGACAAAGATTAGAGAGATCCAGTCAAAAATACTTAGGCGCATTACGGGAGCTGCATGGTACCTGAGAACCAGGAATATTGCAATTCTCAGTGCCTTTTCAACACACAAGCTTGATTTTTCTAATCATAAAGCTAGTAGAGATGAAAAGCTCTTAAAAGATATACAGACATACTCACATTTTCTCTTTCGTAAAGCTTTTGCTATTTCAAACCAGTTTTTAGAGCAAATATGGACTTGGAATCGGAAAATTTTTGCGAAAGCGAAATTTGAAGCATGGCGCCGCGCTGCACGAAGTATTTTATTTAGAGGTGAAAGCAACTTTTCTTGGGTAATTAGGACCCAGTAAACACGAATCCGAAGTCAAAAAAACTCTACCTATGATAGTTTCGCCAGGTGAGATGGTTCAATTACTCGAAAAGTCACATTCACAGGTGTATTAAAGTCTCCTAGTACTACTTTTTCCACGGGTTGTATTATTACGGACTATTTTCGACCTTTTCTTAATATTTTACATGACTTTCGGAATAAAATACTCATGGTTTTTTTTTTGTTGAAAATTCATATTTTTGTAAGATTTTTTTTAACCACCACCTGGGCGCCACCTGCAAGGTGGGGGGTGTCCGCAATAATTTTCATCTGAAAGCCAATGAAATTTACTATAGTATAATGTAAATACGTAAACAATTGGTTATACTAAGCAGCTCTCAAAAGTTGTCAGTGTTAGCTAATGAATTTAAAAACTATTTTAGCTAGTTAATAAAAAATGAGTATTAATAAATGGAAACTTTGCTTTTATGTTCAGGCGAACCGAGGTTTGAACCAGAACCCTGGGTTCAGGGGTTTCAGGAACCGGTCCGCGAACCGAACCTTAGACTTTACAACGGGTTCGAATCCCCGGATCGAACCTTGTGCAAAATTTTAGAGGTTTGCAGCCTTGATTATTTAAATATTTATCTCTGTCGATATATATTTTATTTATGTGTTTTCTGCTATAATGCGAAGCAAAAACTTACAGTTAATTGCATTGGCATAGTTTCTCATGGTTTTTTATGCATTCATGTACACCCCTCTGTACCATAAGTAAGATTTTAGATAGCGAAAGTACATGTAATCTATAGTCAGTTTTCCAAAAATATTAGGCATTTATTAGGCCGTTAAATCGAATATATCGAATTGGGTAATTAGTAAATGTAAGATTAGCTTACAATAGATTAATTTTATTCTTTCCCTTTTGGTTGACCTTTTGGTGAAAATGCCCATATGGGTTAATTTCGGGTTTCCTTCACAAGTAAGCATTTCGAAAAATTTAATTAATGTCCAATGTACATTATTAATAGGAAAAAAGAGAGCGAACGAGAAACGTCTACGCAGCTAACTAAAATCTTTACCTTCCTCAGCATTCCTTAAATTTGTTATTATTGTTTACGCAATCACATTTCGCAAGTTAATCTCTACCAGAATGCGTATAGAAAAGAAAGAAGCATATAAAATGTGAAAAAATCAGGAACCGAATTAACGGTCATTTTACAAATTGTACATAAAAATTAGTAATTAATTGATTTAAAAAAAATTTATATAAAAATGAAAAATTACGTGATATGAAAAGTTTTTATTTTAAAAATTTAAATAACAATTACTTTAAGATATCCTTCGTGCATTTCCTGCATTTCTAGCATGTACGATTTTTGACCATAGCCGAAAAGAATGGATTGACTTTAGAACATTATTTTTCTTACACAAGATTATAGCAACGAAAGAACCAAACTATCAATACTCCAAGTTTAATTTCTCTGCCTCACAGAGAACAAATATTTTGAATTACCCCCGAAAAAAATTAATATTGATCATCTATCTTTCATTTGCATTCTATGTATTCTGTAGATGCAAATGCTGAAGCAGCATAATAAGGACAGGGAATGGAATGTTCAGTGATAAAGATAAATTTTTGAGTAAGCCATATAAAACATAATTTCTAATGGATTTAATTTTGGTTGCTGTACGATATAGTTGTTGGAAAGAATTTTACAGAATTGCTGAGTCGGTTTCCCCACTTAGTTGAAAAGTAAATCGGATTGGCCAGAGTTAATATATTTCTCGGTTCGTTTTATCTCAAAGTCTGAGAGCGACATTACTGGACGAACCATTCTTTAAAAACAAATAATAAATGATATGTTCAGTTATATTTTCGTTTAAATATACATTTTTGTCCAATACCACATCAAGTTATTTGGTAGATTTGCAAATTTTAGGTGTGTATTGTTTAGTCAAAGGTGAGGAGTGTGAGAATTTTCCTCATGTGATTATGACTACGTCATCCGCGCCTGCGACTTGAGTATGTTCACGCGGTTCCTTAGAAACTGCGAAAGAACTCAACACACTTATCAAGCAGTATGTCTGCAAGTTCAGAACATTCCATAATTTTCTATAAATTTTGTCTAAAGGCCCTAAACTGTGTTCTGTCATCTGGGAAGTTAACAACAACGATTAAGAATCTGTGTATCAATCCATAAAATATATGTTGTTTTTTATTGTTTGCCAAGTGGGTTGACCGGAATAGATAAGCAGGGGCTAATAAAATAGAAGCTTATCAGCTTCAATTTATCTGAATAAGTACGGTGGTTCTTCCATTAGGCACTTTTCTCGCCAGGCCCTGAGTATTATGAAATACCATCAATTTATTACACTTAATAAATAGCTTAACCCTGAAATCAATAATGAAACATTTACAATTTCCGCTTCACTTAACTAATTACAAAAAAAAAACTTGTTAGCTAATGTATTAAACGTTGCAAAAAAAACTGCTGCTTTCAAATCGCAGCCAAACTAAACAAATCATGGACTAAAGAAAATCGAAGTCAATGCACTTGGTTGAACCTTTTGAAGTGTGTTGCACAAAACTGGTTGTATGCGCCTTCAAAACTCGTTCAGCGACGAAAGAAAATGCGTTTGTCAATCCCAAAGTCTGTCTTTCTTTCTCTCTGTCAAGTTATGCAACTTGCCGCTTGGAACGTTGCTTAACTATGTGAGAATATGTTTTGAAATTTGCAAAAATTAAATTATATGATGACGGACAAAAAAAGAAGAGAGCTATACTTAGCTTTGGTTCGTGTTATTTTGTTCGATTTTAACCTTCTGGGTGAATCAAATGCAATAAATAAAAAAAATGCATTTTGTCAGGCAATTAACGCTGCCTTTGTTTTAAGTATTTATATATTTTAATTGATGAAAAACCTAACAATAGTTTTATGCTGTTTAATAAAAAAATAGCTAAGCTATGTTACAATCCACTTAATTTTTTAAATAGTTTGAAAATTGGCTTATTAAGAATGTTAGTCATTGAGGTTCGTTTCAATTAAATACATATAAATTTTATAACTTACACAACGTATTAGGATTAAGTAAACCATTTAATATTAGTGAATTTAATCAACTTTGCATTAAATTATGAATTTGAAAAATAAAGCAGTTTCTAGCATTTATGATCAATCTGATAGTAAAATCAAGACTGCAAACTGGTCCCAGAAGCGAACATTTTTAAAGCGGTTTCGTTTAGGTTTTCGGAGCCTATAAACTGAACTTTATAAATTAATGATCTCCCTGAAACAAACTAAACAGCACCCAAATTTTGTGTTGTGATTTCAAGAAAGGATAAAATTTGAAGAATTTCCAGGTTAATAGCTCCCTCGAAATTATGGTAGATTCTCAATCGCTTCTCACACCTATAGACTTTACAGTACCCTAAAGAATCACCCGTACATTCCGGTCACTACGTTTGTCACTCTGCAGGTCCAACTATGCCCTTCTTGAACCTTTTCGTGTATTATGCTCTAATTATAATTCCCTTTTATTTATTTATTCGTTTAAAAAATCATTTAATGTTAATTTAAGTGAAATTTATGAACACCTTAATGAATCTAACCTGTATGCCCTTTACTCTATATATAGTACAGCAATCGTTTTAAGCTAGCAGATCATTGTTAACAAAACAAAGAAATTAGTAATAGTTGAGGTTATGGTAGATTTAAAAAGAAATAACTTTTTTATTGGCTTCACAAATACTTCAAGACTGGTAGAATCCCAGCGGCGCAATTTGGCATTACATGGATTACTTCTACGTTACTTTAAAAGAAATAATGACATACAATCTGCATTACTTTGCCATATGCAGCCTGCATTAATGGTAATAAAAGAAGTATGGAAGAGCCGATTTGCCATCGTCTTCTCATTTCAAATGGGTATATTTTTGTTAATTTGTAATGCAGAATGTTCGGAGTCTGTTTTCAATTCAAGACACAATTTAGGAATAGTATTCTACTCTGTCGTGAAAGCACTTGTAATGCGATTCAATATGCATATCTACTAAAGATGGAAAAGCATAAGGGTGGGTAATACATTTTTATACGTTGCAATGCACTACTCATAGAGATGTAAATGAGTTGGTGATGCACGTGCATTACAGACTAAATGGTTGGGTAGTAATGAAGTGGTTTTTATCTTAAGAGATTTGATTTGTTATTTCTTGATAAATGAAATGCATGCTTTTCCAAAGCTGAAAATATCCAGACTGCAAATGGGAATTACATTATCAGAGGCATGTCCTTTATGATCAGATTTTCCAGGATGTCCCATATTTCAATTTGGCTTGTTAAAATTTATTGTTGGCTCTGCGTAATTGTGTTTTAAGCCTACTTCACTTTTGCTAATTTTGCCCAAAACTACGTCGAATAAAAATTATACTTAAATTAACTAACAACTTAGTCAAATTGTATGTGTGAATTCCCTGCTACACTTACAAATCCAATTTAAGAAATAAGAAGGAATGTCAGAAATCGCTTATTAATGAGAAGGGGAAGGCACCAAAACGAATGAAATAGGCATCGGATCGTGTGTGGCACGATTTGTTGTTTCTGTTTTTTTTTCGATTACAATCTCTCTAACGAATAGCAGCGATTGGATTGCATTTCATTTTCGTCAGGTGTAATGCGATATTCGAAAAAGCACATTTAGTTCTGAGCCGACAGGAAAAAGCAAAAAAAATTTCTAATCGGAAATTTAGAATCTCTTTTCCCATGTTCAATTTTTCGGAGACTTTTCTGAATACAAGATACATTTATATATAGTTAGAAGGCTAAAGAAAAAAACACGTTTATATACATCCATGAAGGGTTATGCCTCATGTCAAAACCATAAGCTAGTTTATCCCAAAACAGTGGCATGCAGTAGAATCTTTACAATTTAAAATATTTCGTCATTAATTTTTAAATATATCATCCCTTCAATGAAAATAAAAGCCGATAATTATTACTTTCTCCCGTTTTGAGATATTGAACAAAGATCTAGAAAAGCGATGGGCATTCCATTCCGACCGTCTGTCATATGCGAGTTCGCGGAAGACAGCATGCGTCCGAACGTGTTCACGGACATATTCTCAATTGCCACAATCAAAAGGGTGCTTCTCTAGTTTGTGAATTAATAATTGTGTTATAAATAGTGTTTATGCTGTTGCTGAGAATAAAATAAACAAATCTCAAGTTACGCCTCAGCGATCAAATACAAAACTATATTTATTCAAATCCAAACATTTTGTTTAGAAATTCCAACTATTTTATAAATTACATTGCTGTAATAAATAAAATTTAATGCAATATTTTCAATTGTATTTACGATTTGCTAGCCCATTAATAAATAGAAAAAAAATTAAATGTGTCTGCAATTTAAAATGACGGCGATGCCATTGGTGTTGGTCACATATTGAGATTCTTATAAGCCAATTTTAATACCTATTTGAACGCATGCGAACTTGAAAGATAATGTTATCTAAGTAAATTGGATTTTAAACTTTTTAATTGTGTTAAAACACACTTGAACTATGATTTTTATCATAAAATCCTATGGATTTTTTTTTTCTAAGATTGATGTAAGTTCAACGATCTACTTCATTCTTTAAAGGCATGGAGGGTTTCGAAATGGTTTAATAAAACATTTACGTGCACTTGTTGTGCACAGTGATGTTGTGCTAAATTTATATAAAGCTAGATAATCTTAATTTCAAAATTTTTCTAAGCAAACAAAATCAATGTTTACATAAATGTCAATTTTCTCCAATTTTGAAAACAATTTGCAATTTAAATATAAAATAATTAGGTCCAAAAATTAATATTACTGAAAAAATGGCCAATTTGTACGCTTGATTGTTGCTGACATTAAATACCCTTAACTTTACCTAATTCATATAAATTAAATGTCTTTAACTGAATAATTTTTATAACATACCTACTAGTATCCGGTGTGCGTTGCTCCGTCCCCTTTTGGTATTTTGAACTCAAATAGAAGAAGTGAAGCTTACTCTAAATTTGCCATCTATCCAAACTTTACGATTATTCTTATAAAATTTGGCAAATCCTCTTGATCTTTGGATCTATATAATTGCGGGTTATTAACACAAGTTGTTATGATAATCCAAACTCAAACAAATATTTTGAAAATTTTAGCATTTTTTAAAGCTTTTGATCTTCACCATCTGTCTATTATTTGTGCGTCTTTATGGTAATCTAAATTCATTTTAAAATTTTGAAATTTTCCAAATTTTTCTCTAGTTTGATCTACTCCTGCTACTTACGCGTCTTTATCACAATCTGAGCTCGTATAAGAATTTCGTGATTTTTTAGCCTACACCTGCTATTACAATTGCCAAGTAATAAATCTTCACGATATTCTAAGCCGATTATAAATATATAGATCTAAAATGTAAAACTTAAAAGTACAAACAATTTTGCAAGCTTAATTGTTTTGGCATAAAAATACAATGCTTACAATTAACACAACTGCTCTAAAAACACAAGGCGACAGACAAAAATCAAAATGAAAGAGAAAATGAAATATAGCAAAATCAAAAAGCTCTGCAAAGTAAGCTAAACGTTAACCAAGGTTAAAAGTACTCGATAAAGTACTTAAAAATCAAAAATCAATACATTCTGCGGCTGAACTGAATAACTTTCTACCTGCGTGTTTCATACATTATTTATTTATAAGAGAATATTTGCCTTTGGAATTCTATAAAAAAATCAATATTTTCTATTTTCCTTTTCTAAAGAATAAATTGTCTTCAGATCAATTACAAATTTTCTGTAATTTTTTTGATTTGCTATTATGGTACCCTAATGTATTGATATAAGTTCGTGCTCAATCTGCAGGTATGGCCGATTTGCATGCAAATCAGTAGCTCAGTACTAAAATTTAAATTTGCATTCAATCGGCCATATTATAACTTGACATTAACAAATTTAAAAAAAAAAAAAGGACCGTCTATAGGACATAGGGTCCTTGGAAAATGGTAAAATATGCCATTTTCTGCATTTTTATGTATATATTACAGTTAATCCATTAGAGATATGGTATATTTAAAGCTAGATTAGGATTCAGCGTGAAAAAACTTGTCTACAAAAAATCATTCTTTGAGCATTTGAAGTCATGCGCTGAGAATAAATTCTTCTTCTTCTTTATTGGCCCGATGCATTGCATCACAACCGTTTGACGGTCTCGGCCGCTGCAACTAATGTCCGCCAGTCGCTTCTGCTCCGTGCGAGCTGGCACCAGTTTTTCACGCCAAGCTTAGAAATGTCTTTCCGCACCTGGTCGTCCCACCTTAGAGGTGGTCGTCCCACCTTGCCTTGTCCCAGTTCTTTCGCATTCCTCTTGTAGACCATTTTTGCTGGAGCTTGATCATCCATACGGGTAACATGTCCCAGCCAGCGCAGCCGCTGTTGCTTTATGCGCTTGACCAGACTAGTATCCCCATAGAGCTTATACAGTTCGTCATTCCTTCGGATGCGAAAGTCCTCGCCAACTTTCAAAGGTCCATAAATCCTGCGAAGAATCTTTCGCTCGAAAACGCCAATCGCCGCCTCATCCGCTGATGATATTGCCCATGCTTCTGCGCCGTATTGCAGGACTGGGATGATAAGCGACTTATATAGCGCTATTTTTGTTCTTCGCTTGAGGTTTCTGCTCTTGAGCTCCCTACTTAGCCCGTAATAGCATCGGTTTGCGAGCGTGATTCTTCTTCGAATTTCCAGGCTGATGTTGTTGTCGCCGGTTATCATCGTTCCAAGGTAGACAAAGTCCTCTACAACTTTAAAGTTGTACTCTCCCATTGCAACAGATTGCCCAATTTGTGTGTACTTCTGTTTCGAGGACACTAGGTACTTCGTCTTGTCCTCGTTTACCGCTAAACCCATTAGCTCAGACTGCTTCTCAATCTCTGAAAACGCATTGCTTACTGCCTGTTCGGTTTTGCCGATAATGTCAATATCATCGGCATATGCGAGTAGCATTACATCTTTATTAAAGATGGTGCCCGATCTGTTGGCATTTGGGCACTGGCGCAGTATATACTCCATCAGCAGATTAAAGAAGTCACACGATAAGGTGTCACCCTGCCTAAAACCTCTTTTGGTATCAAAAGGCTCGGAGAGGTTCGTTCCTATTTTGACGGAGCTTTGAGTGCTTCTCAACGTCATCATGCAAAGTCGAACGTACTTTGCTGGAATACCTAAAGTAGACAGGGCTTCGAAAAACCTTGACCTTATCGGCGTGTCGAAAGCGGCTTTGTAATCGATAAAAAGATGGTGATTTTCGATGTTTCTCTCATAGGTCTTCTCCAGGATTTGGCGCAATGTGAATATCTGGTCTGTGGTGGATTTACCAGGTCTAAAGCCACACTGATAAGGTCCAATCAGTGTATCAACAAGCGGCTTTAGACGTTCACAAATAATGCGGGACAGAACCTTATATGCGATGGGGAGGAGACTGATCCCGCGGTAGTTGGCGCAAACTGCAGGGTCTCCTTTTTTAAAGATTGGACAGAGAACACTTAGATTCCAATCGTCGGGCATGCTTTCGTCAACCCATATACGGCACAGAAGTTGGTGCATGCACCTTACCAATTCTTCGCCTCCAGCCTTGAACAATTCAGCGGGCAGCTCATCAGCGCCTGGTGATTTGTTGTTCTTTAGCCTTCGTATGGCTAAACAGACTTCCTGTTGGGTCGGGGGGTCTATCTCAATGTTGTCGATTGGTGGTATCGTTACTTCTCTAGTGGCGGCATCCTGTTCGTCATCGCCTCCCAGTAGGTTGGAGAAGTAACTTCTCCATTTCTTAAGCGCCACTTGCGGATCTGTGACCAGATTCCCCTGTTCGTCTTTGCATTGTGCGACTCTGGGCTTGAAACCTTCTGTTAATTGCTTAATCTTTTTGGTAAAATTTTCGAGTCTCACTCATGCCGAATAACATCTCGACTTCCTCGCGCATTCGCCTTTCCTGCACCAACTTTTTTCTTCTAAAAAGGCGTTTCTCCTCTTTCTTTTTCTCCAGGTATCGCTCTTTAGCAGCCCGCGTTACTCTCGACTGCAGAGTTCTCCTGTAGGCAGCGTTTTTCTCTGCAGTCGCGCGTCGGCACTCCTCGTCGTACCAAGACCGCTTTCGAGGGGGCTCGGAGTAACCGAGTATCTCCTTGGCAGCCGTACTCATGGAGTGCGATATACGCTGCCACTGTTCGCATATATCGGAAGGGAATGGGGAGGTTTCCCTGAGCAGTTGGGCGAGTTTAGCTGAGTAGGCTTCAGAGGTCCCTTGTGATTGCAGCTTCTCGACGTTTAGCTTTCGACGTGTGCCAGAGCGTGAGGCATGTGCCACACTGAGCCGCGTGCGTACCTTGGCTGCAACCAGGTAATGATCCGAGTCTATGTTGGCTCCTCGAATCGCACGCACGTCTAGTACACTCGATGAATGCCTTCCGTCGATCACAACGTGATCAATCTGATTTCGTGTTCGTTGACCAGGGGACTTCCAGGTCGCCTTATGGATGTCGAGGTGTTCAAATCTGGTACTACTTATGACCATGTTCCGGCCCGCAGCGAAGTCTATTAACCTCTCTCCGTTACCGGAGGTTGTTTCATGAAGGCTGAATCGTCCGACTGTCGATCCAAAAACTCCTTCTCTCCCGACTTTTGCGTTAAAATCGCCTAGCACGATCTTTATGTCGTGGTCGGGGCAGCGCTCGTATAGTTGTTCCAGGCGCTCATAGAATTCATCTTTTATCGTGCCGTCCTTGTCTTCTGTTGGCGCGTGAGCACAGATAAGGCTAATATTAAAATATTTTGCCTTAAGTCTGAGCGCGGCTAGCCGTTCATCAACTGGTGTGAAGCTGATGACAGAGCGACAAAGTCTATCACTCACTGCAAAGCCGCACCCAAACTCGTGCTTGGAGACATGCCCGCTGTAGTATATCTCCCAGGGGGGGTGGTGGTTTCTGTTCTGTCTTCTCTTTTGGTAGCGTTATTTTCTTGCTCCCATGTCCAATCCATCGCATTTCCTGGAGTGCGGTAACGTCCGATGAATATTTTTTGAGGACTTTCACCAAGGCGATATCATCACCATCTCTTTGGGGGGGGACGCCGCTCACGTTAGTCAGCAGCGAATGCGGGTGCATTGCTACTGCTTCCGGTGGTCACCACGGGGAGGTGTGAGTCGACTTGAGACGTAGTAAGCCAGGATCACTCTGGGTTCGCCAAGTTGAACCGATCAGAAGCTTTCCCTGACCACATACGCCCCCATTAGGTCCAGAAGATCTATGACTAGAAGTTCTGAACCACCACCAGAATAAATTAGTTTTGATTATTTATGAAATTTTGTTTGTCAAAATACTTTGTCCACCATTGTATGAAAAATAAGTTGATTAGTTAGAAAAAAAGGGTATAAATTTAAACATAAATATGTTTTGTGATATTTTAGTTCAATTTTTTTTTATGATTTATTAGTTAATATAACGTTTTTGCTCTGATTCTTCGTACTATACATTACATTTAACTTTTGTTTTCGGGTCTGATAAAATTCTCTTGATATTAGAATATTCATAAATCTCTCCTTATTCTACCAGAAGATTTCGTATCACTTGGCAAAAAAAACCATACAAAAAAATACTTCCGAATGACTCGAAATTTATCTTCAAAACAGGGTAAAAACGACTCTTTAGAAATAGTAGCGGACAGGTACCTTTTTCTCCCAAAAAAAATGTATGTATAACTATTTTAATCAGACTGAGGACCCAAAAAGACTCTAATGTGTTCAGAAATTACATAAAATCCTGGATGGGCGAGTACAAATCAGACTTTAAAATCCTCGCGGTAACGATATTTGGACATCACTAATAAAATAAATGCAGGTCTTAGAGAGTAAAGGTTGTAATAGGAACCCCCGCATTTCTATGACAGGATCCGGGCGGTTATTATGACTAAGCAAATCGCTTAAAATTTTACTAGACTATAATTCTAAGCACTTTGATATTTAGCTACCCGACTTAATTCACTATTACCAGGCGCACAGAGATCAGCTGCAAAGTAGCTTTTAATCGTACGATTAATTGCCTGCTGTTGCTAAACGCTTCTAGTTAAATTAGGCCACACCCAGTCATAATCCCCACTCCTTGGCTTATAGTTCCATCTATCTAATTCCACATGGTGCAACAAAAAAATTCCATGTTGATAAACGTTATCCGTAACGGCTCTTACTGATAACATTTTCGAGTGGACTATAACTAACAGAGAAAGAGAGAATCTTTTACACTACTACAACAAAAACAAACGTACTTGAACTTTGTGCTTTAATGAACTTCAACTTGGCTGCATATAAATATTTAATCGTTTTGCTTTATTTTTTTGCACTTAATTCTATAGCCAAAGCAGTCGTTGATTATTTTTTCTCACTTTTGTTATGCGCCTTTCTCTTTTTTTTTTTGGGCCCGGCCCCGGCATCTCTTTTTGCCCCCTCCCACGACAAGCACTTACCGTTTGCTCGTTTTTGTAGTCTTTCAGTTGATTTGTTGCGGGATCACGCTCAGCCATTTTCGACTTGCTGTTTTGTTCTTATTGTATTTAGAAAACCAGAATTTTGAGTTTCAAAATGTTTAAGAGCACTTGAATTTGGATTTGTTGCTTTCCTTCTCGCGATTTGCTTGTTGATCCGGCAAAAATCTGTCAACTAAAGCAATTGCAACGCAGTTAATTTGTTTATATAGGCAAGTGCCGCTTAAGTGTGACCGGCCGTGGCAAAGAGAGAAATTCCCCCGGTGGCTCCTCTTAATGACTAAGCACTAGCTCATTTTCTTGCAGCTCAAAAGTGAATCTGGTTCGATTTGCACTAGTTTAGGTAAAATGTAGAGGGAAGCTTCCATTTGCTCCGCAGAGCGTTGTAGACATTTGCAGAATACATGATTTCAGAAACAGAAAATTAATTTGATTATTATTGTGACAAATTTTTTTTTTAATACAGACAGTGAACTTAAAAATCGATCAAAAAAAATCGACTATAAGGATGTTTTTCTAATATGTGAGAACAAAAATCCATTCCCTGAAAATTGATTTTTTACCATCGCAATTATAAACAATAGGCAGAGAATTATTCAGTGCAAAATAATTTTTTACGATTTTTTGACTTTAACATCTAAAAAAATTAAAAAAAAGAAGAAACAAAAAAATTTTTTTGGAATTTTAAAATTTTATCTATTTTTATCGGGTACGTTATACCACTCTAATCTCAGAAAATTAAAAAAAAAAACATTAAAGAATTATCATGCAATCAAGTTACGGCGGTCAGCCCCATGATTTATTTTTAAATCTTTCAGGCCTGTGCAATGCTCAGTGAGCATGCATAGTCCTATAAACAAACATTGTATTGCAAATGGTTAGTTTTTGATATCCTTTTTGTATTTATATTGTTTAGTTCAAATGTACCATTCAAACGGTTTTCCGTCATGGTTAAACATAGCCAAGTTTTCACCCTTCTCAATGTGCTGAAAGTTCTTTCTATCGAGGATGTGAAACAAGGAAGAGCTAGAGCAGTACAAAGAGCGATCTTTGTTATTGGGAAGAAATCGTCGGCTTCTTGTACAACATCGCACAGTTCTAGTTTCCTGAGATCCTCTGTGCGTAATTTTTTTGATTTCCAGTGATCGGACTCATTCAGCTTCTCCGCTATAATTTTGTAGGTCGTAGAGTCCAGAGAAGTTTTTAGACATCATAGCCTGTCCTTTAGTTTAAGTGGATGAAGTCCTACATCTGTGATGAATTTATCTAATTCAAAAGCAATAGTCTTTGCACCCACGACTTCCAACTGTAAGAAACCTATAAATTCTTAACGAATAGATTGTTTGCTTTGATCATGCCGGATGTAACTGATGAAGCATGAATCGAGCGATGGTTTTCAACTTTCGCAGTTCTAGGAGTTCGGAGTTCAACTCCGATTTCTTCACCAATTGAATGATTTTATTTACGTGGTTTGTGCACTTGAGAAGGTACAATCTCTGTGATTGTATGACATTAACCACTGGCTCAAGGTACGCAGAATATTTGGCTATAATGAAAAGGCATGTTATAAAAGTTGACTGGGTAATGGCAGAATAAAGCTGAAAAGCAGATGATCGGGTACCAGAGTTTCCTTCTATTGAGAGTTTTTCGAGCCCGTCGATGAACATTTTAAAGTGGTTCTTAAAAATGCCAATGCTTTTGTACTTTTCCGCCCATTGCGTTTCGCATAGAGCAGGAATGTTTGGAATATACTTTCTCCTAGTAAATGATTCACGGAAGAATTTAATAACATCTCTGATTGTTGATATCGAATTACGAATCTCCGGAACTTTATTTAGATCACTCACTTCTAAATTTAGCTTGTAACTTGCGCAGTGGAACTAAAATGCGTGAGGGTTTTTCTTTCTTAAAATGGTCTGCACACCATTATCCTTTCCCGACATGGTCGAACAACCATCATAGCCTGTCCCTTTAGTTTAAGTGGATGAAGTCCTACATCTGTGATGAATTTATCTAATTCAAAAGCAATAGTCTTTGCCCCCATGACTTCCAACTGTAAATTCTTAACGAATAGATTGTTTGCTTTGATCACAGAATCTAATACCAATCGAAAGTTGTTCTTTCCCTGAAATATCGCAACTTTCATCACCCATTAAACTGTAGGCAATGGCATCTTTTACTTCTTTGAAGATATCATCTTTTAAGCTAAGTTCACACAGTCAAATTAATTTACACAAACTGTCATGGCGGAGTTTGACTGTTCACACACACGTCAAATAAATTTTAATCGAAATTTGTCGAAATTTCGGAAGTTTTATAGAATTTGGCTTTGTGTTCACACTTGGAAATTTGGTGTGCGTCAAATTTGTGTTTCACAGAAACTATTGTGGAATGTCGATAGCCGCTGTCAAATTATCGGCTTTCAAAACAAAGGCATTCCAAATTGCTGGGTGCTTTTCCACCAGATATATCAATTTCAAGGTGTCCTCTTCGTTTAAGGGTCTGGACACTCGTGGGCGACTGCGTGCTTGCTTTGCCGGAGGCTCGTCGTAAAGTACTTTTAAAAATAGAGGCATGCTAACTTCGGCTCGACCGAAGTTTATATACCCTTGGAGCTTGATATATGCCTGACAGTTTGTATGGCAGCTATACTATATAGTGGTCCGATTTTGACAAATTTTGTTAAAATTTGCGTTCACACACAATTCAAACATATTTTGTCAAATTTTCGCCATATTTGACAAATTAATTTGACTGTGTGAACTTAGCTTAGTACACGTCCACATAACCCAATGATTTCATTTTGAATTCTTGGAGAAAAGTAAGTAGCATTCTTACATATCTTTTCAATATGTACCCTCAGAGTTTGATCATTAGCGCTAATTTGGAGTTGAAGCATGGCTTCAAATAAACCTAGAAAAAGTATGTATTGTACAAAGAAGAACACTAGCTAATTCTTATTTAAAATGTTTTTAAATTCATTGTCTTCACATTCAGAATATTACAATTTTTGTATATGGGTCATTCTTTTTCAAATCGAACCGTCTCAAACTTCAACTTTTTTTTTGTCAATAAAAAAAAAAACCGAAACTAGATCTCGACTGTGATTAATTGAACTTTGTTGTGGATTAGGGTGGCCAGAGATTGCAAAGTAATTTATAACCCTACTAAATTCAGCATTCGTATGGCAGCTATATGATACACTCATCCGATCCGCATGATGTTAACATTTTTGGAAAGCTTGATAAATATAAAGCATTCTTGCCAAGTTTCAATCAAAAAGCTTTAAAACTGACATCATGTCAAAGCTTTTTTCAAGGGAATCTTTTTATTTGTTTATAACTTCAAAAATTCATAAAGTCTCCATTTTTTTAAAAACACCGAAATTTAAGTAGTGCTTAGGGCAATTAATTGTGTATCCTTAGAAGCTATATCATCGTGGTTAACACTGAGAAAAAATTATATGTAATTTTTAGCAACAATTACATAATATTATTAAATAATTTAAAAATCTATAAAATTATAATTTGAGTACATACAGTAAAATTCTTTCCATCGATATCAACTAGAGACCTGTCCGATAAACCAATCCTGAGATATCATGTTTTAAAAAAAAATTTTTTTTTTTCGTTTTTGACGATTTTTATACTCTGTACCAAAGGTACACAGAGTATATTAAGTTTGTGCAAAAGTATGTAACAGGAAGAAGGAATCATTTCCGACCCTATAAAGTATATATATTCTTGATCAGCATCAAAAGCCGAGTCGATATAGCCATGTCCGTCTGTCCGTCTGTCCGTCTGTCCGTCTGTCTGTCCGTCTGTCCGTCTGTCCGTCCGTCCGTATGAACAAACAGATCTCGGAGATGGTAAGAGATAGAGGTTTGACATGTATTGGACAAATGCTTCTTATAGCTGCAGGCAGATCAAGTTTATTTTCAATTTTGGCCACGCCCCCTCCCGCCCCCGCAATTTGGAAAAAACGTTATATCTCCTACAGTTTTGAAGATAGACGATTCGTACCTTTTAGAGATAGTTAGTATTTAGCAAAATGTATAATTTTGCCGAAGAAATGATAAAGATCGGATGAGCGGTTTTCAAGTTATGACCAAAAATAAATTCCCGCCTTCCCCACCCCCTCCCACGCGCTCACAACCAACACCGCATTTTAATTCAACAACGTGTGAGTGAAAGAGAGAGGGAGAGAGAGAGAAACTTAGAGATGAGCGCAGCAGAAACGTTGCATTCAGCTCCTGCTCTTGGTACAGAGTATGACATAGTCGGGCTTGACCGACTTTCTCACTTGTTAAAAAGTAAATAAATAAATTAAACAAAATTTTTTTTTGCAAAACCGCAAATTACGTTTCGGTGGGAGTGTCGAGATCTTATTTCGGTTTTTTTTATTGACAAAAAAAAAAGTTGAAGTTTGAGACTGTTCGATTTGAAAAAAAATGACCCATATCTTTTCGCAACTGTTATTTGAAATTGCTAGAACAGATAAATTGGGCTTAAAACCTTCTGTTAATTGCTTAATTTTTTTGTAGAGCTTTCGAGTCTCACTCATGCCGAATAACCTCTCGACTTCCTCGCGCATGCGCCTTTCCTGCTCAATCTTTTTTCTTCTAAAAAGGCGCTTCTCCTCTTTCCTTTTCTCCAGGTATCGCTCCTTAGCAGCCCGCGTTACTCTCGACTGCAGAGTTCTCCTGTAGGCAGCGTCTTTCTCTGCAGTAGCGCGTCGGCACTCCTCGTCGTACCAAGACCGCTTTCGAGGGGGCTCGTAGTAACCGAGTACGCTGCCTCTGTTCGCATATATCGGAAGGGAATGGGGAGGTTTCCCTAAGCAGTTGGGCGAGTTTAGCTTTGTAGGCTTCAGAGATCCCTTGTGATTGCAGCTTCTCGACGTTTAGCTTTCGACGTGTGCCAGAGCGTGAGGCATGTGCCACACTGAGCCGCGTGCGTACCTTGGCTGCAACCAGGTAATGATCCGAGTCTATGTTGGCTCCTCGAATCGCACGCACGTCTAGTACACTCGATGAATGCCTTCCGTCGATCACAACGTGATCAATCTGATTTCGTGTTCGTTGACCAGGGGACTTCCAGGTCGCCTTATGGATGTCGAGGTGTTCAAATCTGGTACTACTTATGACCATGTTCCGGCCCGCAGCGAAGTCTATTAACCTCTCTCCGTTACCGGAGGTTGTTTCATGAAGGCTGAATCGTCCGACTGTCGATCCAAAAACTCCTTCTCTCCCGACTTTTGCGTTAAAATCGCCTAGCACGATCTTTATGTCGTGGTCGGGGCAGCGCTCGTATAGTTGTTCCAGGCGCTCATAGAATTCGTCTTTTGTCGAGTCGTCCTTTTCTTCTGTTGGCGCGTGAGCACAGATAAGGCTAATTTAAAATACTTTGCCTTAAGTCTGAGCGCGGCAAGCCGCTCATCAACTCACTGCAAAGCCGCATCCAAACTCGTGCTTGGAAGCATGCCCGCTGTAGTAGCTCTCCCAGGGAGGGTGGTGTTTTCTGTTCTGTCTTCTCTTTTGGTAGCGTTATTATCTTGCTCCCATGTCTAATCCACCGCATTTCTTGGAGAGCAGTAACGTCCGATGAATATTTCTTGAGGACATTCACCAAAGCAATATCATCACCATCTCGGTTGAAGGTGCGGACATTCCAGGTGCATATCTTCAAATCGTGGTAGTTAAAACGTATGCGTGAGTCGTCGTCAGAGGAGGTCCGTATCCGAGGCATTGCAGTCGCAGTTTTCATTGGTGGAGATTTTTTACGGTGGTGGGTACCAAACCCGACGCACTAACCCTATATATTGTACCTTGTAGGGAAGGGGCGGGACGCCGCTCACGTTAGTCAGCAGCTTTGCGGATGTACGCTCTGCGGTGTGAGGTGTACGTCGACTTGAGACGCAGTATGCCAGGATCACTCTGGGTTCACCAAGTTCAACCGATCAACAGCTTTATCTGACCACATACGCCCCCATTAGGTCCAGAAGATCTATGACTAGAAGTTCTGAACCACCACAGCGACTCCGAAGCTAACTCCGAAAAATGATATTTCAGACATTTGTGGAACACCGACATTTGGATTGGCTGTTTTCAAAAACAACTGACCCCTTAATCTTTAGAGATTTCTGGAACTCATCGGAATATTTATAGCAGCCAGAAAAAAAATTAATGTACATTTTTATTTTGCCCCGACGTAAAAGATTTTTCTGCACCTGTTCAGGTTCGGTTCGGACTTTCCAAAAACACGGGAGCTCTGAAAAATATAAATAATTCTGAACATATTTTGGACTATGTTTTCTGAAATATAAGAAATATATTTCTGACTTATAAATTAATTTATCATGAAAACAACATTAGGTGTTAGACCATCTTATGCCGTAGACTAGAAAGCACTGTGGTTCATTGTATTAGTGAATTTTTTAAGTAAATTTATTTTCTTTTGAAGGACACAAGCATATTTGTAATAAAGTTCAGGAACTGAAATTATAAATTGATTTCATTAAATATGTGCATGAAATCCAGGTTTGGCTTCTTAGTTCCTTCGATATTTAAGTCAGGAACTGATAATGGAAATGAATGAAACATTATAATTTACCGCACTGAATTCACAACAAGACAAAATTGTTCTACCTTTAGTCCCCCAGTCAAACGTCCGTTAAATAGCTTCGCTCTAAAAAGGAGGTCTCCTCAGGTTTATTTAATCAAGTAAAAGCATTAATAAGCCGTCGTTTAAGACATTAAGCCTTTAAAATCTTTGATAAAACGTTTAAGTTATAGACAAAAAGCATTACGTTGAACGAAGAAAGACGAACTTTGAGCGATTGCGGGTACTATTGTTTGCGTTTAATCTATAACCACAGATATGGGACTAAGAACGCCGGAAAAAACTAAAGTTTTTATCAGATCAGTGGTAGATGCTCCTGTTCTGAACACTGCTTACTGATGAGGAATCCATAATAGTGTCTTTTAAAGGCTTCGAGATAATTTTTTAATGATCTTAGAAATCTTTTTTATGGTTTTCACTACTAATGCGACCAGGGGCTTTTCAGTTTCCAATGGAAATCAATTCAAACTGGTTTGACAATGGCTTGAGCCAGGAAAATTTCTAATATCAAGTTTATAGCTGATTGGATTTTTGAGATTATATTTTGGATTTTGAGTTATGCCTTGAATGGTTCGCTATATAATATATTGTTTCTTTCTTTTTTCGATTTCAGTTATTTCTATTAGATTTATTTATTAAATTTTTATTATTATTAACACCGACTGCTTTCACCGTGATCTGCCTTAAGTTCAAAAAAAGAACTAGATTCTGACGCAGTTCTAAGTTCTTAAACTGGCAGCCGTCACTTTCTCCTGCTCTCTCAGCTCAGCTGATAAGAGTTTTAGTTCAGTTTCGTATTTTGTACTTTGAGCACTAAATCAAGTTATTTTGAAAATGGAAATTATTAAAATTATTTAACTATTAGCAAATTCATAAAAGTTTTCTTTTTAACACCAAAATGACGGAGCAAAATTGCGTGTTCTGCAAAATAGCCAATGGCCAAATGCCGGAAACCAAATTGGAAGTGGAGACCGATGAATATGTGATATTTAAAGATATTAAGCCTGCATCCACGTACCATTACTTAGCCGTGACCAAGACGCATTACCACAGTCTGCATTCATTAAACAAATCGCATGAGGCACTGGGTAAGTGGTTAGATAAGCCAGCGGCTATCTACCCGTACATTAAACTTTGCGATATCTCCCTCCCACAGTCACCCGAATGGAAGAGGGCCTGCGCAATGTATTGGCAGATAAAGGTATAAACCCCAGCGAAGATGCTCTTTTTGGCTTCCATTTGCCACCATTCATTACGGTGAATCATTTGCATATGCATGCAATTGCACCAGTAACAGAAATGAACTTTGTGTCAAAATGGATATTCAGACCTGCATCCAAATGGTTTAAAACGGTAGGTATTCCACCACATGAACCTAAAGATCCTATTAATACTAGCATGATTCAATCTCCCCATATAGGCCGACGAAGCTCGTATGTACCTGTTTAATAAAAATGAATAGGCTAATACACAAAAACTTCCACAAGGAAAGAAAGTCATAGAAAGTATTTTTAAATTATGCAATTTTTTTGATAAATTTTTAGCTTGAATCATTTAAAGTATTCTAAAACTCTAATCAAGTTCTGTAAAATACTTAAATTATGTTTGAAAGAAAAAATTGTTTTAAATTTAATATCCAATTTACTTATACTATATCCGATGTCAGCCTCATGATGCCAATTAAAATCCAACTATGCTACTAACTTGTATAAAACTGTAAAGAATTAAACACAATTAACTATTAAGTGAGTTAAAAACGGCATCAAGTCTTTTATTATTAAAGTCAACTAAAGTAGGCTAATCTTACATTTACTGATAACCCAATTGGATATATTCGGTTTCACGGCCGTGCTAGCGCGATTTTTCTCGTTTTGACATTAAATTTGCTTAATTTTTTGCAAAAAAGTGACTATGGATGATATATGATGGTACAAAAGGGTATACATGAAACCATGAGAGACTATTCCAATTCAATAAACTGTAAGTTTTTGCTTGAATTATAGCAGAAAACACATAAATGTGATGATGTCACGTATCGATAGAGATAAATATTTTTTTTACAAAATTCATAAGATTCTAAAACTATATGGGCTTACTTATTGTGTTAGATTTCGCCCAAATTTGTCTTCATAAAGCTGCTCGTGAAAAGCACTTCTGTTTTTGTCACGTTCGAATAGCTCCCAATTTTGCCATTATTTTGGAAACCGAATTTCACTTAACACTAATTAAAGTGCTTGCTGAGAGTAAAAAACAAATTAAAAATGCGATTTATTTAGACTTTTTTTCATTTTCAATGTGTACGACGGTCACGGTTCGACAGAATGGAAATGCCCATATGCATAAAAAGCCCATAGCATAAAAGCACCCGATGGGCCCAGTTTTTATACCCGTTACTCGTAAAGTAAAAAGGGTATACTAAAGTCGTGCAAATGTATGTAACAGGCAGAAGGAATCATTTCCGACCATATAAAGTATATATCGCTCACTTACTTCAATACTGGCATAACTCAAAAAACACGATTTTTAACTTAATGATGCAGAAATATTCGCTGTATTGTGTACTATTTTGTGTAAAATTCTTATATTTGTATCTCTTATATTTTTGACATGAGATCAAAATATGTCGATATATCATTTTACAGGTTTATTTTGATGTTATTGCAAGAGCGTCATATCTCAGTTGTCCTGCAGTCGGTATTGCGCAAACAGACTTTGGCTTTCAGTTAAAGCATTATATTTTCAAGTTTTATTAATGAGCATTTTAAATTTCTAATATTTTACTAGATTAACTCGAAACTAAAAGAATAATTTTTTCTGGGTTTAACCCATTGAGAACTTTAAGCGCGTTTATCTCAAAATGGATTATTTTGAGTTATGTCAGTATTGAAGTAAGTGAGCGATATGTTCTTGATTAGCTGAGTCGATATAGACATGTCCGTCAGTCCGTCTGTCTGTATGAACACCTAGATCTCAGAGATGGTAAGAGATAGAGGATTGACATGTGATGTTCACCGTAAGGAACGCAGGAACACTGTTAAACATGTTTTTTCATGAGTAACGGGTTTATCGGAGTCGGTTAGAGCCGATGTTAACTTACGCTCTCGTTAAGTTTGATTAGAGCTTTTAAATCGGTTGAAGAACAAAAAGCTTTGGGAGTTTAAGTGAAGGCAACTTTTGGAAAAATCCCTGTACTTATTAAAAAGTTGAAGTTGTGCAAATGTATGTATCAGACAGAACGAAGCAGCTCCAAAAAGCAAACTGATCTGGGTAAGGTATACAGGCAAAAATTGATGGTTCTATATCTAATACTTTCTGAGATCGACGAGTTCAGACAGAGAGAGACCGTTTTTCGCTATAAAAAGATGGAGGGTGGTGAATTTTCCAAATCTGAAACAAACTTGATCTGGGTACACTGTACAGTAGGGTGGACGCCGATAAAAAAGTTAACTGATACCATCTTAAACGATTACTTTTAGGGTGTAAATAATAAATTAAAAAATCGAAAAATTTTAGATCATGTTTTAACCTCTGCGAAAAGCCTTTAAAGTTTCCACAAATATTACGTATACGACACGTTCACCGAATCGAAATTTTGTCGACGAATTCTCCGAATCATTTTAAAAGTTGTCAACTTGAATTTAATCGAGCAACAAATAAAAATGGAGCAGAAATCAGCAGGTAATCAAAGCGAGCCCATTTCCAACGAAGAGATGCCATTTATCCACGCTCTTATATGGGACTAAATGATGCCTAAGACTGTCATAAAGTGCGACTAGTGTGGCTCGCATGTTGGAGTCAGCATGGTCCACGAGCGGGGTTTCAACAAGGGCCATATCCGCATGAACGCACTGTCCTTCTAGTCAGATACTACAGACATATCAGTGGAAACCTTTTTGTGTGTCCACTTGGGCTACCATGGGCAATTCGCTAACTCAAGAGACCGCTCCGTGGACACCGTTTTAAATCGATAAAAGAGATAGAGCCCGAAACGAAGAAGGAATTGAAGACTATACTAGAAGAAGACTTTGCAGGATGTTTTTAAAATTGTCCTACAAACACAAACAGAATTGTAACAAACGTTGGCAACAGTGCTGCACATTTGTCGGAACCAACCGGATCGGATGACTATAGCAAATAGTCGAAAAACTAGTTTTAGTGAAAAACATTTTTGTTTTCAATGCTATCGCATACAAACTTATTGTACTTATTGTATTGTAGTGTATTTCATTTGTTAAACTTTTGTTGTGGTATAAGCTAATTTCGCAGCGCTTGGAAAAGGGCAAATATAATTAGTTTGCATAAGACTGGAAAGCCTCCAGAAGAACTGGAATCCTGTAGGCCAATAAGCATTCTCGCAGTCTTTGGCAAATTGCTGGAGAGATGGCTTCAGCGGAGAATCCTGAAAGGCAGCATACTTGGATATCCAACAGGCATCTCTAGCCTCTTCACCTCTGACATGCCCACATCGCAAAAAATACCCATTGAAGTCTCTCAAAAACATTCTAATCGCCGATGACACTGCGATTTTGTCGCAAGATAGGAGTATCTATGCGGCAACGGATACTCTACAAGAGTATCTCTAAAGGTTTGAAAACTGGGCAAGCAGGTGGATCATTTCAGTTAATCCCGTTCAGAAAAGACATTAGTCCTGACGCCCTCCTGCTGCCACATAAAACCGCGCACAAAAAACGGCTCACATTCAAGCAACGTCTCCCTGAAGTAGCTGGAAAACTGCATACAAAGGCAACAAGGATGAGTTGGCTTCTCAATGCCAACAACAAAATGTCTCTTGAGAACCAGGTCCTTAATTAAAAGGTTATCCCGGTATCGATCTGTAGGTATGGCATCCAGATGTAAGGCGTTGCTGCTAAAATCCACCTAAAAAAAAATTGGGTTTTCCAAGGCAAAATGCTCAGATTTCATATACTTGAACCTGTCTTTTATTCAAAAGATGATTAAAAGGGCACGATAACTCCACTCATACAGGGCTTTAAAGGCGACCAACTCTGATTTATGCAGGCTAAATGCGACATCAAATTTGAGGTTTTTTGTTTTTGTACTTGAAATTGCAACGATGACGATACGAGCCGTGTGCAGTGGTCCTCAAGTTCATTAAGATTTCAAATCCACATTAAATTTTAAACATTCATATTCAATAAAATAAACTTTTAATAGAAAAATCACGCCTAAAGCTAACTTTGCTGTACCGTAATTTACATATACTTGCAAAGATAAATATTAATTAACGACTCCATAAAGTATTTGTGCATCAGAACTACTTTTCCCGACTATAGTATCTCAGTCGATCTCAGTCCATAAATATCGAGCTAAAGATGTCTGAACCGACCAGGTCAAAAGCCGATTCCTTCAGTGCGTTACAAATTTAAAACTAAGTGGACAAAATTTTAATATCTCCTAAAAAGTGCATAAATATTTACAAATTTGGTTTAAAAAAATTTATATAGATTTGTTAGGAATAAAATTTTAAAAATTACTAACAAGAAATGTTTAAAAAAAATCGGTATGTCACCCGCCTGTGGTGCCAGACAAATAGATGTTCATTTCAGGTATATTCAGTTGGACTTCACGTCGTCTGGGAATCGGTTGAATGTGTGGCAAACGGGTACCATTGACTGCATTCAAACTAAGCATAGGCTCATCATCATCCTCACTGTCGGAAATCTGATGTGGCTGCGTCTGAGGTGGTGCAGGTGGCGACGATTCGGCATTGTCACTGCCTGCTGCTGCTGGTGGTGTAGTTGTTGGGATTAGGTCTTACGACGCGGTTGGGTGTTATTGCTTGGCGTCTCCGTTTGGCTGCTGCTGCCGCCTCTGCACTTGTGCTGCTACTGGATGAACTGACTACCTCTTCCAGTCTTCGCTTGGCATTGACAGCAGCTGTGGCCACTGCCTGCCTACTGCTCTCTGCTTCCGTATCCGTGGACTGTGATGAGGTTACTTTTGAATCCTGTCTTTGACTGGAACTTACATCCGAAACGCTATTCCCAGGTGTGCTCTTTTGCAGCCGTTTGTGATGGGCCAGAGCGTTCTTCAATTTGGCTTTGTAGACATGCTTCAATGTTTCATAGCAACTACTGCACACCAGCGTTGTGCTACGCAGCTCCCCGTCAATTCTCTTGGCAAATTTTAGTACATTGGGATTGGTGATGGTTGTGTACGGTTCCTGCAATGGATGTTGGCCCAGGCCGCAGTAGCGTGTCGGTTGTTTGGTTTGTTTTTTCATTTTTGGTGTGAGCACCATGATGGAGATTGTTTTTATTTTTTGTAGTTGGCCTGCTTTGTTTTGTTCCTTTTATATCTATTTCCCGCCATTTCACGGACGCTGTAAACAGCTGGTTGGGTTTGTTTACGTTCAGTGTTGATTAACGTTCAGTGTTGACTTACACTACATTACATTTTTAACGGTGACAAGGGGCTCCTCTAAAAATGTAAACTAGTTTAGTAACATGAATAGTTGTTTACCTAGAAAAAAAACTTCAAAATTTTAATGAAATTTAATAGAATTTTAATGAATTTTTTTAAACACTATTAACACTCGATCTTATTTGCTGTTAAAGTCACAGCATTTGAACAACTGTTAACAGCAAAAGTAACAACTCACACAATGTTACCCTTCAAGACAAACGGTATAATACTGTTTTGGGATTTAAAAAACTAAAGCTAAGTTAACACAGGCAAAACATTTTTACAAGGAAATATTATATGGCTAATTCGGCTAAATATGTTTCCATTCACTAACATTATGATCCAATATGGGCAATTCAGCCAAATTTGTCAAAACTTAAGAAAATTACTTTTCATTGGGTTTTGTTTGGAGTCCGAGGCGGGCCTAAGCCGACGAATAGATACACTTAGTATGGATCGATGCTGAAAAAAAATGTTGTGGTTTCTGTACTCTGAGCTGAACTGGAGGCAAAGTTGTGATTTCGACCAACTGAGCAAATGACTTTGCGTTCATGCCGAAAAATAGCCTTGTTTCACAGGAATATTCTAAAGATCATTCGCTGGAAGATCTAAATGATTCTATTCGTTCTGTGTATTTGCTCATAAGAGATATATTGAAGCCGAGTTTACATTGGAGCACACTGTGACCGTGTTGTCTGTGACGCACTGTAGCCAAAGTACTCAGAAGTCGACAAATAAGTTATTTTACTTAATTAATTAATTAATTACATAAAGAGATCTAGAAATATATAAAAAGGGCATAGCAGAATAAGCATACAAAAACTGCCCCCACTCCGATCAGCACCAAAATTAAATATGTCGTTACCATCAATGAGAAACTCACTCTCCTAAATTTTTAGTCTTCTAATCGCTATTGGAGTAGAGTTATGGTCAGAATTACACCAAAACAGCCAATTTTGTCATATTTTTATACTCTGTACCGAAGGTACATAGAGTATATTAAGTTTGTGCAAAAGTATGTAACAGGAAGAAGGAATCATTTCCGACCCTATAAAGTATATATATTCTTGATCAGCATCAACAGCCGAGTCGATATAGCCATGTCCGTCTGACAGTCTGTCTGTCCGTCTGTCCGTCCGTCCGTATGAACAAACAGATCTCGGAGATGGTAAGAGATAGAGGATTGACATGTATTGGACAAATGCTTCTTATAGCTGCAGGCAGATCAAGTTTATTTTCAATTTTTGCCACGCCCCCTCCCGCCCCCGCAATTTGGAAAACACGTTATATCTCCTACAGTTTTGAAGATAGACGATTTGTACCTTTTAGAGATAGTTAGTAATTAGCAAAATGTATCGATTTGCCGAAGAAATGATAAAGATCGGATGAGCGGTTCTCAAGTTATGACCAAAAATAAATTCCCGCCTCCCCCACCCCCTCCCACGCGCTCACAACCAACACCGCATTTTTATTCAACAACGTGTGAGTGAAAGAGAGAGGGAGAGAGAGAGAAACTTAGAGATGAGCGCAGCAGAAACGTTGCATTCAGCTCCTGCTCTTGGTACAGAGTATGACATAGTCGGGCTTGACCGACTTTCTCACTTGTTTGTATTTTTTATTTTTGGGTGTTATTAATATATATGAGATTCTGATTTCTGCTTTTGCCCATGCTGTAAAACTGTCGTTTTGGTCCAGTTAGATATAAGAAAAAGTTTAACTGCGATCGCACTACATTTAGCGTACACGCTATCGCCCCAAAACACAACAATTTTAAATATACTGCCACTATAAGGGATGAGTTTCGGATTTAATCTCTGAAATTTTACAAAAAGTTTTTAAGTGTTATTTCTCTTAAAACTTTTTAAGGGGAATACCATAGCAACATTTTAAATATTAATATTGAATATTTTGAGCGTAAGCTTGGTTAGAATCATATCAAAACAGCTGATTTTGTTAAATGACTCTTACCAAGTTTACGCTCAACGTATCCAACATTTATATTCAAAATGTTGCTATGATTTTCCCCTACGAGTGTCGAATATGACTCGAATAAGCAACAAAGTCAACGGGTTCCAAAATCAAAAATTACTTAAAGTTCGCAATGGAAGCTGCGAATGGTTGTGTTGTAAAAATGTTTGAATTTTCATATTTTTAGGATTTTAGCTTATCTTGCCATCACTATCACGTCTGGAGTTTTAGAGTGGCAGCAAATTCTAAAATACCAAAACATTTGCCAACACTGATTTTGGTATTTTGCAACCGGGCTACAACTGTCATTTTAGTCACACAGTCAGATTTGGACTCACTCGGGCACATTGCAGCTACTGCGATTTGCGATCATAACACAAGAAAATTTTTAATAAATACATATAGATTATATATATTTATATGTATATACATAAAATTTAATATAGTGCAACATATACATACATACATAACAAAGTGCAATCCCCCAATTTGGAATAACCAACTCGTCTGGTTTTTACGTAAAGAACGGAACGGCGCGTGTGAAATTTTTTTCTCAACGAAGCAAAGCAAAAGCAGCAGCAGCAACAACAACAACCAAATTCCCCACACACAAAGTAGGCCAGCAGCAACAACAACAACAGCAGCAACAAGAAATCTAAAAAAAAGAAAACTTTTGAAAAGTGTAGTGTAATTTGTGTCAATAAATGATTTAAATTATATTTCCCTTAAACTGCTGCTTTGTGTGAGACTGTGTTTGTGTGTGTTATAGATACTCAAAAATTTGTTGTTGCTGGCGGCGCGAGACAAGTGAAATTTTCTTTGTTTCGTGTGGGTCGCTGGCGGGGGAGGAGGAGCAGCAAGCCTCAACAAATAAAAACACACACAGAGTAAAGTAAAGAAATGAAGTTGCCTTGAAACGAAATCATGAGCGTCGTCGTCGCTGCCGCAGTCGACGTAGCTGTCAACAATAACAGCGTTGTGTGTGTGGCAATGAACATTCAAAAGCAGCAACAACAACATACTTTTTTGGATTAAACATATTTGCGTTGTACACACATACACACAGCGACGCTTCAATTTAAAAATACACAATAAAATGTAAAAATGTTTTTTGCCACATTTGTTGCGGCAACATTTTGAGGCTGTTGCTGGACAGGTTTCCCCAAAGTGAAATTCATCCAAAAAAGAAACCGTTATTCAACAATTTCTTAAATATAAGTGAAAGAAGGCAAAAATACTGGTTTTTTATATAGAGAAAAAAGTTGCTTTTTTTACGTCTGTGTCGTCTCCACTTTTGATGTGTGCGCGTGTGTGTGTGTGGGTTGTGTGTGAGAAAAAAGTCAAGTAAAGTGAAAAGCAATGCTAAAAGGAATTACAACAGCAACTTACGTTGAGTGCAGTTACCAGAAATAACAGTAAAAGTTTCCTCGCATTATCGAAGCGTGGGTGTCCCAAAAGCAGCAGCAGCAGCGCAGCGGCAGTCAACTTCAGCAGAGTTGCGAAGGCAACAACAACTACATATTTTTTCAAGGGCCTCCCCCTCCTCAACGACTACGTCTACCGAGCACATTGGCGTTTAATTTTTATTGAAATTTTTAAGGTGAATATATTTTTGCTTACATTTTTGTATTGTATGCTTTATGCAGTGAATAATACATTTTGAACACGTTTTTTTCGTGTGCTTTGAGCTTTAATTAAGCTAGACCGAGGGAAAGACACAGTGAGAGCGAGATAGAATATTTTTCTTCTTTTTTGGGCCAAGCGACATGGCCACAGGTGGCCTATTTACAGTTACTTTCAGCTGGTTTTTGTTTAAAATGTTGATAACAGCTGCTGATTTTTAAGGTATTTTATGGGAAACTTTTATTTGGCATTTTGGGAATTTGTTGTTCAAATTTGTTTTAAAGCTTTTGTGAATGTTCGGATTGAAAGTTAACAAAAATTCGTTTGTATTTAAATTTACAATTTATAAATTTGCGACTTATTTATGTATGTATTTTTACTTTGTCTACAGATCACACTGAATCTTCAGAGTTCCTCTGTTGACTTTGCATAGTTATGTTAATTTCTGACATAAGGCTGTTAATTTCGACTGCTCGAAACATTGAATAAGAAAGGAGAGTTCTTTCAAACAAATTTTTGTACTTATAAAGGTGCGAAAATTTTCAAAGTTGAAAGGAAAGTTCAGTGAAAGTGATTCCCAATTAATGCAGTTAAAAGGTAATTAGTTATTATCTTATCAGTTATTATTTTTGTCGGCAAGTGAACCTCCCCCAATGAATGTTGTGAAATCCTTCAAAAAATTTAAAAAAATGTCATCAATGGGCCGCGAATTATAAAGAGTTTACGTGCGTAAATTAATTGGCGGAAACCCGCGCACGGTGTAAGAGTTTGACAATCTAGGGGCACCAAAATGGGTCAAATTGAATTTTTTTTTAGAAAAATATCCAATTGTTATGAAAACAAACTAAAACTAAATAATTAAAGTGATTAAACTTGACTTGAGAGTCTTGTTTGCAAAGAGTTAGTTTTTTCTTATTCTTAAATATTTTATTTTAATAGATAATAGATTTTAATAGTTGTTTTTATACCTTTACTGAAACTTTATATATAATTGATTTATAAACACCTAAGAACTAAAGCAGGTAGTTCCGGCTGGCACAATGTAGAGCCACACATGGTCCTTACGGTCCTTAGTGATACATAAAAACTAAGAAAATTATTTTCTTGTTGTTTTTATAGATTTAAACTTGTAAGCTATATCGTGTTCGTCGTTGCCTGCACATAAAGAACTAGCGGATAGATACCCAAAACATATTAAACAGAAAAAAAAATTCTTCAAATTTTTCTAAAATTACATTCCAAACAAATTTACGTTTAATAAGATTTTGTATGAAATACTTTTTTTGTTTTCGAAGGGCGTCTCCTAACTTCGTTTTTAGGCAGCTGTCGATTCGGAGAGAAAAGCTTAATTCTGCACAAAGCGTTTGTACGAAGCAGGCTGGAATACCCATGCTCCTCTTTCAGCTGCCTCCTGAATACAGATACAAGTTTCTTACTGCCGAAGAGTTAGCCAAATCATTTGCATACAGTTTACCAATATGTGACACCGTTAGGGAAAATTGAGGAATAAACACCAGCTACAGTAGGGTATACAAGGAGTTTGAAGAAATCTTTGGGAACATAAAAGGAGATGTACAATGTAATAAGCTTAAAGTAGACATAGACTTTTTTAAAGGAACATGCCAAAAACAAGAGATCAATTAGCGAGGCAAGTCTTAGTATTCTATTCCAAGAAATAACCTTCTATTTAAAAAGTAGAAGCTTCACCTTGTATTATACAGATGAACAGATGAGATGCAGAAATTAAACTAATCAATAGACTGATATGTGGAAATGACTTTGATAACTGTACACTAACCAAGACGCATGTGAAATTCGATAACAGATGCGATACTTGCGATAATTTCGCGTTGCACATAATCTTCAACTGTGAAAAATATCGCACGTCAAAACTACGCTTCCCATTGCTAACTGTGTACAACAACATATACACGTTCTTTAAACACAAAAGCATTGACGCCTATCAAGAAATATTCGACTTCTTAGATGAAATCAACATAGACTTGTAACCAAACCGAAAACAAAGTACCAACAGTTGCCGTGGCGATTTCCACTTTACAAATAAGTGGGTGGCCAAATTATACCTCATTACTCACGGGTTTAGGGGTAACATAAGCACAAACAAAAAAAAAAACTTCGTTTTTATTAAAATTATATGCTTTCACACAGTTCCTCAACGTTTCATAAAAATCGGGTGACTGTAAATATCGTGTTCTATCCCGCGGTTTCTTTTAAAATGCATTTTGCACATGGGCATTTCCATGACGTCAAACGAATTTAAAAAAAGTCAAAATAAAACATGTTTTTATTTCCACAATAGGCTTAACTTGTAGCTTTTAAATAGCCCTACAATTGATGCAAAGATCGATTTTGGAAAAACAATTTTTTTTTTGTTTTTAGCGGGAAACCATTCTAACGCCGATTTCAGCGAATCCTAAGGCAATATATTAATGCGATAAGTTTTAGAATGTAGAGCATTAATATCTCTTTAATTGGATCCGATTAAAGGATGTGTCCCAGAAATCACTTGAGGTTCCCGTATAAACGTTAGCATTTCAAATTAAAGCTGCTTTACTTTATATGCGAAGGGCACCAATATATCTGGCTTTTAGATAAGTCAAAAGTTGAGAAGACGACAAAATGAACCATGTCCTCTAGGACCAGATCTGTCAGGCAGCCCAGGTCTTCAAAGAATGTTTTCTAAGAAGTGCAGGGCAGTCGCAAAGAATGTGTGTGGTGCTTTCTAACTCCTCCTCATTCCCACAACTATGACATAAATCATGATGGGGTACGCTCATCGCCTATTGTCTTATTATGCAGTGCCATTTTATGACTCTTATTATAGTTCTAATCACTATGACAATAAAAAAAATCAGTAGTCGATGGAGCTCTTAACGTAAACTTAATTATTAACATTGATTATAAAAAGTAAAATATAAAAAAGTAAGAGTGTTGTATTCGTGTGCCCTGACGGCAATATACCCTGTACTGGCTTTGTTTTCCTAAGTTAATGTTAAGTTAACTTCTTCGACTGAATATATTTTCTTGCGGCTTGATGAGCTTCTTATAATTTAGAATTTCATAGACCTTCTTTTTATTTAAAAATTTATTTGAATAAATGGAGCTGCGCACGTGCATATCTTCGGTGTTTTTGCTCGCATCTTAATATGGTATACAGGGTAGATAGAGAGAAGGGGTTTTTTTTTTCAAAATTGAACAAATCTCTATCTGGGTACGGTATGCAATCACATACATGCAAATTGTGACTATCTATTATATACTACGTTTATGCTATGAAATTCACGATTTCTTCAATTTGCAATATCAAATTTGTTATGAAAAACAAAAGCTCTGGCAACACCAACGCAGTTTAAGTTGTCTGCGTATTGGCATTTCATGAATTGACGGCGATTTCATAGTCAACTTTCGTGTGTATTCGAATTCATGAATTGGTGCTTACGCACGAACTTTTGGACCAATTTCATGAAACGATTTTGCAAAATGAGCATAGCATTAACGTAGTAATAGTCTCTGAGATCGACGCGTTCATGCAGACAGACAGACGGACGGTCGGTCGGACGGGCATGGTTAAAACGACTTGGCTATTGATGTCGATCAAGAATACATTTATACACCACTTGAAGGCTTTTATCGGCCACTTAGTGTAAAAATTATCAGTTTTTAGTTTAAGTGAAATTTTTACCTACAAGAAAATTGTATAAAAATTCGTATACTCTGTACCAAAGACACAAAAAGCATTCAGTTTGTGCAAAATTAAGTAACTGGTAGAAGGAATCATTTTCGACCATATAAAGTAAATATATTCTTGATCAGCATCAACAGCCGAGTCGATATAGCCATGTCAGTCCGATCCTATGAACAAACATATCTTAGAGATGGTACACTGAGAAAAAAAAGATTGTTTTTGATGATCCTCAGGATATTTTCGGTATCCATTTGGACTGGATAGTTAAGTAACCTTTTTGGAGTCAATTGAGTACTTTCGAAGTCGATTTATTTTTGTTTAAAAAGGATATATCAGAAAAAAAGATAGTTCTATATCTTTATTCTTCATCCGAAGAAAAAGAATATTTAAAAAATTGGATTTTAAAGTGGTTATTTCGAATATCCATTCTACGGGGATCTTTTTTTTCTGTGTAAGAGATACAGGTTTTTACTTTTTATGCTTTCAGGCAGATCAAGTTTATTTTCAATTTTTGCCACGGCCCATCCTGCCCCCACAATTTGGAAAAAACGTCATATGTTCCATAGTTTTGTAGATGGATAGTTTGCACCTTCTAGAGATAGTTAGTAATATTTGCCGAAAGATAATAAATAAAGGATGAGCGGTTTTCAAATTATAAGCAAATATACGAACCACCCCTCGATAAAATCATACGGAATCGAAATATAGACTGTATTTTTCGGGCCGTTTCTATTCATTCGACCCTCCTGATAGCAAAACGTTTCGGCACGATCCTTTATTCGTTTCTGGGATATCACAAGTCTTGCAAATATCGATCAATCGAAAACGAAAATAGACCTGTTAATCTTTACCCTAAAAACCAAAACTGTTACCGTATCCTTAAACTTTAACGTTTCGGTTTTAATCTCTGATATTAAATGTTGAATTCGGTTCAAATTAACGTTATCTCCGAAAGAAATAAATAAGGTTTTATAAGTTTATAAAATACTGACTTAAGTGGTTTGTGCTCCGAACTTATTTCCAAAAAAAAATGATTCCGGTTCGGAAGGTCATCAATTTAGATGGTTTAAGGATTCGGGTAGAGGGGCCCGAAAACACGAACCTATTCAGCACTGAGTGGTTTTGTTTTTCAGCCTTGATTGAAATGGTGGAGCCATTTGTCAAACATTTTGTGTTAGTGATCATGGATTAAACTTTGTGCTGAAAAGTGCTTTAAAAATTATCACACAGTGGGCGGCTTTGGTTTCGTTGGTTTTTATTGTAGAACTAACTCTTTGTCTGTTATAAAATGTCTTTTACAGTAAAATTTCGGAATCAAAACTTATTTAAATAATTACAAAAGATTAATATATGGAAAAAGAAAAAGAACTGTAAATTATAGAACAAATCGAAAGTTCTCGGTATTACAGTTAAACTTCCTAACCAGTTTGCTTCCGCCATTCTTCTATTACCATTCAAGCTTAATGTTTGTTCATCAGCTAGTAGCTGCAAAGTAGAAGAGTTCTATTTCTCACAAGATGACTATAAAAAATGAATAATTCCTAGCAAACAAAAATGATAATTCTCAACGTTAGCAACAGTCCTACACACACTCATACAAATTCAAAAACAAATAGACAATCTGGGCTTGTTCTCATTGTGTTTGTTTCGAAACAAACCGGTTAAATGCTTTAACAAAAAAAAACAGAAACCGTTTAAGCGTACAATAAGCATGACCGGGAGGGGGTGAAGAGATTGTGAGTGACTACAACTAATTATCAACCTCAACGAATGGCACACAGCTGTGGAGCTGTACGAGCACAGCTCTACAAATGTTGCGGCTGCCTGCTCTTGAGTCCAAACATTTTTCGTTATCAATTTTGAATTAAAGATTAGCTGAGCAGTAAGGTTAGTTCTTGTTTTCCTTGATTCATTTTGTTTGCATTGAGTGAATTACTTGTAGATATACAACTCACATAGACAGAGATACATGTAAACTGTTTTATCGCCTGATGAAACAAATATCGAACTGAGAAACGTGACCTGTTCAGTTAATTCCAATAAAAGATAGATTTTAAATAAAATTCATTTATTTGATGTTCGCTTTTAATTCGAATTTAGCTTTCAATTTAAGTGAAAAACAAACTGATACAACTAATAAATTATTAAATTTACTTACATTTATTTAATATACTTACAGCATGAAAAGAAACTTAAAAACGAATATGTTTACATTTTTGATTTTGGTTCGCCATTGATGAAATTTACAAACTCATTAGTAAATAATACAAACCAAAACTCACTTACGACAAGTATTTCAATAAAGCAAGTTTAAATTACACAATCAGAGAACGCCTCATGAGTTAGTGTATTTCGATTTTTTTTTAGAAATCATCGAGACATCGCTTTCAGTGTGTAGTGGCTTGTATTTGAATTGATATCTTTTAAATCTTACAAATACCCTTCAGTTCATTGCTTAGATCTTAGATACGTAATTTAAAGTTGAAAAACCCCTTCTATTTGCTATTTGCTACCTCATTTCACCCATCACACAGCTCATAAAGCTTTCCACAGACAAATGTGTTTTTTTTTTTGTGAAGTGCGACTATGAATTTACTTTTTGTCTGCGGTATGGCACTGGCCCGCTTGCCCTTTTTGCTAACAATTTGTTTACTTAGTTTATTTTTAGAGTACTACTACCTAAATACACACATACATACTAGCGAGAAGCAACCCACCAATTTTTTACAACTCATTTGCTGACTAGGCAAAAACGGAAAACCAAAACTTCCTCACATTTCGTTGTCATATTTAAAAAGTTGTTGAATGCTTGAGTTTAAGTAAAGGTTATATGTATATATAAGCATATGAATTATACACCCAATCAATTAAATGAGTCACGGCATAAAGTTTCAAATTTCCACACACCTGTTGAAGAAAAATGCCATTGAACCTTTTTATAATTAATTTTAAAATTATTAAGGAGGAAGTTTTAATCGAGTATCTTCTTAGTTATCGCGGTAGCTGTACACACTTTAAAAGCAAAACGGAACTAAACAAATACAGAATACTATTTAAATGGAATTTGTGTCGCACTTTAATCAACAATTGACTGAGAACGAGGAGTTAAGCTATTAAGTAATAACAAATTTCTTACGTTATAATAATGTTTACAAAAGCAATGCAAAAATGTGTGAAAAATGTAGGATGATAATATTGTAGAAGTATAACAAACTAAAGAAAACCAGATAATCACATAGTGGAGAGTTGAATATAATCTCTCTGTTTCATGTAGGATAATAAGTTCGATATGTGCTTACAAAGTACTTTCATTGAAATGTAAAGCAGAAATATGAGTTGGATTGAAGAAAATTAATTCTTTTGATCTACTTACATTGCTTTTTGATCCGGATCATTGGATGGAATTAAATTACTTTTTAGGTATGTTATTAAGGCATTTTAGCCCCTAGGGCCTGGAATAAGATATTTTAACCTGCTTTGCTCCAGTACCGGGAATCGAGGAAATTTGTATGTTTGTCTAGTGAGTGCAAAAAGTGCTGAGTATCCCGTAATAGCTAATTGAATTTTTGGTGAATCGGTCAGGCCCTACTGTATTTTACCTTTTACACCTGTCAAAGCTTACGAACTGTATGAAGTGCTGCCCATATCTTTATATCAAAGACCAATATAATCTCTAAGATGCCGAACGGCAAAATATTGGTTTTGCACTATGCAGCTATTTTTTTTTGGTGGCGACGAAAATCGCGCTCTCTCCGCTCACACAAAGTTGAGAGCATTAAGACAGAATGCACTTGCTTGTGTGAGTAATGCTTGAGAATAAAGTCGTCGGCTGCCGCTGTATGCGTACAAAAAAAAAAGAGGCTGGCTCTAGGGCGCTCTCTATCTGGCTTTTGTAAAAAATTTCAAGAAGCCAAAAGCCAGTTGAAAAGCTAGCACAAAAAAATCGTATGCAAAAAAATCGTAAAAAAAATCGTATGGCGTTACTCATCTTCATATTCTAATAGCTTTGCTTATATACTATTATCTATGTATATGGGCTGAAACTTCTTCTAAAGCCCAAATATCTTAATACAAGGAAAAAAGGCGCAGATCAATATATTTGCAGTAAACAAGGATTTTTATTTTGATTTTTCCAAAAAACTCTCAGCAGTAAAAAGCATTTTCAAAAAAAAAACTTTAAAGTAGTGCTGTGTATTTGGTCAAACATTGATTGTTGTGACCCGCTATCGATCGGAGCAAACTTCATATAGTAACAAAGTTATAGCAAAAATATCTTAATTTGTCATGAGTTAGCTATTATTACATTTATTTTCTTTATTTGAAATTCCTTGGATAATATGGAAAAAAATCTTTGTTGTATTCAAAATACATTTTTTCTCGATAGTACCATCGATACTAGATCGAATACTATCCATGTTCAAACTTTCGATGACGCTCACTATCAATGTTCAATCAATTGATGGTAGCCACTAGCGTTTGAAGTATGGCTTAAAATATTACGAACGATCGTTGAAAATCGGGTAGAATATTTTAATTAAATCAGCTTAGCCGGCATTCGAGACATGCCAAAAAGTATACGCGATTATACATACATTCCAATCGATTCCTATCAAAATTTCTTGTTTACACACGAGATTCTTTCGTGTATATTGTTTCCAATTGTAGGGGATCACAGTTTTGTTTTTCGAACATAACTTCTCCAAAAATCAATATTTTTTCGTTCTGTACGTTTTGTATTTTAGTTAAAAGATGCATGTAACTTTTCTCATCATTAGTTTTAATATTTGGGGTTTTTTGTATTTCATATTGAAAAAAGTGATTTTAGGACATTTCGATATTTTGTGGGGGGTTGAGAGCCACCCATTTAAAAGTTTAAAATTCGTGTTTTTAAGTAGTTATATTTATTATCGAAGCGCACTGGCAAAGAGTAAGCCCAACAAAGCCCCAGGAACAGATAGAGTCCCCTGTGAGTTCTATAAACATGCCACTGAATTGCTCATCTTTAAGCTCACCGATGCTTTTAACAACATTTTTGAGTCCACCAAAGTACCCGCCAGTTTCCAGTACAACATCGTATACCCTATATCAGCGACCGGCAAAACACACATGCTTATTTTGCTTTTGAATGTGTGCGTTTTGACACGCGAGAGCGCTCTTAGTTAGCACATGTTTGTTAGTGCAAAAGAGAGCAGTGTACGCTCGTATAGTGTCTGTGTATCGACGCCGCTGCTACAGAGGATGGACGTCGCTACTTCTATACACAGAACATTGAACGGTGCCGGACAGCTCCCTATATACAAGAAAGGAAACCCAACCGAAGCCCAAAACTACAGAGGAATCTCATTTTTAAATGCAGCACGAAAGTGTTCGCGTCAGTTCTTCTTGCTCGCCTGGTCAATTTCACCAACCGAAACCAGCTCTTAAGTGAAAACCAAATGGGATTCAGAGAGGGAGACTCAACAGTCGACTGCATCTACGTTCTAACTGCATTAGCAAAGGATTATTTGAGCAAAGGAAAAAAGTTGTATTGCTTTTTTATAGACTTCAAGGCAGCTTTCGACACAATAAATAGGGACAGCCTGCTGTACAAGTTAAGCAACTTGGGTGTATCCACCAAAATCTTAAAAACCCTGGAAAGTCTCTACAGCAACAACATCACAAAGGTGTGGGATGGTCAAAGTCTGTCGGAGGGTTTCTCCACGAACCAAGGCGTTAAACAGGGGTGCTTACTCAGCCCTTTATTATTTGCCCTCTACATCGACGATATTACTGAGAAACTGGCTGGAGGGGTAAATCTAGGCTCGCAGCAGTTGTATGCGGATGACATTGTCATGATTGCGGAGACCCCAGAAGAACTGCAGGAAATGATATACACTACATACACATACTGTAACACCTGGAAACTTTCTATCAATAGCGAAAAATCGAAAGTACTCGTAGTCCGAAATGGAAGAGGAAAATTTGCGCGAAACGAGAATTGGAGCCTAGCAGGTATTCAGTTGGAAGTTGTCAAATCTTTTAAATACCTTGGCGTCAATATGACCTTCCAAAAGCACGCAGAGCTCAAGAGGAAAGATACTCAAGTGGCAATTAGTAGTACGTGTAACAAGTAAACATGAGTACGAAATATAAGATGTACCAGGCGACAGCGAGGGCGATTACTTGCTACGCCGCTCAAGTATGGGGTTCTGATAGCTATATATAGATGTTGAACGGAGTCAACGGTATTTCATTAAAAGAGTCTTCCACCTTCCGCAAAATACGCCTAATTACGCAATCCATTTGGAAACTGGACTGCCGGCATTATTCACTTACACATTGGACATCCATTTTAAATATGTTCTGAAAACCCTGAACATGCCGGACCGACGATACCCAAAAATTGTCACAAAATACCTGCTGGAGTCAAAGGCACAGTTTTTCAGCCAATGGCTCAAAATGGCAAGCGACTATGAGACCCCGCTAACACTGGAAAACCTAAGCTTGTGGAGATTGGAGCAAAGCAGATTGATTTTTAACATAGACAGGAAGACAAGGAGAATGTGGGAGAGCTCTGGAAGACAAATTTACAAACTTTTAACATACGACTTAAATGAAAACAATTACTTCCAGGATGATATCGGCTGCTACAGAATTATGCGAATTTTCAGAGCAAGAGTAGAGTTGCTTAACCTAAACTACCGCCCACACCTGGGAAATCATACAAATGAATGCACACTGTGCAACTTAAGAGAGCGCGAGGATATATTGCACTTCTTGGGGAAATGTCCCATTTTACAAGAGATAAGGGCAGGATGCTTCGGAACACCGTATTTGAATGTGGAGGAATGCATCAACTTGTTAAACGGAAGCAACTGAACAAGTCTAGCAGCATATGTCAGCCACGCTCAAAAGTACAGACAACTCATAATGGCAGAAAGTTTCTAGAGAGATATGGTCGCAATTAATGTAAATGTAGTCCTGTAAATGTCTTGTTAATATTTTAGAAAATTGGATTTAGAATTTTATAATGCTAACATTGGGCGTATTCAGCAGATAGTTCCGATTAAGGATTTGTGATTTATGATTGCCGATTTTACCTGCTGAATACAGTGATTGCCGATTGGAATTGAACAATTTGACAATCATGTTTTCTAAATAGAAATCGAACAAAACGTACGATTGGTTAACGACTGCGGGGTCAGCCTACCTTTGTTAAGACATTCATAAAAAATTTTTAATTTAACAAATCCATAGATATTGGAGATTTTGTGAGAATTTTTTCCATTGATAAAAAGTACTAAAGCCAACGGATATCACAAAGTCTGCTATCAAATCTATTCAGCAGAGACTTATCAGCAATCGCAAATCGATAATCGGTAATCGCTAATCGGAATTATCTGCTGAATACGCCCATTGTCCTCTAAGAGAAATTGTAAAATTGTATGTAACATTTGTAAGAAAAAAGAGAAAGAATCGGCATTGGACTCGGCAAAAAAAGCCATGCCTGCAATATGCCAAAATATGCTTATACTTACTATACTATATTTTATTAAATAAAAGAATTAACCATTTTTCCCATATTCTTTTTATGTAAACTAATCGTCAAAATGTTCATATGAACCAGATGATTCCGATAAACCAATGGTTCTACAACGGGCTCATCTGAGCTTCTCGAAAACGTGTAAAAGCGAAACTGAGTTGATCAGATGAGTTTAGGTCTGACGATAACTCATCTAAGTGATCAGGTCGTGTAAATGGAGCTTAAGCTAAGCTTTTTTCTTGTTTACCTTATTCAGGCCTGTTCCCGTTTTCGATTCCGATCAAATCATGCGGAATCGGAATGGTTAAATGTGCTTGCTTTCAAAAACCGACTGTGTTCTTTGTCTTTTAACTTCAAAACCCCATTGCCTTCATTCGTTCATCTTGATGACAAAGAGCTCATTAGAATTCGGAACGGGAACAGGTCTAATTATATCCTGATATATTGCAACTTATTACTCGGACTCTAGTTGTTATCTTTAATAATTATTTTCTTGGCACTCTTTTTATGCTCCTCTTTATGCAACAAAACCAAGTAACTACCAACTTTCTCTCAACTCGTCAACAATTGAAAAATGCCTCTGCCTATTCAGGTCACTCCCCTCTTTCGCTCGCTCGCTCTCTCCCTCGCTCTCTATCTCTGTCACCGCTCTGTGAGTTGCTTCCTTCTCCGTACACATTTCACAATTCATAATTTAAGCAATTAAATCATTGTATATGACAAATTACTTCAAAAAGCAAATGAGGAAAAGCAAACAAAAAAACAAAATAATTTAAAGGCGGCAATGAAAAGTGAACAACAGCAAAAATGCTAATAAATTAAAATAAAATTAACAACAATTTTATGTGATATTGAACGAGAAAGAAAAAACGTGTGCACCTTACGTTGAAAGGGTAGCGGGTGGAGGGCGGAGTGGGGTAAACTCACACACAGTCGTTGACATTGTTATCTTAAATTGTACCGCTTGGATTGTTGTACTTGTTGTTTTTGTTGATTCTGTCATCATCTTTGCGGGAGAGAGAGAGAGAGAGAGCGAAACAACAGAACATATACCCAACCATTCAGCAACATCTGTCCGTCTCGTCTCGCCTCGCACTTTTGTGTATTACAACATTTTTTTTGCGGCGGCGACATAAATTCTACAGATACACATACAAATACAGCCACAAATACAAATACAGATACAAAGATACAGCTACGAGGCGATACACATTCGTGTGCCGTTGGCCCCCAAAGGCGATACACAACAACAACAATATTAAACGATCGTTACTCGCTCGTCATCATCGTCATTATCATCATCTGGTTCGGCTTTTGGCGCTCATTTCGAGTTTGTGTCGTTACAACATTTTCATTGCTCGCATTTTTCTTTGCGGTTTTTTTGATTTGTAATAAAGAGAAATATATGCGATATATAAATACATATATTAATTCGAGGTTAAGTGATCTTATATATATACAGATTATTGATTAAGCTTGATAAGCCTACTGATTGGGTGCAGATATGTATTTTGCTTGTTAGAGATCTAGGAATGTGAATATGAATGTCAATTGTAACTAATGAAATGCATATTGTTAGCAGCTTTTGTATTCCTTCCCGAAACACTTTATTAAATAAGCAAAAAAATTTACAAAATATCAGCTCTATATCAGCTGTTTGTTTGAGGCTGAAACAAGTTAACCAAATTGAAACTGACAAGGAAATGGAAACTTGCCTAATTTTTTCTCGCTTCCTAGCAATACTTGGTGCTAGAAAATATATAGCAAGAAACAGTCGATCTTTATTCAATATCGTCATGAATCGCAGTTCAAACCTAATCGGACTCTGCAGTGCATCGGTGCCTTGTCATGATTAAATTTATATTTCCTCTATATTGCCCTAGGTACTGGAATTACATAAAGTCTCGGCTCGAGCCTTGGTCATTGGTTCTTAAAGGTTTTGCTTATAAGGTTGCTTCTGAGAAACTAACATCATTGAATATACTGTAAAAAGACTGTCCTCAGCTGACTGAACTGATTCAAAAAAGACCCAAAGACCAAACAACTACACTGAAGACCTAAAAGTTGCGCTGATCAAAGTGGTCGAATTGGTATAACCTAGATGCCCAATTAAGGACTCTGAATTGTCCTCCTTTAGCGAAGCAGAGTCCTTTAATTTGGGCTGATGCAACACAACTCCATCATCTCTGACACTTTTTGGAATCTGAACAAACTGCCGTCATAAAAATAACTGTAGTATGGCCCATTACCTCTGCATTCTACTTGGTGTCTTTCATTTCCAATTTTATGAACACAGCTAGGACGTAAATAGTGAACAGTTTTAATGAATTTAGAAAAGGGCCAATCGAGGAAAAAAAAATGACAAGTGCAGCCACTAGATTTCGCATCAAGTGTCATCCGCACACTAAAGAAATGACAACTATTCAAAAAGCACACTGTGCGACCGCCGCCCTATATGCTTAGTAATATCATGTGCCATAATTCATGGCACTGAACTTACCTTTCCCCTTTATTTATTTTACAAAACAAATAACGGAAATAATAGCATATTCTTATATACAGCGGCTGTATTACAGCCAAAGTATAATAAAATCGAATAAAGCACAACAATTTCTGATCGATTTTCAATAAAGTTAACATATTCTGAAAAGTATCTCATTAGTTAATAAAGGGCTCGAACCGCTTCCTTCTTACCGAACCTTAAACCAAACCACTTGAGAAATATAGCTTAACCTGGACTTGTTCCGAACCAAACTAGCCGGTTCGGTTCAACAAAAAGGATAGACAACTAAATATTACCTACCTAATGTTCACAACAGAAGTAAATTGTAGCGCCTTCGAGAGTTTCTCGTAATTAAAACAGAAAAACCCAATCGGAAAACGAGTTATCTCATTTTTATTATTATTTTGTGCATAAATTTCACGTTACGTTACTTTGTTAAATGTATTTGACTAAATGTTCGTATGTTATGCCAATCTATTTTTCTTTCTTTGCTCACAATTCTCATTTTAACTACTTTTGTGAATATTTATCGAATATTTTAGTTAAGCTCAAATATTTGTGTAAATCGTGGTCCGAACCAAACCTCGAACATTCGGCCGAAAACCTCAAACCTCAAATTTTCGAATATTTACCACTAGTAAATTTTGGTTCGAAACGGATCTCTTAAAAAATGTTGTGAGTATGCAGACCTGATTGGTACACGGGATCAGTTTCTCCAAATCCCCTTTTTCCCCTTCATTTCTAGATTTTTATACCCTAAAAATGGGTAAAAGTGGATCATGAATTTGTGCAAATGTATTTAACATGGAGAAGGAATCATTTGTGACCCTATAAAGTATATATATATTCTTGCTCAGCATCAATAGCCGAGTCGATATAGACATGTCCGAATGTCTAAAATGTAAAATGTATGTTAAAATTTTCGGTGAAAACCGTTAAAATGGGTGCAATTGCAGCAGAAGCTCCCACATTGATTGGGCATTTTTAAGTTTTTTGACACAAGATATTAGTGCTACGACTTTTGAGACTATATATAGTTACTTAAGGGTATTGTAGTTAGTGTAAAGGATAACATAGAGTAGAGGGTAAAGAGTAATTTGTAGTCAGGGCACTCGACTGCAGTACTCTTATTTGTTCAAAAATGATTTCGAGTTTTTTCCGCTTTATTTTGTTTTGGAGTCATCTGCTAAACTTATAAGCTATTCGATGTTTGTCACCTCTGTTTGTCATTTATCGATTCTAATTGCCACCTCTACCGTTTAGAAAACTGTCAACAAAAATGTCAATCCCATTGGAATGAAAAAAAAAACGTAGTTTTTCAAAGTGATGTCCCATGGCTATCCATCATCAGATACGATACTAATGTAATACAAGTAGATGATAGATCAAATTATCTTAAAAAGATAATGGAAATGTTTCAGGTGAATGTCGGATTAGAGAAATCTATTCGGAGCTGCTGCAAAAATTTCTAAGTCTAATCACTGATCCGCTTTTTAAGAAATTGATTTATGTGTCTAAGCCTAGCATTTAAACATTTTTTTTAAAAGCAACAGATCCTTTAAAATAGTACTTAAGAAACCATATCTCTGATAGCTTTAAAGTTGTAGCTTAATTTCATTAAATTCACTTTGGTGTTCTAAGAATAGTTCCCACTTGTAAAATTATCAGTAAACCTCACCAATAAATGAATAATGTTTGAGCCCATAAATTACCACCCCATTAAAGTATTTAATTTGATAAGGCAGTTTTATATTTGATATATATAACCAAAATCATATTATACCCTAGTCATTCCATTCCAATGAAATCGTTTTTCACTACAATTCTTGATTTCAATTAACTTTTGACGACCAAACCACACAAAAAAAAATAAATAAAATACCCATACAAACATACACATACACATATTTATAAAGAATAAATAATTCTAAAGACTATTAGCCCAGCTGTATACTCTACTCTTCCTCCCTCCCTCTTCCTTCTATAGATTGTAGAGGTCAAGGCTATATTATAGCTGTTCGCTCTCTCCGTCTGATACTCAACCGACAGCAAAAGTGCAAATAAATTTGTGACGCATTTTTTTTATATTTTTTATTTTGTTATTGCAAATGATATAAATACACGACGAACCGAAGCCAACAAAAACAACAACAAAAATTAAAACCAAATGAAATGAAAAACGCGCACGAACCGCAGCGAAGCGAAGGCGAACGTAAGAGCACAACGAACTTTTCGATGAGAAATTATAAAACAACAAATGCAACAACACTACACCAACAACAAATGCCAAATTAAAATGCTAAACAAGCGCTAAAAACAAAACAAGCGTCAATCATTGGCTGTTGGCTGTAGTTGTTATTTATTTTGTATGTGGTATTTGCTCTCTTACACTCTTAAAACTCGAACTCTGTGATGCAGCCAAGGCCACAAGTTGCGGCCAATTGACGGGGATTTTATTATTTTTTGTTTTGCATTTATTTTAGTAAATTTTTCTTTTATTTTCGAAATAAAAGAATCAAATGTTTTCTTCGAAAACCAAGAGAAAAGTTGATGAATTTGAAGTAATTTGTTTAGTTTACTTAACAAACATTTAGTAACAGTCAAGAAAAGGATATCTAGTTGAGCATTCTTACCCTGACCCGATGGGACCAACTGATTATCCCAAAATAGCAGCATTTATGTAATTGAACTAGTTGAATTTAATCGGAGGTGTCACGGAAATCTCTTCCAATCCAAAATCGGTGCCCAGAAATCTCTTTATATTGGTTTGATTTCTCTCGTGTTTTGTTAAGAGATTTAACAAAATTCACCACAAATTTGATAAGAAATATTTATTTTGGGAATGTAAACAACATTTTTTTTCAGGATTCGTAGCTTCGTATAAATTAAATATTTATTTTGTTTCACTAATAATCTTTGCGTTTCAATATTTGCTTTCAAAACCGACCAAATGTGGACAAAGCAACTTGCCACCCAACATCTCCTGGCGCCCTCTATGTACCGAAACGGATAACAGCAAGGGATAAAGGTTGCCAAGTTATATTATATTTATTTATTTTTTCGCCAATTAAACAATGCTCTTTACTGGCTACCCTAACTTTAACTTAAATTACATTACTTAACTTAATGTCTAAAAGTGGAAAAGTATTCTGGTAACAAAATTTTTAATGCAGTTTTATTGGGATCGAATTAAAATTGCATGCTGGCGGATAAGGAGTTGGATTGGTTGGAGAAGGGCTGAAAGGTTCGAATATTTCTGCATGGTGTTTTAAAGTTTTAAAGTTTCAAGCCTAACAAGGTGGGACAGTTAATGCACCCTAAGACAAGGTCATTCAGAAATAGCAACAGTTCGTCTAACTTTAAGAGTCGAGAGATGCAGTAGTGCATATCTACCAAAATATGGCGGCAAAGGATCAAAAAAATTAAGCGGGAGGAGCACAAATTTTAGAAATTTTTTCTGTACCCTTTCAAGCCTTTTAATATGAATTGCGCTAGAAGGATTCCAAATAAATGATGCATACTCCAACTTGGAACGCACAAAAGCTGAGTAAAGGTTTAAGGGTCCTTAAATTGGCTGGCATGGCGCTCAACAAATCCAAATATAGAATAGGCTCTTGGCAAAATATAATTTATATGCTCATTGAACAAAAATTTTTTTGTCAAATTTCACTACCAAATCAATGGCCTTAACCCGGCTCGATAAAGTTTGGTTAGAAATGGAATAAATGGAATTAATATTGTAGACGCATTTGCTATATCTCACAATAAAGCATTTGATGAGATTTAAAGGTATTAAATTGAGAACACACCATGAACTGACCCTTTCTAAATCAGACTTTTATGAAGATATTTTGAAATTTTGCATTTTATTATTGGAAAATATGACCTAAATTTAAACTTTTATTTAAAAATGCATCAAAAGCACAATCAAAAAAGCTAGGAACAAGCAAAACCAGTCCAGAATCAGGTAGGGATCTGGATGTGGATGAACTAAATAAAAAATTTTTGCAGGCAAATGTGTTTGCTCCCACCCATAATATGTACGTAGATAATAGGCATCACTGTGATAATAGTTTTAGATTCATGTGTGTCCGTCTTTATGATGTTCTAGAAAGTATCTTAAATGTGAAATCTGATATATACTTTACTTTTGACAATAACCCATATATACAATACTTTTTGAACCAATAACCCATATATTCAACACAGCTCTCGCTACATCCACTTTCCCTAAAAAGTGGAAAACCGCAAAAATATACCAATACCCAAATCAAAATGGAAAACAGCAAGCTGTCGTTTCGGGTACTCGAATGTCCCAATTACTCAGGGTGTCTCCCAAGGGCCTGTTCTTGGTCCACTTTTCTTTTCCATATATATAAATGACCTTCCTGATATCTTAAGTAACTTTGCTGTCCATATGTATGCTGACAATGTCCAGTTGTATGTTAGTCGACCGTTGCGTGAAATTGTTGACGGTGTCAGTGTTTGCAATGAAAACTTTTTAAAAATGAGCAACTATTATTGATCACACAGCCCTACAATAATGTAAATCAAATCAGCAAAATAGGAATACAGTTCGATGCAACTCTCTCTCTCTTGGAGCAACCACATTGCTTAAACTTCTGGAAAAACTTATGTGTCTCTCAGGCAATTATCTGGGTCAAAAACCGTCATACCGCAGAACATTAAAATGCTCAAAGCAAGATCCTACTTAGTCCCGAAGTTATTCTACGTTAAAAAAATTATTGCAAGTTGTGACGCCAACAGTATGCACCGACTCCGTGCAACCTTCAACTCTATTGCGAAATATGTCTTTGACAGCCAAATATATGCCAACCAAATATTTGACCTGACTCTTGAGTCTTGGCTTAAACTTAGAACTCTAATTTTTATTCATAAAATTATTGTTACTCGTGAACCACAGTATTTATATGTAAAATTGGAATTCGACTCATCCGCGAGAACTAATAATTTAAATGTCAAAGATGAAGCTTGGCCACTTCAGAAAATCATTTCTATGTCTTTACTGCCCGCTTGTGGAACCAGCTTCCGCACCAACTTAAAACCATTAGGAACACAACACTTTTCAAAAATAATCTAAACGCCTATTTAAAAAACTTAAGGTTTAGTATCGCACTGCAAACTTAATTTTATTTGATATCAAACCTATTAATTATTAAGCTAGGATACATTATATATTTTATCAACCTCCCCGAACTACATATTGTGACCATTACTTTAATTAAGACAAGCTCTTGTTGTATTGGGAAATTATTAAACAAACAAACAAAAAATTGCATTTAAACATCATACTAACTCATAACTAGAAAAAGGGAATTTGTTAAATGAGTTGCCTTTTTAGGCATTTTTTATCAACTGTGACTATTGAAATCTTAAAAACTTGACGTGCTAAAAAAATTGTGAAAATTGAACGATGTGCCTTTATACCATCATATTTTAAGTGCTTAACATTTTATAGACAATTTAATCTTCTAACTAATTCTAAAGTTAAAGGAAGTAAAGACTTGGTTTAAAAATGTCATTGAATTTAGCCGTAAATTGTTTTCTGATTTGGCCAAGTGTTAAAATTCAACAAGGATAGAAAAATTGTATAATGATCATACGAAACCAAAGAGTTTATTATCTTTTACCTAACTTGGAGAATTTCGTTCAGATGACCAGTCACGAGTCGACCCCCTTAATACAAACTACCTAAAATAGGTCTATGACGCTGCTCAAAATTTAAGAAAAACTTGCTTAAGGAAACTCTTTCTCAACATTCCCGAAATGTGAATAATTCTTTGTTTCACTGACTAACGTGGATCACTTTTAATACACACAAACCATGTGAGTAGTCTATTTTCCGTTCGTTATCTTTCCCCTTTTCCAATTGGCAACATCCTTAACACAATCAGAGGTTCCTATTGTTGACACTTTGCTATTCGATATGAGAAAACATACACTGAAAATTCTCAAGAGTGTGCCAGTGGAGCAAGGCTTATATTTATTGTTTCAGTTGGCCCGTTCTCATGGCCAATAGCCATTTGTTATTAAACTTACACTAGCTCTTAAGCCTATTTTTTTTTTATTTATTTAGTCGACAAAAAAAGGATGTCAACTCAATTACACATACGTTATGAAAAAGCCTTATTGACTAAGAAACGCATTTTACTTCCTTTATATTGTAAAATCAATATGAATATCATCTTTATAGCTTCAACAAAATGGTATAACTGCTTCCTGTTATTTTCTTAAGTCGACATTAAAAGTGCCTTTGTTTTAAGCAATACAAATTTCTGGTCTGCAATTAATATACACGTTTGCAAGAGATTCACAAAAAAAAAAAAAAATAAATACAGCAAACAGTTCAACGACTTTCTAAAGAACATGCACAAAAATAAACTGACTTTCCAATGAACCACACAACCGCACATAAGTATTACACAAATGATTCATAAATGCCAACCAAAATGAGAAAATTTTCTACACCATCTGAGAATGAGGAAATAAATTTGGTTTACTAAAGAACAAAACAAAAATGTCTGTTGGCAAATTTATGACCCAAAATTATCCCACGTTCTAATTAAACTTCCGATAAGACTACTCAGGTAAGCAGGCAGCTCGTGTTCAGTCTGGAATTTAAAACCTCTGTGTTATGTGGAGAGAGAAGAGCATATTAAATTTTAAACGCTTGGCAACAAACTTTACCTACAATTTATTAAATCACGTGTTGGCTGATAAAAAAATCAAAGCAATATTAATCAACAAATAATAAAAAACATTAGTGCGAAGCTCAAGGCAAGGTCCTCTCAGCAATTATTTCGTATATAAACAAACAAAATAAAAGAAAACAAAAACTATTTCTCTGAAAACTTTTCAGCATGCTTACAAATTGCTCAAAAGCAAAAGTCTTGTGTTGTGATTTATAACAATTTGTGCAGTGTTGGGGCTGTCAGAGTTATTCAACAAAATGTATTTAACATTTTTGTTTGTGGGCGTGTTCGACATGGTTAATTGTCATTTTGTATATATCAAGAGACACATGTGTATGTGTATGTGCATGTACAAATGCTCATTTGCCTACCAAATTGATAGGGGACGAAACTAGCCTTAACTCTAAAATTAGATAAATTACAATATATAATAGAAATCACAAATAAAAATGTTAACAAGGTTGTAGAAAGTGTGGAAGTTTTTTTATATCAACATTTCATTTCGCTTCTACTTAGCAAAATATCTTCATTAGATTTAACGCTAATTTATTAATATTAGAAAGTTTATGTTTATATATATTTTTTTTAGTTTTCGAATGCCTTGCAAATTAAATTTGTTGTTAAAAGTTGGCGATGACTTGCGAAATTTTATTGTATGTATTAGACTGAGATTGAAAGGCCTCTTTAAGCGTGATACTTGTCTTCCTCTGCGATGCAAAAAAATAGCAATTACTATTCTTTTGTTTCGATGTTTACTTCACTCCTCTCTCCTGCAGTTGTCATCCGTTAAATTTATTTTGGATCCGAATTGGTAGAAGCTTTAATTTCTAAGATTTTATTAAAAAATTCTGTTCTGTTTGAGGCAGTCCAACGAGAATCAATAGTAAATCAAAGTTAAAATCTGAATTTCAAAATCGGTATTTGGAAACAGGAACATTAAACAACTCCGTTTTCCCATGATTTGAGTAATATCATTTGTGCGAGTGTTCTATTGCGTGTACGACGAATTATTCAGGATTTTCGGTAGTGTTTCTCAGTCTTAATGTAAGAGATAATTTAGTTTATATTTGACAGACATTGAAAGCAGGCAAAAAATATATATTTGGTGTGCATATTGAGCATTATTATATTAATAATACATTTATATTGATAAATATTATTGGGCTCTGCATTATCAATTTCAAAGGTTTAAAAATGGTTGACGAATACTTGTTGGCACAGCTGAGTTCGCATCGTTAGACGCTTCCTTAGGTTGCTGAGGCAGTAGCCGGTAACTTCACATTTTTCATGAATACACAAAGAAGCCGTAACATAATGTATCGAAACTGGGTTCCGACGACGAAAGTAGATCTCTTGATACGCAGTCGATATCGAGTAATGGATACATCGATGACACGCAATAACAATTTAGCTGTAACTTTAACCTGTCTCTAGATTTTCTGGCAAGCAGAAGCACATGTGCTAATAAAAGACTCTGACTTTTAATTTGTGGCCTGGCTAACCGCGGTGTGACATTAGCTCTTATCACATAACAAATATTAGTTCCGCTCGACCAACCCACCAAGGTGAACTTAGCTGAGTTGCTACAAGAACCAAAGGGCAACATTGTGGAACGGTCAAGGCGTCATTCACGTCGATTATCTTAAATATAGTAAAGCGTTATTCAGGAAAATATTATTCAGAGCTGTAGAGATTGGAATAGGCATCAGTTGTTGCCCAGGTGTTAGCTCTAGCTCTAGCATATGTAGATTCTGAAGTATGGACTAACGTCTGAAATGAATCTACAAATTTCAAAACTTATCTTCATATTAGTTTAGTTTATTTTTAGCGACCTTTCTAATGTTTGTTTGTTCTAAATTTCGTTTGTTAAATATTGCATATTTTAAGGACTTAAACAATTAAGACGGTTAAAATGTTTAGATAGCACACCATGCCGGTATTTAAGTTAACAAATATAAACACTGATCAAAAATAAGGTATCACTTTCCATTTTAATACAACAAAAAGTGCAACTAATTACTGAGAAAGGTACTCGACTTTCACGTTAACTAGGTTAAGGTTACACATACAGAAAAATACTTGAAAAAGTAAGCCAACTGTCGCAGTTACTATCAATGCTCGACTGCCCTAGTTAGCACTACAATCAATAATACAATCAACAAAGGAAGAAACTTTAGGGGAATCTATATATAAATGGGCAAGGGAAAATCTGTGCCATTTTAAGCAAAACGATGATCATTTGGAGCGTATATTTGATAAAATGTCGACAAATATTGGTTTATAATGGTCTAAGTTTGACCACTGCACTCTGGGCAAAAATTAAATTTTTATTGCAATAAACTCTAGTCGAAATTTTATTGTAAAAATCTTTTTGTAGAGCTAACCAGATCCAAGACTTATCAATTCTTCAAAGGCTGGTTTCTAAATCTTTTTTCTGTTTCTGAAAGCATTGAACCTAAGGCTTTAAAGGTATACAAAAAATTTATAATTTCTGTGTAATTTAACACTATTAACAAGCGGTTTTTTTTTGTTTGATAGGTAATCGGTTAAATTAAAGCTAGACATTTTTGTTGTTGTTGTTGTTCCTGCTATTGTTTTTGAATTCCAGATAAAAGTTGACCAAAAATTTAAAACGTACGCCCATGGTTGCAAAAATTTGTTTAGGACGGATTATCTGAATGTAAAATGTGAGAACTAGGATTTTTAGGATCGGCCAATAAACAGCGAAGTCATGGGGTTTCAAAGTCAAAAGTTCGAAATCGACTTTTTTGCCACCCTATTGTTCCTAGTCCCGATAATTTTTGACCGAACAAAAATATCCCAGTTCACACCAGAATTGTGGGTTTAAAGAGTAATTAAAAAAAAATTAATTTGAAAGTCGGCCAACTCTTTCAATTTTTGCAACCATTTTATAAGAAGGGGTTCCGAGATTATAGCACTTAAAGTTTTGGCAACTGTTTCATGCATTGATTTGGTGCGGAAGAGTTCTCAAGAAATTTTGATTAAAGTGCGCCAAAACATGGTACAAAAAGAACCGTCTAAAAATTCTTTTTCAACATTTTTTTTTTCACTTTTTTATAAGTTACTAGCAAAAAGCCCGTCGCGCTTCGCTGCGCCTTGAACAGTATAGAACCAATATCAGAATCAGTTTGAAGTCAATCGTGAGAGTCAAATATTTACCAAATTCGAAAACATTCTATAAATTTGTTTCCTCTGTAGAGCCCAGAAATTGAATCTTACATACAAAGGCTTGAAATCAACGTTTTACTACTTTGCTTTTTCTCCGTTACGACTTTGCTGCTGCGTTCTTACCACCACCATCCCACCCACTTACCGCCCAAATCCCACCCACCTACCACCCACCTACCATCCACATCCCACCCACATCCCACCCACATCCCTCCCACTTCCCATCCAGTTCCCACCCAATTCCCGCCCAGATCCAACCCACTTCCCACCCCACTTCCCACCCACTTTCCGCCCACCTACCACCCACCTCCCACCCACTTACCGCCCAAATCCCACCCACCTACCACCCACATCCCACACACATCCCTCCCACTTCCCATCCAGTTCCCGCCCAGATCCAACCCACTTCCCACCCACATCCCACCAACTTTCCGCCCACCTACCACCCACATCCCACCCACTTCCCGCCCACATTCCACCCACTTTACATCCACTTACCACCCACTTCCAAAACAACTTACCACCCACATCCCACTCACACCACCCACATCCCATTCACTTCCCAACCACTTCCCTGTAGGCATCCCGGCGGTATTTCCAACATCGAAATGTAAAAACAAAAATGAATTGTCATATTGACATTACAAACCGAGTTTCAAGCCCATCGGATGAAAAATAGTATTTTGCATGCAGAGTTTTCCGACCATTTTCCTCGTGGGCGGATTTTCCGACATTGAAACATCACATTTCAATTTATTTCGTATTTTGTCCTTACAAACCGAGTTTCAAGCCAATCGGATAAAAAATAGTTTTTTTCATGCAGAATTTTCCGGGAATTTTCCGACCGTTGGGTCAAATATTCCAACTTCGGAAAATTACATTTCAATTCATTTCACCTACATTCCTTTCAAACCGAATTTCAAGTCAATCGGATGGAAAATAGTTTTTTTCATGCAGAATTTTCCGGCCATTTTCCCCGTGGGCGAATTTTCCAAAATCGGGAAAACACGTGTCAAATTATTTCGTGTACTAAGCTTACAAACCAAGTTTCAAGTCAATCGGATGAAAAATAACAATTTTCCAAAACCCCGTCTTAGTACGCACTTTCACCACCAACAGAAACTTCTGTGAAAATTACAGCACTCTATCTCTTACCGTTTGGGCTGTGCGATGATTGCCAATCAGTCAGTCAGTCAGTGAAGGTATACAGTACCCCAAATTTATCAATTCAATGGACTCAATTTTACCAAATTAGTATAAATGATAAAATGCTTTAAGATTAATTAACGAAGTGTATGGTATTACAATGTAACCTTTATTACAAATCACTTTATTAACCCTCAGTCAGGCATTGTATAGTTAAGTGGCTTTTGAAAGACTAACTGATAGTTTGCATAAGTTAATTTGTCATAAATAAAAGCCATCAAAAACACTTGGACTTGACCTTGAGCAAGAACACCTGAACTTGGTTACTTTTGTTTATGACTCCACATCTTTAAATTGTCTGCCAGATTGGTAGACTTCAAGCGTAATACATTCCCACAGGTTCTTTATAACATTAAGGTAATGAGAGTACGGAGCCACCTTTAATAAGGCTACTTCACTTTTTCACAACATCCAAATACCATTTCTTTTGTTAAAGTTGGTTATAACTAAATATTTGATGGCCCTAAAAATAAATAAAAATGTTCAAAATATATTGTTTTTCCCTTACTTTGTGGTAAAAATATTTGCGATGGTTGAACTGGAGGAAGAAACCGCCAAAACTTAAGAAAACAAATTTAAATCGCGGTTTGTGAAAAAACGGCCATTTTGAGATTTTTCAAAAAAATCAGGAGTAATCCTCATGATATTCTTAGTGATCTGAAAAAGGCTTTATGATGGGACGGCCATAAGTTTCCGAGAAATTCAAAAACCGCCGAATGAAGAATTAATTCGTGAAATCGACTGAACCTACCTTTTGGACTAAATATAATGTTCGCTTTCGTGACAGTGAAAATGCCCATATGCTAGTGGAACTAAAGTTTTAGGGTGCCTTAATCTCACGGTATGTCATAAGACGATCTTGCAATAACAGTACACGAACAGCATCGATGCTTTCTGGCACAACAACCGATTTTGAACAAGCTTCACGGAATTCGTCATTGTGCGAACTACGACCACCATCGAAAGTCAGTGTTTTTTGATGGTGCTTTATCGCCATACTAAGAACTGAGTTCATCGACACACTCTTGTTGTAATAATCCACGGCGGAAGTTGTGAATAATAATCCAACAAAAACCTTCCCTTAAAATTTCAATTTTAAAGCAAAATTGGTTTTTTTTTTTAACTCACTGTAAACAACACAAATATCGCTAGTACATTAAAACGCTGTGAGACCGTTTATACCGATTAACTGCACCTTTGGTAAAAAATTGATAAAAATCGATTTCACTTGGAAATGTTTTCAGGTTGTGTGGTTATGTTTTGACGCACTTTAGACCAAATTTCTTGGGAACCAATTAACCGATTGGGATAACATTGTTATATTGTCATAGCTAAAGCTCAAATGCATTAAAAGAATCTACTTAAAAAATATTACATATTAAATTTTAGTTGACTCGGGGAACCGGGTAGCGGATCTCTTCTGAGACTACGCTCAACCTTGGAGGCAGATGCAATAAACTCAGTGATTCCGATCACATTTTTTTATTTTATCCATTTCTGGTGAGCCAAATTTGAGAAAAATCGGGAAAAAATACTTTTAATAATTTTAGTGTTCTGCTCCTTAAAGTTTGCAACATAAAAACGAAAGTCATTGTAAATAGAAAACATTTATAAAGAGTTTTAAAGGCACTTGAAGGTCTTACCACTTTTTTATTTAGCTACATAAAATCATTTATTAAGTAAGGAAGGTTCTGCAAATCCCTAGATATTTTCGTATAATCGATTTCTCTTCGAACTTTAATGGGACCACTTCATTTATAAAGTGTCAAGAATAAGACTGGCTTTTAGATCATATGGAAGGAAACCCGTACGCATTAAAGGCCTATTCTCAGGTGACATAGATATTATTTTCGTCACAGTCATTCTTAGCTTGCAAAGCTTTCAAAAGTGCTTTGATTCATATCCGAGTAGGGGGTTCATGGGCCGATATCTATTCTTTCAGAATGCTGCTATGTGTCATTAATCTGGACACATTTTACAATTAGATAAACAGACACAAAAATTACCAAAACGATATTCAGTCAGTATACTAAACTCAGTGATTACAGAACAACACTTTTCAAATTTTTTAAACTTTTTAAACCACATGCCAAAAATGTCAGCAGATGTTTCACGTCGATTTTCCTACAGAATTTGACGTTCGATCAGCTGACTTAAGCAGCATGGCAACATGAATAAGTTGCCTCCCAGACTTAGGCCCCCCGCACACAGAAAACGAAGCGGAGCACAGCCTATCCGCTTTTGAATTGAAACACATTGAGTACATAGAGAGCGCTCACACCAAAAGCTGCCGAATTGTGGAAAAATAAAATTAAAAATTATACGCAGAAGATTAACAAATTATAAAATTATTTTTTAATTAATATACATTTTTTGAAAACATTTATTTTCCATACAGTTTCCCAAAAAGATATTAGCTTTCTGGTCGATGACAATGTCGTATACTTAAATAAATAATTTAATATTCATGATACAAAAAAAAAAGAATAGAAAAACAAATGCGTCGCTTGTAAAAAACCTCAATTGTGACGTCACAGACTCATAATTTTGTATTTGACAAAATTTTGAAAATGTCTACTACGGTAACGAAAAGGAAAATGAACTAAAAAGCAACAATTAAAGGCCTGTTCTCAGAAGCGCGGAAAATTTAGCACGCTAAATTGCACTTAATTTATTTAGCATCCACAATAAATTTTTAGTGTGCCCATATAAGCCAATGAGGCCAAATAATAAACGGCCACACAGGGCACAGCTGTTTTGATTTGTTTTGCTTAAAAAAAAAAAATTTAAATGGGTATTTTGCCAAAATAACAGAACACAGTATGTTGATGCCGGTAGGGTTGACCAAATTGTTATAGACTTTGGAGCGCACTATACTTCGACAGGTCAGATTGAAGAGGAGGCCACATTTACGTATTGGGCGGGACCCACTTTGCAGCGATCGTCTCAAGGGGACGAGCATGTCATCAACAACGTCAATTATTTGATGTCGACTAGTCCCCTACCTTAGCTCTTTGATGTGCCGTCAGGCAACATAATCGTTTGAGTTTGTACAAGAGATTGGAATCGCCTACAGTCGGCTACAGTTTCTGGAATATGCATCGCGGCCTACGAGCCTAGATATGCGACAGATGGGGGAGGGTGGTAGCATTTTTAAGGCTGATCCAAGTTGTTGACTGTTCATCTTGGCAGGAATGTTGCTATCGTGTGCAGGAAGGTTTGTTGAGTATCTGCAAATCTGACTTGTGCTGTGAAACCGTTTTCCTCTCAACTGAAACGCTACGCTAGAGATTGGCAATATACTTAGTTTCATCAACATTTTTGTTTTATTTGTCGTTAAATCAAAATCCACCCCTCGGAGCCCTGCGAGGCGCCCAAGCAGTCGCATCGCTATCCAACCCATGGTCCTCGGTATTTTGACCTTCAACAAGAGCCGGCCGTGGTCGACCAGTTTTCGTGTGTGTGTAAGATACCGGGTCGGGTAGTTAATCACCGTGATTCCCCACTTCGACGCACCGCGTGCCAACCCCGAGGCGTCCCAAGCGTCACGTTGGCATTGAACGTTTCAGTACGTTCCTTCATGCCGATTTCGACATTTTGTTGGGCAGTTGGGCCCTTAGCTGAGGCTTCCCCTCGTCTGAAACTTTCAATCCGCCTTTGCGCTCAGGTGATTTTTCCTCCATAATCAATTTATCTTCTCAATAAATAGCTACAGCTATTTCCCAAATCAAATCAGCTGTCTTTCAATCCACTCACGACCCACACCGATATCGATACGCAACTACGATAGGCCAACTGGGCTTATTTAGCGCGTCTCAGAACACAGAAAATAAACAGCCGCGGAAACTTTCCGCCACTGTTTTTTTATATAGGCCTATTTCCAGAACAAATAAAAATTTATGTCACGAAATTGCCACTTATTTATGTTGTGTGGATTGTAAGCTATAGTATGGCCCAATGTCCAAAAATACTCTAAAAATACCCAAAATGGCGGCCAAGTTGTAGGGTCGCACTGGTTGGTCAGCCGCTGAATTCAAAAAGAGTTTATTAAATTACAGTTTAAAGAATCTTAAAATCATCTAACAGCTTTCAAAATCACAGATGTACTACCACAAGTGTTCGCAACATCGTGATCCTCGGTAGAGAAATTTTTGAGGCAGTTAAAATTAAAAAAATATAAAAACATAAAAAAGAGTGTATTTTGTGCAAAATTTATTTGTTTTTTTGGTGCGCCCGCATTTGCTTTTAATTTGTTTGACGTTGACCGGAAAAATGTGCTGCAAGTTATTTATTTTCAATTTATTTCAGCAAATCGGCTGTGCTTGCAATCCACACAAGCGAACGATATGGCAACGCCGTGATTATTTATTTTTGTTCTGGAAATCAGTAAAATAAATGCCACTAAATAAATGGCTGATCAGCTGTTCGAAGCTGTTTTTTTTATATGGAGCTCAACATAAAAATTTATTTTCGTGCGCATTTATTTGTTCTGGAAATAGGCCTTATGGAGTGCGTCATAAAAATTTATTTTCCGCGCTTCTGAGAACAGGCCTTAAATTAAATCATATTAAAAGTAAACAATTCCAATTCTCAAACAAAGACTTTTCTATTAATCAACATTACAGACTCACAAATTTATGCGCATGCGAAATAGAGCAAGTGTTTAGACTACCTTGTATTTATTGTATAATGGTTTCACATTAATACCTTAAATTTTATGAACTAAAAATTACCGTTCTGCCATTTTATAACATTTCAAATATAGAAATTTTTCCCCGAGTAGAAATTGTATTGTAACAAAATGTTCTTGGGAATACTGGCTTTGGGAATGCCAAACTTTTCATTTTGCCGCTTTAAGGTAGTCTCTAATGTACAATGTAGTAGTTAAAGAATTTGGAGGCTCTTTTCGTACCTTCATAAATTCTTTTAGTAAAAATAATAAACTATGTTCAAGATAGAATTTTTTAGTGTGGACCGAAATTATGCGGAGCAAGTAATAATTTTAGATAGCGATCATGACGAGATGGAACTAAATTAAAAATTGGAGTTCGAGATCGATGCGGGGTAGTCTTAAATTCGGGACTGGTGGTATGCAATAAATAATATATATTTTTACAAATTATTGTTTTAAAAATAAATTAGAAATAGATTTGGATTTAGATTAAAAGAAAAACTGGAATTAAAATGGTTGCAATGTATAAAGGCTTCGTGCATTGGTTTGGTTTGAGTTTTAAAATACAATCCATGTTTTTTAACTGACTTCTTCTTGACAGTGTTGTAACATTTCTTAAAATGAAAAATTAAGAATACTTAAGCCATTAATTAAACATAATAAAATGTATAAATGTTGTTTAAATCCAACAACAATCACATATTAATCAGGAGAATTTGGAAATCAGCTCTCCGTTTGTTATCCGCTCTCTGTGAGCGGTACATATCAAGCGGAGAACAGATTATCCGCTCCTCTTTCTGTGTGCGGGGGCCCTTAGGTTAAATAGATATTTGTTTCCCAATATAGACTAATGTTGTTCACTTCTTATCATCTAATACGATCTTTCGTATTTCGGAGTATACAACTTCTTTCCAGATTAAAAATTCCCCTACTAAATCCTTTCAATCCCTTTTATTTATTGCAGGCCATCATGGAACCCAACAGACATCACGAATATCAAACACATCATCCGCCGCATCAACAATTGACACACCACCACCAAACACATCATCCACATCACCACCCGCAGCCACAACCACAACAACATCATCATCATCAGCAGCCGCCGCCGCAGCCACCACACCATCCCCAACAGCTGCAGCAGCAGCATCATCAGCAGCCGCACTATCAACAGTTGCATCACCATCACCACCAAACGGTAGTGGCCAGCAGTTCCTCGGCCAGTAGCTACAATCCGCATGCTCCTCAAACTCTGGCACCGCCTGCGCTTACGCATAATGAAGAGACACGTTCTCGGCAGGCCATGTATATGACACATCGTGGCAGCGCATCAACGACAGCAGCAGTATCCATTCAGCCACCGGCAGGTGCTGCTGCTGCTTCAGCGTCTCTTGCTGGTGGCGATCCGCATTTACAATACTACACCTCCAATCGGGATTTGACGGCCAAAAAAGTGGAAATGCAGACTAATTGGTCCTACAAAACCCCGGCACCTGCTCCTGCGCCCAGACATCATCATCATCATTTGCCACAACAGCAACTGCAGCAGCAACCTCAGCAGCCGCAACCACAACAACATCAGCCGCCGCATAGCACAGCCTACTGGCCACCCGTTGAGGACCAACGCTATGCCTATGCCAAGCCTACCACAGTGACCCCCGCTTCAGCTCCTGCGCCACGTCGCTACTACGAGGATATGAAATACTCTGTACCTAATGCCGCCGCCAAGGTGCTCAGCTATGCTCCGCCTGTCGCCGCGCGACCCTACGACCTCATGGAGCATGCCGTCAATCCCAGTCAACCGCATGCCTCATTGCCCAGCAGTGAGCAACAGCAACCAAGTCCCAACTATGCACGCAAATGTCCGCCACACTATGAGACACAGCCGGAGCAAAGAAGTGCCGGAGCAGCCACTCAACATCAGAGTCTGTATATGCCCATGCCGCAGTTTAGTACGGAGAAATTTCAGACCACCGTGAATCAGGCTATCGAAAAGTATGTAAGAGAGTCCACACCAGCGATACCACCGCCCATGTTGACGGGAGGGTATCCAGGAAGAAGTCCCTACTACCCCACAACGAAACCAAAACCCGCCTGCAGCAGTACGGCAAACTATGTCAAAGTGGAGCCAGAGCATCAGGCATTGCCACAGCCGCCCACGCGATCTTCCTTGTATCATAATCCTTACAATACTCCACCACACTCAGATGGCAGCAACAGCAAGGCTAACTGCTGTAAAGAGAGGGATAACTCACCCGCCTCCACACCTCAGGGTTATCCCACTAAATACGGCAAATTGTTGCAGCAGCAGCAGCAGCCACAGCCGCTCAACAACAACTCCTATTACCAGCAGGGTACTCCCTCACCCGCAGCTGGAGCAGTAGCCTCACCCACACCGACCACACAACAACAAACAGCGCCCAGTAATGCCAACTATTCCACCTTACAAGTCTATCCACATGGTCCAGACATTTGCTGCACAGCTGCTCCAGCGGCCAACGCGAAGAAATCTGCTCCCAGCATTAAGCCCAATTACCGAGCATTGATCAATGACATGCTGAAAAGGAATACGGCCAGCGAACAGGAACTCAATCTGCAAATAATTAAGAAAACCCTCAATATGGAAGCTCCAGTCCGAAATCCCACACCAGCAGCACCGACAGCAGCCTTACCCGCCAGACCAGTAATAAATCCACCCCCACCAGCACCACCACCAACAGCATCAGCACCACTAGCTCCACCAGGCTCAGCCTTACACTCACCCTTGGATTTATCCATGCGAACTGTCAAACAAACAGCCGACTCCACGGAATATAAATATCAACGTCCTCATGCTCCCTCCAGCAGTTTAGCTGGTGGTTTGGGCTTACCTCGCTTTGATATAACCCCCAACTTCTCGGCAGCCGCCAATCGGAATGCAACACCAAGTCCTAAGCCCACCGCGGTAATACGACAAAATCCCATTGCCACCGGAGCAACAGCCGCAGCAGCCGCCCCCGCTTTGGTCATTAAAACGGTGCAACAAATGCGTCCCAGTGTATTGGAAAGCAATCCCTATGCTAAGCGACCACCTGAGGCAGTGATCACCGCTCCCTCAGGCCTGCACACTAGCAGTAATCCCAATTATTTGGGTAGAAAACGTCATCTGCAGGAATACAATCAAGCGGCGGCCAAGCAAGCGAGACTAGAGGCCTCCACAGCAAAGCCAGTGGTGGTAGTGGTGGCACCTGTACCCGTAATAGCCATCAATGAGCAGGCGGTGGCCGCTAAAAGGGAACGGGAAAGAGAATTGGAAATGGAAGCCCCCTCCACCTCCACCCAAGCCACTATAATCCAGCCACCCAAAGTGGAGCCACGCATCAGAACCAAGGCGGAGCTCAAAGGTTTTACTTTTAATCCACCTACGGTATTGGTTAGCTCCACCACGCCGCCCACGCCACCCAACCAGGTGACGAATCACATACAAATCAAACTGGAACCCGCTCCAGCTGCCGCACCCGCTCCCGTTCCCCCATTAGCCACTGCCATCAGTGATTTAGGTCTAGAGGAGAAGCCGGCCAGCAGCTTTACCCATTCCTTGCTAGATTGGGGTAGTACCTGTAACAATCTGGTGGAACAGCTCTTAAGCAAGGTCACCTCACCAGCACCCGCACCCGCATCGACACCGATCATTAAACTGGAGCTAAGTGAAGATGATCTCCCGGTGGCGCGTATTCTAAAACGACAACCAGTGGCAGATGCTGAATCAGCAGCCACTACCACCACTCAATTGACTACCACCACCACCAATGGCATATCATCCTCTCTGGGAAATGCCGCACAAAAGAAACTCAGTAAAGTGGAGCGGGAAAAGAAGCGTCTACAGCAGGAACAACGCATTGCGGCTAGGACGGGACAAAGTAGCAGTTCGGAGAGCGATACCACAGAGTTGCACAAACGTAAGACAGCCAGACAAAAGAAGCCTCTAATGCGAAAGGGTAGACCCAGAAAACAGGCAACAACTACAACAGCAACAGATGAGAAAAGAGCAGAGCACAGTGAAAGCAGTGCGGGGGAGGAGGAGGAGAAGGAAAAGGTGGAGGTGGATCAACGAACCGATTCGCCTGCCAAGCTCACTACCAAACCTGCTGAAAAGAAGTCGGAAACTAAAAAGCCCGAGAAGTCTGACAAGAGTGAAAAAGCTCAGTCTCCCACCAGCAGCAGCAGTAGCTCCTCTGAGGAAGAGCACGACGATTTGGAAAAGAAATCCCTTGCCAAGCCAACGCGAAAAAATCGTCTAGCCCACAACCTTAACACCATGACACGTTCCAAGCGTAAAAAAGAACTTGAACTCCAGCTGGCCAATAGTAAAGTCCTGCGCAACGATAAAATCATACGAAATTCAAACACCAAAATCACCCGAAAATACGTACGCAAAGTGGTGGATAGTAAAAAGGAAATGATGGTCACCCGCTTGCGTAACAAACAGCAGGATCTCGGCAGTCAATTGAAGAAGCTTAAGGGCAAATCCTCTGCTGTCAAAACTTCCACCACAAAAATCAACACCACCACCTCGCCACAACAGCAGCTATTTCTTGAAGAATACCGCTATAAACTGGCCCTGAAGATACCCCATCGATTGATCTCCATAAATAAAATCAATAAAGTGGCTGCCTCGTTGCCAGATCTGGAGCGACGTGGTTCGGAGCTGGACAGCTTCAAGACACGTCTGCTTGGTGGTAAAACCAAGACCAAAGCAGCCAGCAAACAGCAACAGGATCTAACACCCAAGTCCATTATAGATGTCCTACATCTGCGTGTCACCAATGGCAGTCGCCAGCCGCAGGCCAAGTCTAAGGTCACTTCCGTCTCGGCTCCACCTTCTACCATTACTACCAGCGCCACCACTACCCTGCAACTGCACAGCGAGACATCTCAAACCTCAGCCTCAAATTCGTTTTATGAGCAACCTCAAGCGTATACCTGCAGGAGCACTCCGCCCATAGCCTCAAATATGGATGATTTGAGTCGCCGTCACTTTAGCATCTTTGATACAAAGGTATTGCAGAGTAAAACACGCCATGAATCCAAACTACAGCAACGTCGTGAGATTATACGTGAGATTTTCGTGGGCCCCGAGCGACCCGCTTCGGCTCCTCCCGAATGCTCGCAGGAACAGGAGGACAAGGAGGGTGGTTCTGCGATTAGTTATCAAAAATATGAAGAGTTCCTAGAGCAAATGAATCGCCTGGTCAGTGCCAACAATAACAAGTTGGCCCGCAAAGCTGTCACTGAAGTGACGTCGGGTACCACCACCATCGCGCACCACAAACGCAAATACCTGCGGCGCAAGGGTAGCTCCGGCTTTGATTATATACGTAAGAAGAAGCGACCCAATCCGCCACAGACTCAAGCCAACCTCACCACTGCCTCCGTTACAAATCCGCCCAACTTGGAGCAGTCACTGCAAAGTGCGGCGGACGAACGGTTAGATGACACGGATAGCACCATAGCGGGTAGTTCGCATTTGCCCCTGAAGATCAAAACCGAAATGGATGTCTGCCGTGAGATACAGAAATGGGTGCTCAACAAGGGTGTGGGACAGAGTACTATGCATAAAGCGGCGCGTCAGGGACTGATTGATGTGGTTGTCTATTGTCTGGATCGCATGAACATGAATCCCGATCAGAAGGATAATGCGGGCTATACGCCATTGCATGAGGCCTGCACTCAGGGTTGGTTGGAGATAGCAAGGATTTTGCTGCAATTTGGTGCCAATCATTCGGAGGCAGCTCAATCGGGAATAAGGCCGTTGCATGGCGCCATCGAAAATGATCATGAGGAGGTTGTGCGTCTGTTGTTGTCCTATGGCGCTGATCCGTTGCTGGCAACGTACTCAGGTAAGGAAAGATACCATTTTGTTTGTCTCTAGATTGAAAAATTGCTGAAATAAAAATTGAAAGATCAAGGAAAGCCACAAAAAATGTATAAATGCAGTTCTAGAATGGTGACAATAGAACTGGAGAAAAGTGGCTTGGCAGTCCGAAAAAGTTGCTTTGAAAGTAACCAAAAATATTACAGATATTACATACTTACAGATATTAGTCGGCGATGCCAGCTGCATACAGCGAACTTTTCTTATCTTCAAAAAAGCCATCTGCCTTCTTCAGATGCGGCCGCCGCTCTAGTTTCTGAGCGGCTTAGTCAGTCTGAACATTGTGTAGGATAGCCTTCAGTAATTGTCGATTAAAAATCGATTAGTAAGCGACATCGATCTGAGGCTACAACATGTTACCAATTAAATTAAAGAACCAGCCGTTATTTCACAGCTTTATTTACTCGAAATGTATTTGCTCAAAAATTTCTCGTTTTAGCGAAAACATTGTTCGACTAAAAAGGCTATATCTTCTTAAGTATTTCAAATTTCAAAAAATACTTTTGGGGCGATATTCTCAAATATACAAGCTATGTATATACGAGAAGGCCAAGCTAACCTTGTCTTTGCGGAAGTTTTTATACCCTTGCAAATGTTTTAATACATCAGAGTTTACGAACGTCAGCATTAAAACAAACAATTTTTCTAAATAAAACCCACTTTTCGACCGATAGTTCCTATGGCAGCTATAAGATATAGTCATCCGATCCGGTCGGTTCCGATATATTAGCTGTGTGCAGTAAAAAGAGCTTTAAAACTGAGAGACTAGTTTGCGTAGAAACAGACAGACAGTAGAGTTGGAAATTTTAGTTCATTCTAATGACCTAGTTCATTAGTTCATTTTTTCATGAACTATAGTTCATTTGAACTATAGTTCATTTTTGAACATGTTTTGTACTATAGTTCATTTTTTTCCACTGAAGCAAATTTTAAAAAATAACAAACAGCAGGACTACGAGACTATCATTTCTCAAAGCCGAAGTTTGAGTTTGTCGAGCCAACCCAGCAACAGGTGATAAGTGTTGCCTCCTCCCCGCACAGATTCTTCCACATGCTGTGGCAGCTTTGCTTTGCAATGTGTCCTTTACCCAAGAGTCCTGCAAAAGTTTCATTGATCCGCAGGATAAGCTGCTCCAAAATACATACCCTGGTGGCCATGGGCACCCACGACATTGACACATTACAGGGAGCCTTCAGCTACGAGGATTTGGAGTCAGAGGGAATCAAATTTAAACCGCATAGTCAAGCTCAGGAGATGACAGGTCTGCAGTTGATGAACTTATATGCCCAGCTTAAGCCACATCATTCATGGCTCTTCCGTCTATCCAGTGATCTATGATGTCAATCATGTAGTTCTCTCACTGCTGCCCGTCATTAATGGTGAACGATCGAAGAACTTGCCTAAGACCAAGAACGTGTGTTCGAGTGCACAGCCACGGATTTAGCCAAGGCCTAGGTGTTACTTTTTTCCTCTTCGATCATAGCCAGAAGTTGCCAGTTGAGCTTAACGAAGTCGTACGTGAGGAGAAAATTTCGGAAAAGCGTGCCAACGCTATTGGTATTAATGAGCCGGCTTCCCAACTGGCTGACATGTTAACCTGAATTTACTTAGAGGCACGGGTTAAGGGTGACTCGCTGATTGTGTAAAGATTCCCCCAACGCGATATGTGTGATCCATGGCTGCGACATCTATGAAGACGTAGTTATTCATTTTGGCTAAAACAACATTAAGAAATCCCTGCCAGCATTTATGTAGATTTACGATTTACGATTGTGTGTGTAGCAGCGAAACACGAAGTAAACGTCATTATGTCAAATATCGGCGACGCTGGCAGAATTATCTGCCATGTTCCGGTTTTCACTAAAGTGAATTCGAATTTTTTACATGTTCTCTTCTCTACTCAACAATCAAGGAAATCCGTATCAAACCTACAGTTTCTACCTTCTCTTTACACGACTAATTCAAGTTAAAACGTTTTAATCTGATTAGCCAAATCAATTTTATGCAACAGCATATTTAACGAATTCGAATTCGACAATTTTTGTCGAAAGTGAAAACCGAAACAGGCCTGTATGACTTCCTATCACACGGGATAGGGCAATTGACATTTGTGCACCACTGATCTAAATGCACACTAAGAAAAAAATGTGACATCAATTTAAAGAACTGGCCATTTTTTTAAATTTGACCTGGTATTTAGAAAAAAATCTCAAATAAACAGAAAAAAATTTTAGAACTTCAAAAAATATAAAATAAAAAAAATTTAAGAAAAAACTTTTCTATAAACAAGAATATGCGAGATTTGTCTGATAACAACGGAATACAAAAAAGACAAACCTTTTCAACAGGAATGAGCACGTGCTACGAGAAGTTTCTTTACATTTGTGGATCATATGTCCACATTAAGTAACCTTTTGTAACGAAATTTGTTTTCATGTTAGCTGAATAGAATGAACCCGAACATGAAGTTTTGATTTTGTTCATAAAATACAAATTATGAGATTTTAATATGGAATGGGGTTATTTATTTATAAAATCGACTATTTCCAAGTTTTTCAGTCGGAGTGTATCGACCAAATATACATATGGAAAGTTTGCTATTTTCTCTGTTACAAATGCTTGTAAACCTGTGTAATTAGGTCGAACTTTTCTAGTTACTTTCTTAAAATTAGTTTCAACTTACCTTTGATTTAAAAGTAAAATATCCCTTAATCTATCTATTACACTGTGCAACACTAACAAGTGAGAAAGTCGGTCAAGCCCGACTATAACATACTCTGTACCTGGAGTAGAAGCTGAATGCAATGCTGGTGCCGCGCTCATCTCTAAGTCTCTTTTTTTTTCTCTCACTCTCACTCTCTCTCTCTCTCTCTCTCTCTTTAAGATTGTGCGGTGTTAGTTGTAATAGGGTGGGAGGGGGTGGGGGGGGGGAAATGTAGTTTTTTGCTCATAACTTGAGAACCGTTCATCCGATCTTTATCATTTCTTCAGCAAATCGATACATTTTTCTAATTACTATCTATTTCAAGAAGGTACGAATCGTGTATCTTCAAAACTGTAGGAGATATAACGTTTTTTCCAAATTGCGGGGGCGGGAGGGGGCGTGGCCAAAATTGAAAATAAACTTGATCTGCCTGCAGCTATAAGAAACATTTGTTCCATACATGTCAAACCTCTATCTCTTACCATCTCCGAGATCTGTTTGTTCATACGGACGGACGGACAGACGGACAGACGGACAGACGGACAGACGGACGGACAGACGGACAGACGGACAGACGGACAGACGGACATGGCTATATCGACTCGGCTGTTGATGCTGATCAAGAATATATATACTTTATAGGGTCGGAAATGATTCCTTCTCCCTGTTACATACTTTTGCACAAACTTAATATACTCTATGTACCTTCGGTACAGAGTATAAAAAGTTGATACGGTTGAGACCAAAAATTTCTGAAAGGGTGTGATGGTAGTATAAAAACCCTGCCTGGGTTTGGTCTGATTAGCTGCCGTTTTCTTTTATTGACCTTTGAACTTTTAAGCATATGATTGGGACTTGTAACTCCATATCTCGTAAACTATTTGGAATTTTGCTTAGACGTTTGAAGGGAAGTTGTTGCTTTTGACTTGGTTTACAAAACATTTCTAAGTGACAAATCAAAATAGTTACTTCTTTAAACTAAAAGTTGCACAAATATCTTTAATTCATCATGTTTTCCACTCATTTTGTACTGTTTTTCAATTTTTTCTTAAAAACTATAACAAATTTTTATAACAGTTTTTTATGCTTTTGGGCTTTTAACTATACGAAAGAGTACTTAAATGAAGTTTGTTCGTACTAACGGTTTGTTTATTTTGGTCTAAGCTACATCTTTTGCCTACATTACTTGTCCAAATTTGTAACGGTTTTCAAGAAAAATTTGAAAAACTGGAAAAAAGTTGCGAAAACTTGGTTTTTTTGAACATCATTTGTAATTTTAAGTACGAAGATGTAATTTTTTTGATTTGCTACAAAGAAATGTTTTGTAGGCCAAGCCAAGAGCAACAACTTTGCTCAAGACATAAAAGCAAAATTCAAAATAGTTTACGAGATATGGTATCGTTAATCTTACTCTGAAGCTGAAAAGTTCAAAGGTCAATAAAATAAAAACGGCAGCTAATCAGACCAAACCCAAACAGGCTTTTAATACTACCATCAAGTCCTTTCAGAATTTTTTGGTCTCGACCGTATCAACTTTTTTGAGTTCAAAAGTATGTCACAGTGTTATTAAGTTAAAATATTATATTCCAAATATCAAGACTCCGAACTTCGCAATATATATGAAATGTTTTAAGTTTTCCAATAAACACACCTGTTTTTTGAGTCAGGGAAAACAATATTATTTCTGAACCCCGGTTCGAACCTGAACCTGAGTTCAGCGCCCTTCTGAACCCTCTCCGTGAACCCGAACTCAAAAAATTTCAAGGGTTCGAACCCCGGAGTGAACCCCTCCCTATTTTTAGGAGGTTTGCAGCCCTGGTTACTGATAGTATTTCCCTAAATTTATTAGCATTTAGCAATAACCTTTTAGAGATAATTAGTAATTAACATTAATTATTGTAAATATCTGGCAAGGGTTTGTTAAAGATCTCATCAACGATAGTCGATAAATCCTTTAAATAAAAAAGTAACCATATTTTGAATATTGTAATCAACAAATTGGTATATTAGAAACAAAATCATTCATCAGGTTTAGATAGTCTGGAACGTTGTTCATTGCAGCGTATATCAAATCAAACGTTTATTAAAACATCTCTTGAACCTTACGTGCTGGGGGGTTTTGATATCACGATAAGAATTTTCAACTTAGCAACTGAATATAACAGAAAATGTCTTAAAACGTGTCAGCATGGTCAACGATTTGAAATCACTTATTGATTGCTTTCCAATTTTTTATACTTTATCTAAATTTCTCTGTACATTTAATACTTTTACTTTTAAATAACTTCAACTGTGACTTTATCTGTGATTAACATTTTTCTAAATTTTATTGCAGGTCAAACCCCGCTAATGTTAGCTTCAAGCAAGTTAATGCGTGGCATTATACGTTCTCATCTCAGCGATGCACAAAGTGCATCCGCTGATATCAAGCCCATGCGATTTCCAGGACCTTGGGAGTTATTTGGTAAGTGAAATGAAATACTGGATTAAATTTTATGTTTACTCATTTACCCAACCCTTCCATAGATGCAAAGGAATACGGTTATGATATATTCGATAATGTACCGAACACAGCTTGTGATATGAGCAGAGCTCTACGTAGAGAAAGGAAAGGGAAAGTGCGCAAGTGCAGCAGCAATAATAATAATGGAAACAATGGTTTGTTGTTGCCCACCAAGAAGGAGGAGAAGGCAACAATAAAACAGAATGGGGAGACAAGTGCAACAAAGACTGGAACGACAACGACTACGACGACGACAATGATGGTGAAACTAGAGCCCGGTACCGAGGAGGATAGCAATAATAATAAAAACAACGATGAGCTAAATGCAAATGTTGAGAATAATTTAGTAACAAGCGTTGTGAATGTCAAGAATGAAGTGAAAACGGAGTTGGTTGACGACGAAGACGATGACGATAATGATGATCAACAAGATGATGAGCATGCAAACGAAGATGGCGAGACCATGGATGACGGATTAAATGGTGATATTTTTGAATTTGAAGAGGCCGATGTGCCCTTGCCACCACTGTACTTGCTCAAAGATGAGGGCAGTGATAAATGGGTACTGTTAAATGATTTGTGCAATTTACTTAAAGTCAAATCGAAGGATACGCTGCTAAATAAGGTGAGAAGCAGGAAAGAAAAGGCGGTGGAGTCTCCGCAACTTATTGAACATGTGCTAATCCTTAAGGCATATACTCTGATGAGACAAAAATTTAGTACGGCACAATATTTCATATAAATAGAACACCTTTTCATAATCATTCAGATTTCAAAGCTGTTTAAGAGTGTTTCTATTCATATGAAACATGAAGGCCAATTCAATGTAGGTTGCCTATGGGCAGAATTTAAAATTTATAATAAAACTCCAAGTAGCATGGGAAAAAAACTATAGAACGTTTACATGTACAAATACTAATAACTTCTTCTCTATTCTCTATCTCTCTTCTTGCAGCTCTGTCCGGCCAACAATGCACTGGGCAGCACTCAAAAGCAACTGCTTAGGGAATTCAAAATCGATGATTTCCTCGAGCAGGCCACCTGTCTGCAACTGTTGTGCGCCGGCGAGAAGCTAAATATGTTTAGCTCCTCCAAGGTTGTGCTCATCAAATACAACGACAGCGTTAAGAACTTATTAGGCGTTAAAACCATTTTAATGAAATTTTAATATAGAAAACAGAAGCAGATACTTTTAGTATAAAAAAATTAACTATTAGGACGAATATAATTATAGTTTAATATTCTTTTAGCTAGTAATTAGTTTTAGCTAAACGTCTTTGTCTTTGGAAGACGAAGTCTTTTTTTAAAAAATATGTAAATTTAAATTAGAGCTAATGCAAAGTGATAAAAAGGTGCTATACACACTCAAAAAAATATGGAGAATGGAAGTGAGACGAAGTAGTTGAGGAATTGGAAACTGGAAAGTGCACCGATCCAACAACAAAAAAATTTAGATATTAACTGAGGGAACTGGCTGCAATTTAGAACAAAAGTGAATGCCAGCCAAGCAGCAGCAGCTAATAAATCTTCTATAGAAATCTAGGGATAATGTGTAATCTATGGTTTTTAAACAGCAACAAAATAATATTCGTAATATTTCATAATGAAGCAACAACAAAGGCGTATTTATGTATTTTGTATTTTTAAATGAAATTATTAACATTAAACTAAAATAGTAGATTATATATATATATATTATATGTATACAATTAAAGCAACACTCGAAAGTGTTTAACAACATTATTATATTATGTAAATCAATTTTCAGATAGGTTTGTAATTTTCTATGTAATATTCGTAAGTAAGAAATTTGTGCAAACTAAAAATCAAACGAAAGAAACAAGAAAAATAAATGGAAAAACTACTTTTTGGCAATTTAAAGCAATTTGTGTACATTTACTGGACGTCTTACAAATAGCAAACAAAATCAAATTATGAAGAATGTTTGTGCGAAGTTATTCCAAAACTATGAATCGGCAAGAAAAAAATAAATTATAGGTATTTAAAAAAAATAACTAACATATCTTCGGGAAAATGTAAAGTTGTTGACAGAACTTGGCTCTAAAAATTCAGTTTATTTGATAAAGAATTTAATCAGAAAAAAACAGATATTCTTCCAACTATGCAAGTTCCTTTAAATTAACTTTTAACTATAAATGTAGACATTTTGCAAGTGTCAACCAAATAATCTTATTTTCCCATGTATAATGAAGCCAGCAACGTGAACAAAGGTTTCGGGATTAATGCATTTTATACTTGAAAATTAGACCTGATTATCTGGTAGACCCTATGCACTATTTTTTTAAACGCGAACTGCTTTTTAGTAAAATTTTCGACCTACAATAAATAGAATTCATTATTATGATTGAATTATATTAATATTATAAACATAAAGTTGATAGTTAGCGACTTTTCTAAATTGTAGAATTTGAGTATTGCAGGCTCGAGGTCAAGTAAAAACACACAGATGTGTATGCTGTTTTTCCCCGCTTGGACCAGTTTGCTCTTCAATCGGTGCACCTTCGCATGGCCTCTGTAGATTCATAATAAAAATTTTGAAGAATCTTACAGCGGACTCAGCATACAACGTTAAAAAAATCGATCGATTTCAAACAGCGCACGAACAATACATATATTTGTGACGATGAGAAATTAATATCTTTCGATGTAGTCTCTTTATACCCGAGCATACCCGTAGAACTAGCTTTAGAGACTATAGGACAAAAATGGATAAAAAAAAACAAGAGTATACGAAAATACCTAAGCAGCTGTTTATGGAAATATTAAGATTCTGTATTGTAGAAAACAGGTATTTTAAATTTGAGGACCATATATATACACAATTGAAGGGAATGCCAATGGTATCTCCAGCATCCCCGGTTGTAGCGGACATCGTGATGAAGGAACTCCTGGACAGCACAATCAACAAACTCAAGTACCCTCCAAGATTACTGACGAAATATGTGGACGATCTCTTTACCATCACGAAAGAGGACGAGGTGCAGAACACACTTGACGCATTAAACTCCTTCCACCGAAATTTAAAATTCATCAAAGAACTGGAGATGGATGACAAACTACCATACTTAGACTCTACAATAAACAGACATGCCAACCAACTAAAAATAAAGTAGTACAAAAAGCCATCAGCATCAGGCAGAATAATTAACTATTTTTCCAAACATCCTAAAAACATGGTTATAAACACAGCAAAGAGTTGTATTCAACGGATGCTGAACATAAGTCACGTAATTTATCACGAAGAGACGATTTCGGAAATTAAACAAATTTTGACAGACAATGACTTCCCAAGGAACATCATAAAATCTCTGATTGACAAAAACGGAAAAGCAACAGCTAAAAATAAACAACCAACCAAAACTTACAAGTCGCTCACATATGTTCCACAGCATTCAGAACGATTCGCTCATTCTGACTGCTACAATAAGCAAGATTTACAGCTAGCCCACAAACCAAAGAACACAATGAAAATCTTTTTTAATAAGACGAAGTCCAAAGTAGCCACATTTGATAGGAGCAATGTGATATACAAGATTCCATGTAATGGAGATGCAGGAAACAGCTGCAACAAATTGAACATTGGTACAACAAAATCTAAACTTAGAACTAGAATATCTCAACATAAATCAGACTATAAGCTCAGACATCAAACCACCTTTCAAAAAACGGCGTTGCGACACACTGTACGGAGAGCGAAAACTCGCCGAATTTTGAAGCAACAACAATCCTACAGCAAGAAAACCACTACAGCAAACGCTTCACTCTTGAGATGTTGTTTATTATAGACACACACACTGACAAAAGGCTTAACTACAAATCGGACACAGAGAACTGTGCGCACCTATACAGACACTTACTGACCAAACAACAACTCAGTATCCACTACTTCACGCCGAACGGAACAGACGTGCAAAACAATGTATGTAAAAAAGTTTGTGTTTTTTGTAGTAAGTCAATGTTACAATGTAATTGGATATAGTTTTGTAGTGTCCCTGAAGATGGTTGCCGAGGAACAACCGAAATATATTGGAAAAACAGCATACACATCTGTGTGTTTTTACTAGACCTCGAGCCTGCAATACTCAAATTCGATTATAATTATATATATAATATATGTTGAATATTATTATTGATTGAACCAGTGTTTCAAATGCTTTGCTCACAGCAGCAAAAGTTGTAAAATTCTGATTAACTGAGCAACAAGTTTTTCTCAAATTTGAAAACGCTGCTTTTGTATAGACTTCTGATTTGAAAATCTAAGTAGTCGGCGTCAAATCAAAATCAGAATAACGAAAATTGTTACTTAGGAAATCAAAGCAGCAGTCGGCCCTTTGAAAGTTTTTCATTTGATTGACTGCGACTTTTCGAATTATTGTAAGTCTATGAAACAGTCTATGAAACAGTCGATGAATACTTCGACAGTCGACTCTCAGTGCTTTGAAAGTTTTTTAATTGATTGAACACTGATTAGTGTGACCACTATTCTCTTCATTAGGCGCTTTTAGAATATACAGCAATTCAACGATCCAAAAATATTGGATTTACATAGTGCTGACATTTCTTGTATTGTTTGTTCAAACTTAATCAATAGAGTCCTCCGGGAAAAGCACATTAACTCAAACTTTGATGAATTTATCAAATATTGCTTATTTAAAATGGATAAAATAAAAAATATTGCATTCGGAATCAATGTAGTTTTTCAACAAATAAGAGTGTTTCAGTCGACCGCCCCGAATATAAAATACCCTGTACCACGGAAGGTGTTTCCAATGGCTTTGATTTCCTAAGTTGATATTAAGCTAACTTCTTCGACTGAATATCTTTTCGTGCGGCCTGATAGGCCTGCCTTTTATTTTTAAAATTTATTTAAATAAATGGGGAGGCGCACTTGCATATTTTCGGTGTTTTTGTTCGGATCTTACTATGGTACACAGAATATTGGGTTAGGCCCAAACAACTATTAAATTAAATATTAAGTCGCTAGTTTTAAACTTACAAACTGTGGCTCTGGCAGTTTTTCGCGGGCAGAAGGAGAAGGAGGAGAAATTTGCAAAATCCAAAGCAAACTTGATTTGGGTATGGTACACACGTACAATGTACAATCGAATCTCGCGCAAATATTTCAGACGTTTTTCTGGCACAGTGCTGGGCGATACATTCTCCGGACTCAGCTTAATTAAAGAGTTTTCCAGACCCATAAACGACTTATCCATAACCTTAAGATCGCGATTGTGTGAAAGATCCAACACAGCCAATTTGGGCATGGTGAAAATACGGCGTCATCTATGCGTAGCAAATAGTTGTAAAATATGTCCAGATAGCGTATAGTCTTCAAAAGATATTAAATGTTTGATTTATATAGATACATGGTATTAGTTCTCACCCTGAACTTGTTGGACAGATCCATGCTGTGAATGGTAGAAATTAAATTGTTGGACAAATGCAGCTCACATAGTGTCAGGGCAGCCAAACTGGACAGCGACGAGGAGGGTATCTGCAGGAGCAGATTATGCGAGACATCCAATCTGGCAAATGTTTAAGACCAGGGTTGTGCCGCTGGCATTATTTTCGTAAATTAGCAGTCATTTCGTATGTAAGTCCATTTGATGAGTCCAAAAATTCATTCCGCAAATTTTTTTATGGGGCCGTTTTCGAGAAATCGCGGAAAAGCTAGTTTTTCGATTGGGGAAAAAAGTACCTTCAGAATAAAAGGTATATCTTCAGTTTCGTGTCTTTCATTATGAAAAGAAAAATTCTCTCTTGGAAGGTAATTGAACGCCCTATCATTCATTCATACACCACTTCTTAATTCGGTGCTTGATTTTGGCGTTATAAAGGCTTTTATCTGCAACTTTGGCCTAAATTTATCAATTTTTTAAAAAAAAGCTAGATTTTAAGTGCGATTTTCACCACGAAAAAAATTGTGTAAAATTTATTTTATTGCTGGTCACTAAAGATTTATCACTTAAAAATACAACGCCACATAGTTTATTAAAATCCGATGAAGAATAAAGAAGTTATTGGCATTTTAGTAAAAAATGGAAGGTTTCAACTTCAAGAAAATTGACTTAGTTTGACTGTTTTATGTTCGTCACAGGAGGCATAGTTAAAATTCAAACAATTCTATTTAAGGGCTACTATGACCTGAAAAATTTATTTTGTACCTGGTTAGGTTATTTTGTGATTGACTTAGGTTAAAAAATGAACGTAAGGCGTTAAATTGAATGCAAGGAGCAAATTGATTATTTTTTTAAATTTGCCCTAAAAATGTTTATAATAGCCTATTTCCACTGGCTTCATTTCTTGTCATTTTCATTTCTAAAAATTTTGCCGTTTCCATTGACAAATTGTCATTTGTTTAACATTCACAACGATACGTTGTGAAAACCAACTGAAAAGTTTGATTTAAACAACAGGCGCCACTTTCAAACTCACGTGGAATAATTAGCAAAAAATAAAATACCCGTCATGACAGCAATTTTCAGGGGCAAACGCATTGTTATCGTCCTGAATTATCAACAGAAAGCTAAATACACAACTTTTATTGACTAATTTATATTTTATACAAAATTGCGCCTACTATTTAAATTCAAATTAACAAATTATTGGTGATGACACTTTCCGTTTCCAGAGAGTAGCGAGTAATGCCAGAGAGTAGCTAGTATTTTTTTAAAAAATACTAGATTCCTTCGTGGGGAATGTCATCATTTTTCATAATTTTTCAGAAATGAAAGGCAAAATGAAGTGACAATTCGTATGGAAGAAATGATATCATTTTCTTCATTTCTTGTCATTTCATGAAATGAAGCTTCATTTGTTCAGTGGAAATAGGCTATTAGTTTTGATTGTGTATCTTATATAACACAGTTAACACTCAAAATAGCCTGGGAACGGGACCAGTAAATTGCGAAACAAGAGGCCTCACATAGAAACACCTCATACGCAGTTTTTACTGATCACGTCAAGTTCGCGTTTAAAAGTGAAGGGAGTCACCACATTTGTGATACCCAATTCCCAACTTCAATAGACAAGCGAGTAGTACCCCGCCCATAGAAGTCTAACTTAGAAAATAGAATTAATGGAAACCATTCGATAGAAATTGTTAGCGGAGTCGAAAATAGGTAATGCCCGCAAGCATGTCGAGATCATTTTTGCATTCAATTTGACGCCTTACATTCATTTTTCAACCTAAGTTAATCACAAAATAACTTAACCAGGTACAAAATAAATTTTGCAGGTTATAGTAGCCCTTAAATAGAATAGTTTGAATGGTTACAATGCCTCCTACGACGAACATAAAACAGTCAAACTAAGTCAATTTGCTTGAAGTTGAAACCTTCCATTTTTTACTAAAATGCTAATAACTTCTAAATTCTTAGATGGATTTTAATGAAACATGAGGGGTTTAATTTTTAGTAGATAAATCTTTAGTGACCGGCCATAAAATAAATTTTACAAAATCTTTTTTGTTGTGAACATCGCACTTAAAATCTAGCTTTTTTTAAAAAAGTGATCAAATTAGTGCAAAGTTGCCGATAAAAGCATTTATAATGCCGAAGTCCAGCACCGGATTAAGTGCTGTATCAACGAATGACAGGGCGTTCAATTACCCTCCAAGAAAGCATTACCTTTTCATAATGAAAGAACCGGTACCAAAGATATACGCATTTTTCTAAAGGTACTTTTTTCACAAATCAAAAAACTAGCTTTTCCGCGATTTCTCGAAAACGGCCCCATATAAAAATTTGCGGATTGGATTTTTGGACTCAGCGGAAGGACTTACACAAGGAATTGCAACCAAATGTTCGGGATCAAGAAATTTTTATTATTTTGTAAACTAGTGTAATTGGTAATGCCAATTGATATTGCTTTATTTTAATTGGCATTAAATCTGGCAATGCAAATTCAAAATTTTTTAATTGGCATTATAAATTTCAATTCTAATTAAAATATTTTAAATTGGCATTAAAATGAAATAATTTTAATTCAAAATTCTCAATTGAAATTAAAATAAAATAATTTTAATTCAAAATTTTCAATTGGAATTGAATTGAATGTGAAAACGCGTTTAACACCATTGAGTGACAAAACGTGCAGTGAATTTTGTTGTGAAAAAAATATGACTTCTTTCTAAACCAACATCGGTGTCGATTCCGACGATAGCAATAAGGCCAGCGAAGCTAACACAAGTTCAACTGATTTCCCGATTGAAGAGAAAACGAAGCCTCTAATCTTGGGCGGTAAATACTTCGCAGTGTTGGAAGCGGTAAGTAAAGTACCAAATACTGGGGAAGAGTGTTGAGCAATGCACTCGAAATGGCGATTGAAGCGTCAATTTTGTCAAAATCGTTTCGAAAGTGCCCACTTTGGCGAGCCAGACTGCCTACAATCCTTTGACCACTACTTTGTGAATTCACCCACTGTGCTGGCTCAGAGTGCCTCCAGCTGCCACCAAAGATCATTTCGGAATGAATAAAATAAATAAACTGAAATTATTTCATTTTAATGCCAATTGAAAAATTTGAATTAGAATTATTTCATTTCAATGCCAATTTAAATTTTTGAATTAAAATTATTTTAATTTAATTTCAATTGAGAATTTTGAATTAAAATTATTTCATTTCAATGCCAATTCAAAATATTTAAATTGGAATTGAAATTTATAATGCCAATTTAAAATTTTTCGAATTATCATTTAAATTTAATGCTAATTCAAAAATAATGCTAATGCTTTGGGACCCAACCCTGTTTAAGACAATTAGTAAATTCTTAATTAGTTCTTCGCTCTGTCTACTCACTTCTTCATGCCGCCATTGTAAAAGAAATGATCTGGTAGACCCCTAAGATGATTGTAACTGAAGTCAACAATACGCAGGCCCTGGACCGGCTTAAATATGTCCTGAGGTATATCACCCAGATAGTTGTGACCGAAAAATACCAATTGAAGCTGCTTGGTATTCTTAAATGCATCAAAATCCAATTCGTGTATCCAATTGTGGCTTAGATCCAACCTCTATATTAGTCTGGCTTTGGCCGCGCACAGCGGAGCGTGGCGTCTACTCAACTGAACAAGAATTGATAGCATTTACATAAGTTATATTAAGTAAACTTATTACATCTGTATCAAATACAGAATGGCATTTCCAACTGCCATAGATATAACGAAATATAATGATCGTTTTGGTAATATCAGAACAAAGAAAAAGGGCGTATTCAGCAGATAATTCCGATTAGCGATTACCGATTTACGATTTGCGATTGCTGATGAGTCTCTGCTGAATGGAATTGATGGCAGACTGTAAGATAATCCGTGGGTTTGGTACTTTTAAAAATTAGAAAATATCTACACAAAATCCTTTATATTAATGGATTTATTAATTAGAAAATTTCATATGAATGTCTGCATTAAGGTAGGCTGACCAAGCAATGGTTAAGCAATCATACGTTTTGTTCGATTTCTATTCAGTAAACATGATTGTCAAATTTTCCAATCCCAATCGGCAATCTCTGTATTCAGCAGGTAAAATCGGCAATCATAAATCACAAATCGTAAATCGGAAATACCTGCTGAATACGCCCAAAGTTAACCGAAATTGATAAACAAATTGAATTCCAAATCGTAACTTTTGAACGGTAAGAGATTTTTAAAAAATTTCAAAGGGACGATTATAAAGCATTTCTGAAACTTTAATATGAGCGTAAGGATTTCATTGTAGGTCTACCGGGTGACTCAGAATCGACTGTCAAAATGAAAAGTTTAAAATGTTGCATATGTCGCATGCGATAAAAAAAAACATTCATTTTTTTTTAACGATTTATTAAAAATTATGTTGTTAAACTAATAAAAATTAACAAAATTTAATAAGAAACTAATTTTTAATTACTAAAATTATTTTTAGTAATAAATAATTTTTTTTGAATATAAATTATTTTTATTAGTTAAAAGTTAGCTATTTATTCAATTTTGTAAATTTTAAGTAGTTTAACAACTATAATTTCAATAAATCGCTTTAAAATAAAAAAGTTAAAATGATTTTCCTATTTCTTGCAACCTTTTCAGTTTATCCAATTTGCAGTTTGGCGGCCAATCCTGGGTCACCCAGTTGACCGATAATAATGAACTTAAGCTTATTTGAAAGCTAATGAAATTCTCTATCACATTTCCTTCGGAATTTTTCAAATATCTCTTTCCATTCAAAAGTTACGATTTATGCTACGCAAAACCGGCACGCGTTTGATTTCACCTAAATACGTAGAATATTCATGCATTTTAATAGGTTCAAGTCGCTCATGCTCGCAAGGCGCAGCTATGCGCAAGACCAAATAAATATATTTTTATTTAAAAATATGTATTTTAAAAAAATTTTCACTCTAGAAGAGTGAACTAGCGTGACTGTACTTTTTGCAGTCCACCAAAGTGGAAAAATGAGGTACAAAAGTAGTACTTCAGTAAAACGACAATAACTCAAATACTAAAAAAAAAAATTAAATTGTCTTGTTCATTTTTCTTTAGAATTGATGCATCTTTAATAAGCAAAAACATTTTTGCAATCGGAACTTCCGTATGGTTTTTTACGTTCCCAAAGGTAACATTTGAAACCAAAAAAATACAAAAATTTATCAGTTTGAAAAATTGTTCAACTTTGAAATTGACCAAATTCAAAAAACTAAACACTTTCGTGCTTTCAGGGGTTCCCTTTATTAAATAAAATTAAAGCGGTCAAAATACTGGACCATCAATTTTTGATTTTTGCAACGCTAAATTCGCGAAACCGGCAACTGTGCGGCGTCGCAGCCAAGACACGTATATAGAGAGAGAGAATACGTGTTTGTGAACATTTGTTTGTTTGCTTGTGGCTCATGTTTGACGTCATGACGTTTACTTCGTAATTTATGTACGTCGTACATACATGCAAACATTTGTGGCTCTTCCTTTTATGCAGGCCAGTTCCCGTTTCCGAATCCGATTAATCGGAATTGGTAAGACTTGTGATTTCTAAGAAACGCTTAAAGAATTCCGTCGAATCTTTCGCCATGCAGAGGATCGAATGAAGGTAATCGGGATTATATAGTTAAAGTTCGAGAACATTTAACAATTCAGATTCCCCATGATTTGATCGAAATCGAAAACTGGAACAGGCCTGATCGACGCGTTCGTACAGAGAGAGAGAGAGAGATCGCATTAAAATATATATGATATAAAATTTTTATTTTAGATAACAAATATAGACATCGATTTGCTTGCTATATTTATAGTTGAATTCATGCAACTATGATATTAATGGGCATAGCGACATATCTCCGACGACATATCTCCGCCCAGTACATTTTGCCGGCGGAGATATGTCGCTTTTTTTCTGGCGGAGATATGTCGTTTTAAAACGACATAACTCCGCCGTGTTTCAAACGACATATCTCCGCGCGGAGGTATGTCGTTTTAAAACGTCATATCTCCGCCATGTTAAAAACGACACATCTCCGCGCGGAGGTATGTCGTTTTGAAACGACATAACTCCGCCGCGTTACAAACGACATATCTCCGCGCGGAGATATGACGCTTTAAAACGACATAACTCCGCGCGGAGATATGACGCTTTAAAACGACATAACTCCGCGCGGAGATATGACGCCTCAAAACGACATATCTCCGCCGAGTTACAAACGACATATCTCCGCTGCACATTGGGGCGACTAGAGCAAATTCCGCGCCAAAATTTATTTTTTTTTTATATATTGAAGAAAGTTTAAGTGCAACTTAAAAGATGATTCAATTTTTTCAAAAAAGAAAATTAGTCTAGCATATTTGGTTCTCCCACAACACGCATTTAAAGTTCACCTTTCGAACTCGATTTTAAGGAATTCATAAAATTGGCATTTTAATGTATGTTCGCAATCGTTTTTCATGAATATGAAACTTTTATGTGGCGATTGCAAGTATTAGTTTTGACTATTCTTAGTTCATTAGTATAAATAAAATTTTCATACAAAATATTTTTTTTAATTTTTGAAAAAGGTCCGAAAAACTACAACTACTAACACTGCTAGGGTATTTTTCAAAACGCAGAATTGACTGCAGAGATAACTAAGATAGACATCGATTTGCTTAAAAGAATGCACCCTATATTAATAGTTGTTTCATGCAACTATGATATTAATATAGTCTTGGAGACTTTTAGGAATTTTGTAAATTTGTACCCTTGGTACTTTTTGCATAAATTTTTTATTCATGGCACGGAAATAATTAATTATGCATTGCTCCCAATTAAACGAGGAGGCCCAGGAAGGACAAAACAAAGATTTCAAGCTTTACAGAGAACATTTTTCGAAAAAATGCAGTCGGGAAAAGTGCAACCTCGATGTTCTGAATAGAATGTTCATTACCTCGGATCCTCTAGTATCGAGGCATTTCAAGAGACAGGAAAAAAAATACATTAAATGCCAAAATCAGCATTAGATCTTTTAGAAACTATACCTAATGTTGAAGAGGAGTACTCTAATTCAAGTGAATGTAGCTATAAGGAATAACGAAAATTGTTGAATGTAATACAAAATTGGTTATGTTGTTTTTTTTATAATTTTCTCTAAAATCTAAAAAGTTTAGAAAATTTAACCCGATTATTCAAACGAAAACTATAGGACTGCGAAAAAATAATTTCAAGTTAGTAATATTAGCAAAGAATCGTATTGGCCGTTTCGAAAAAAAAATTTAATTCCTAAAAACCACTTAAAATTTTTTTTTTTAATTGCTCAAAAAAAGTTTTCCACTAAATATTTCGAACTTTTAACTGTTTTTTAATACTTAAATCCTCTTAAAAAGATGGCATCAACATTGCTACAGCGCTCCGCTGAATTGTGGCGCGATTTTGGCCTTTTCGCCCCACTGTGCGCCTCGTTTCAAACGACATACCTCCGCGCGGAGATATGACGCTTTTAAACGACGTTTTAAAACGACATAACTCCGCCGTGTTTCAAACGACATATCTCCGCGCGGAGTTATGTCGTTTTAAAACGTCATATCTCCGCCGAGTTACAAATGACATATCTCCGCGCGGAGATATGACGCTTCAAAACGACATATCTCCGCCGCATTTCAAACGACATATCTCCGCGCGGAGATATGTCGTTTTGTAGCGTCATATCTCCGCGCGGAGTTATGTCGTTTTGAAGCGTCAAATCTCCGCGCGGAGATATGTCGTTTGAAACGCGGCGGAGATATGACGTCGGAGCTATGTCGTTACCCCGTGGATCGCTACGTATATATTTGCGGATAGTATTTAAAAGAATGACGGAATTTTTGAATAGTCTTCTTCATCTTTCTCCTTGGCGCTGCATGTACATCACAGCTGCTTAACGTTCTCTGCCGCTGCTTCGTGCAAGCTAGCACCTAGCTTGGTTATGTCTTTCCTCACCTGGTCTTCCCATCTCAGTTACGGTCGTCCCTTTCTGGCTCTTCTTCCAAAGACCTTGGTGACCTGATTGATTTCTGCATTTCCTTTTGCTTACATCCAGCCTAAACATACATATCTTAAAAAAAAACTTCCATACTAAATTTGTTTTAAAGGGGACGACTTTTCTGACGAAATTAAATCTAAACCAATTTGCTGATCACGATATCCAGAGTGGTTAATAGGATTTTAATTATGTTTTGTGCCTCCGGATTACTCTTTATGAAGAATGATGCAATCAAATACAATCGCATTTACTTAGAAAGGAATTTTAATTATATCATTTGGTTAAATTCAAATACTGCGCTTTCATTGGTAAGCTTTCGAAAGCTTTTTGCCCAAGTTCATTTCACAGAACACAGATGGCGCCACTCAAGTTAACTTTCCGACAATTGTCGAGTGATGGCTCCATTATTTCATATGAAATTCAAAAATTACCAAAACTTGAATTAAGTACACTGTGGTAATTTGTTATTTTTTTGTTCAAATAAAAATGACATGACCGAAATCCCTATTTCGGGTCCTAGAAATCCATTTACATCATTACTTTTTTTAGTTTTATAAAACATAGGGTCAGAAATGATTCCTTCTCTCTGCATTCTCTCTGATTCCTTCACTCTGTGTACCGTTGGTACAGATTATAACAACGAATTGAACAAATTTATATTTTATTTTAAATATTCGAGATTGGGAGCAACGCGTCTAAGATACTACTTGTATTGAACCGGGTAGCCTGCGACTCACCCGACACCCGTATTTTATGGAATTTTCGACAAGAAATGTCACACTGGCTGTTGTTGACATCTGTTAACATTTGAAAGTAAAATTGTAATATGTTTTATTAGGATGACATGATAGATTGGTTAGATTAAATAGGCTGCTCGGCTGAGGCCGTGATCAAGCTAAGACCTTTGGCCCTTTGTAATTTGGGTTAAAAAGGAGTTTAAAAATGGATAATTTATATTAGAAATAAAATTGTGGCTGTTCTGAAATGTTCTTTTACCTTTTTATGTCGTTTTCCTTAGGTTAATTTCTTAATTCTATAGATTAGGTTTCAATTTAATGATTAAAAGAAAAAGGCACTATTGTGACGGTGACTTTTGTAACAAAAGATATAAAAAGATTTGACAAAGGCACGAGGGAATCCCCAAATAATTACCATGCGGATTACAGAGTGTCATTTAAGTGGGAACCTCCTTTACAAATGTGCGGTTTGGTACCTCTTTGCGTCGTGAAAGACTTCCCGCAGTTCCTGCACGGAAACTTCTTCCCAGGATCACTGAGTAGGCCGTCATGAAGCCCGGCACCGAGAGACGCATTGCCGTAAGTCCGATTGGGTGATATGGACTGTTTGCTCCGGTGGAGGGCGAACAAAGGCCTTTGTTCACCATGTTCAGACATACCCTTAAGGCCAATATGAAATGAATGATGCGTGGGGCGAAGGTTGTTCACCTGTTCAATCCCTGAAAATGAAATGGAGCGGCTACGGTGTCCCCCCGTCCGGCTTCGATGAGGGCTCCAGCTACGGCTTCGGGAGGGCTCCAGCTAGGGCTTCGGGAGAGGCTCCTGCTCCTATAGTAATAGGGCATCTGGAGTACAAAAATATAAATATGACGAACCGAAACCAAAAATTGGAGCAGGCTGAGAAGGTTACACGAATCAATGGATATTGATCAGCTTATGTACGAATATGACGCCATGACAAGAAAATTAAATTCATATAAAAGTCATTTATATCATATCAATTATATAAATTTTTTAAATCAAATTAATTTTAATGGCAAAATGACATTCTTTAGCTTCAATGTAACATTTTATATTTGAAAAATTAGTATGCGCCCAAATCAATATGCATACCAGCAGGTTTCATGACCGACTAGTGGCCCATACCAACAGACTTGCCTCTGAATTGGATACCAGCAGGCTCAAAAGACGCCTTAACCGACGACATCCCTCTGACCTCTGAGTTCACGGGGCGTCCCCCCTGAGGCGGGCCGCCCATGAACTTGGCATAAGTGTTCCCTTGGTACTAACCCCTACCAATATTTGAACGCTGCTGGTTCCCCAGCATGATGACAGCTCACCCCCAGGACCATTGCTGCATGTTAATTGTTATCCCAGGAGTTTGCCGTACTGTCTAAGTCCTGAATTATATTAGTCCTTCTTGTTATCTATTTGTATCCATATGCATATGCATTGAGAACGTTTAACCTGTTATTATTTGGTGTCTGGCGGCACGTCATGACGCCTGAAAATGGTAGCCTCAAAAGCTTTATTGTATTTTAATACTTTGCATTTTTTCCGTTAAGACTTTGCTGCTGGGGTTTCCCTTGAACCCACTTACCACCCACATCCCACCCACTTCCCGCCCACTTACCACCCACAGGTTTTGAACTAGTGCATTATGTAAGCCTTTTGCGAGTCTATTTCAAATGTCTCTTAATAACTCGTTTCTACCAACTATATGGAAGGAATCTTTCGCTATACCCCTCCACAAAAAAAAGGGAGTAAGTCTAACATCCAAGTCATTTGCAGCTCCATAATGTCATCAACTCAACATAATTTCCTGAAGCACCATTCTACTGCAATCAATCTCCTTGAGATAACCCCTATACTTTGTTTTTACCAGGGACCGTAACAGTTACAGTTTTTATTTTAAAAGTCCCTAAATTAACTGTTATTTAGTGATTTTTATTAAAAAATGATTTTTATTTAATTTCGTCCCACGATAACAGTTGTTCAGAAACTTATATATTTTCAGTCAGACAATAAAAGTCCTTTGCTTTGCAGCTCGGCAAGAGTAATCAAATAAGCCAAAGAAGATGATTCTTATTCTTCTTAATTGGCCATCACAACCGTTTGACGGTCTGGGCCTCTGCGATTAACGATCTCCATTCGCTTCTGTTCTGCGCGAGCTGGCACCAGTTGGTAACACCAAGCTTGGCAATGTCTTCCCGCACCTGGTCTTCCCATCTTAGTGGTGGTCTTCCCTTCTTGCCGCCTCCATAGTCAGCCGCCTTCGATTTATACGCCTTTTTTTACGCCGATTTATACGAATTTATAGGACTCTCTCAATTACTCCTCAAGTGGATTTCTATGTACTTGTCGAATCGGACTCTGCAAGTCTTTTTTAATTTAACTCCCTCATGAGTAGTAAATGTCTTTTTTGGTGTCCTTCAGGGGAGTTTTTTGGCCCATTGCTTTTTGATCTGTTTATAAATGACCTCCCCCAGGTAATCACCTCATTACACGTTTTGATGTATGCGGATGATGTAAAAGGTTCTTTATCCCTCAATAGTACTGACTCACATAATCTGTTAGAGGATGATCTTGTCAACCTTCAATCTTGGTGCCAAAACAATTTGCTGTAATTAAATCATTCGAATTGCAAGCACATGACATTTTACCACAAATACAACAATCTTGAGCGCATCCAAACGATGACTGACCTAGGTGTTCTGTTCGACCATAAACTTAACTTTAATGACCATATCGACATAAATCTAGGGGTGGTTTGGCTTTTATTAATCGCTGGTCAAAGGAATTCGGTGTTCCCTACATCGCCAAACTTCTGTAAACCTCTTTCTTTCGCCCGATCCTTGAAAATTGATTTTGTTTGGTCTCCTCCGTGTGATAACTTATATTTAGCATATTTTGCATGTATTTAGCATATTTTTGGCATATATTTTGCATATTTTCGATATGCATTAAAATTTGTTAATTTGAACGATAAAAGGTCTAAATACAAAGTTTGGTACCAATCTAATGAAAATTATGGAAGTATGCAAAATCCGAGGTCTAATGATAAGTATCACGACCTTAAGGGTACTGTATACCTTCAGGTGTCATTTTTTAAAGGTTTACAAAAAAATAGATTACTCAAAAACTATAAGTGGTATTAAGAAGCGGGTTTTTTTATTGGATAGGTAATCGGTCAAACTAAATTTAGTAATTGTTGTTGTTGTTGTTGTACCTACGGTTGTTGTTGTATTTCTGTTCAAAGTTAACCAAAAATTTAAAACATAGGCCCATGGTTGCAAAAATTTTTTGAGAACGGATGATCTGAATTTAAAACTGAAGACGGGGTTTTGTTAAGAATTGATGTAATTCTGGTGTGAACTAGGATATTTTGGATCGGTCAATAATCGGTGGAGTTATGGGGTTTCAAAGTCAAAATTTCGAAAATCGACTATTTTTTCCCACTGTATTGGTCCTAGCTCCGTTATTTGTTGACCGATCAAAAATATCCTAGTTCACACCAGAATGGTGGGTATTAGGAGCAATTTGAAAAAAAGAATTGGAAAATCGGTCAACAGGTACTCTTTAAATCTTTGCAACCATTTTGGAAAAAGTGGTTCCGAGATAATCGCATTTAAAGATTCGACATCTGGTGCATTTGGATGTTAACTTCCACTGAAAAAAAAAGATTATCAAAATCAGTTAAGCAGTTCTCCAGAAATTTGAGTAAAAGTGCGTCAAGACAAGATAAACGAGAGCATAAGTTAAAGTCGGCTCTAACCGACTTCGATATACCCGTTACTTATGAAAAAACATGTTTAACAATGTTCCTGCGTTCCTTGGGGTGACCATCAGAAAAGTAAGCAACATTTTTTTAGGGTGGGTAGCGGGGGGACTTGGTTCACTTCTTTGCTCATAACTAGAGAACCGTTCATCCGATCTTCATCATTTCTTCGGCAAATCGGTTTTGCTAATTACTAACTATCTCTAAAAGGTACAAATAGTCTATCTTTAAAAATGTAGGAGATATAACGTTTTTTCCAAATTTCGGGGGCGGGAGGAGGCGTGGCCAAAATTTGAAACAAACTTGATCTGCGTGCAGAAAAAAGAAGCATTTGTTCCATACATGTCAAACCTCTATCTCTTGCCATCTCTGAGATCTAGGTGTTCTTCTCCATATCCTTACTCTCTACCTCAGGCGAATAATATTTTTCTTTCCTATTTTAATGAATGTGACGTTTTGCAAAGTTTGTCCTCGATTGATATCTCTTTCTCTGCTGGTCCTGACAACGTCCCAAGTTGTATTATGAAGTACTGTGCTGGAGCTTTGTGCTCACCCATTACCTATCTGTTTAACCTATCTTTGAAACAGTCTTGTCTCCCACAGATTTGGAATGAATCTTATATTATTCCACTTCATAAAAAAGGATCTCGTTTGAATGTCGAGAATTATCGAGGCATTGCTAAGCTTTCTGCTATCCCAAAACTGCTTGAGCAGTTGATCACCTTCCAACTGCAGCACCTATGTAGCAACCTCATATCTCCTTCTCAACATGGTTTTGTTAAACGTCGATCAAAGATGACAAATCTTCTTGAGTTTTCATCACTGATAAATCGCAGTTTTCAGTGCCGGTCACAAACTGATGTCGTCTTTACTGATTTTAGCAAGGCCTTCGATTCAGTTAATCATGCTCTTCTTCTGCACAAATTGTCACTTTTGGGTTTTCCACCAAACTTATTGAACTGGATCTCGGCTTATTTATCAAATCGTACACAACGGGTATTGTTTAACAATGTATTTTCAACAGTTGTGAACGTGACGTCAGGTGTCCCACAGGGCAGTCACCTAGGCCCGTTGCTTTTTGTCCTTTTTGTAAATGACCTCCCACAAGTCATATCGTACTCAACTGTATTTATGTATGCAGATGACGTTAAAATCTGTCTACCATACGCCGATTGGTTCTTGCACACGCGCCTTCAACTAGACCTTAATGAACTGCAGAACTGGTCTTCAAATAATCTTCTTTTCTTGAACCATTCCAAATGCCAAATGATGACTTTTTCCCGCAGCTCACCTCACGTCGTCTCCTATTCTATAGGGAATCATACCCTGGACCGTATTACACAGGTAAACGATCTTGGTATACTATTTGACCAGAAATTGTGCTTCAACAGCCATATCGCAGCTACAGTAAATAAAGCCAAAGGTGTTCTGGCATTTATTAAGCGTTGGTCCAAAGAGTTTGATGACCCTTACACAACTAAATCATTGTACATATCCTTAGTACGCCCTATTTTGGAATACTGCTCTAGTGTATGGGGCCCACAGTACAAAGAGCAGCAATCGCTAATCGAATCTGTCCAGAAACAATTTCTAATTTTCGCTCTTCGCAATCTGCATTGGGACCCCAATAGGCATTTACCGTCGTACCGATCGAGGTTAAAACTAATTGATCTTCAATCTATGCATCACCGCAGAATATGCAATGGTGTCCTATTCGTCCACAAACTTCTTCTCGGATTGGTAGACTCTCAATCGCTCCTCACTTCTATAGAATTTACAGTACCCTCAAGGTTCACCCGTACATTCCGGCCACTACGTTTGCCACTCTGCAGGTCCAACTATGCCCTTCATGAACCTTTTCGTGTCTTATGCTCTAATTATAATTCCCTTTCTTTTATCTTTTCGTTTGAAAAATCTTTTAATGTTATTTTAAGTGAAATTTATGAACACCTTGAAGTATCTAACCTCTAACCTATTACTCTAAACAACTTTGTTTTACTATTGCCAATTGTTTTAAGTTAGCAGATCATTGTTAACCAAATAAATAAATAAATACAGACAGACGGACGGACGGACGGACGGACGGACAGACGGACATGGCTATATCGACTCGGCTGTTGATGCTGATCAAGAATATATATACTTTATATGGTCGGAAATGATTCCCTCTGCCTGTTACATACATTTGCACGACTTTAGTATACCCTTTTTACTCTACGAGTAACGGGTATAAAAATAAAATCTCCAAAAATTTTCAAGTAAAATTTTTTTTTTCAAAATTTTTTTTTCCATAATATCGAACATTTTATAAATATTTATAAAATTTTTGACCAAAATAGGGGAAAAAATACGAATTTCTAAAAATACGAGGGTCGATAAAAACAATTTTCATATAAAAGAGTCGAAAAATATAATTGTTTTTGTTTATATCTTTAAATCTGAGTTTCGGATCAGCTTGAAAGTTTTGCAGGATGTTTATAAGATCCTAATAGAACGTTTAAGCAAATAAAAAAAAAATAAAAAAAAAATTTTCTGAAGGTATACAGTACCCTTAAGTATAGAAAGAGTTCAAAAACAGTTTCTTATTTTTGCCTTGCACGGCCTAAACTGGGAGCCTCATGGCCCACTACCATCTTATACTGTTAGGCTACAGGTAATAAATCTGTTAGTGTTGATGATTCGGAATACTTGTCATGGCGTCATATTCGTACATAAGCTGATCAATATCCATTGATTCGTGTAACCTTCTCAGCCTACTCCAATTTTCTGTTTCGGTTCGTCATATTTATATTTTTTTACGCCAGATGCCCTATTACTATAGGAGCAGGAGCCTCTCGCGAAGCCCTAGCTGGAGCCCTCATTGAAGCGGACGGGACCGTAGCCCTCATCGAAGCCGACGCCACAGGGGGGACACAGCAGGAGCCGCTCTTCATTTCATTTGGTTCAGGGGATTCTGAACATGGTGAACAACCTTCGACCTCCACCGGAGCAAACAGTCCATATCACCCAATCGGACTCACATAGCTCTCGGTCTGAAGCGTATGTTTGCCCTCCACGGGAGCAAGGAGTCCAAATTGCCCGTTTGGACTCGCATGCGTCTCGGCCTGAGGCCTATGTTCGCCCTCGACCGGAGCAAGGAGTTCAAATTGCCCGATTGGACTCACATAGCTCTCGGCCTGAAGCCTATGTATGCCCTTCACCGGAGCAAACAGTTCAAATTGCCCGTTTGGACTCACAGCCTGAGGCCTCCCGGCGCCCTCCACCGGTGAGAAGGGCTGAGAAAAATTGCGTGATCTGTAATGCTTCGGTGCCGGGCTTTATGGCGGACCACGTCAAAAACGTGCATCCTGGGGAAAAGTTCCCGGCAGGAACTGCGGGAAGTCTTTCACGACGCAAAGAGCTGCAAAACCGCACGTTTGTAAAGGAAGATTCTCACTTAAATTAATTAATCCGCATGGTAATTATTTGGGGGCTCCCTCGTGCCTTCGTCAAATCTTTTTATATCTTTTTATGTGTGCAGATAAAAGAAGCATTTGTCCCATACATGTCAAACCTCTATCTCTTACCATCTCTGAGATCTAGGTGTTCGTACAGACGGACGGACGGACAGACGGACATGTCTATATCGACTCGGCTGTTGATGCTGATCAACTAGAGTAAAAAGGGTATACTAAAGTCGTCCAAATGTATGTAACAGGCAGAAGGAATCATTTCCGACCATATAGAATATATATTCTTGATCAGCATCAACAGCCGAGTCGGTATACACTTGTCCGTCTGTCTGTATGAACACCTAGATCTTCTTCTAGTCTTTTTTTATCTGCACGCAGATCAAGCTTGTTTTAAATTTTGGCCACGCCCACCCCCGCCCCCACAATAGAAAATTTTGAATAACTCCCACATTTTTTAAGATATCGAGTTCAAATTTATAACTTAAACTTATATTAGCAATAACTATAATCCCTGAAATTTACAGCAAGATCGGATAATATATAGCCGAGTTAAGAATATGTTGCATACATTTCGGACGTTCACCCTCAGGAACGCAGGAACACTGATAAACATGTTTTTCATGAGTAACGGGTATATCGAAGTCGGCTCTCGTTAAATTTGAAATCAGATCGGGCAAACAAACGAAACGAAACGTTTCTGAATCGTTTCGTTCCTTTCCTTGCACAGAGCGAAATACTAACAAAACCCGAGAAAATGTAACTGTAAAAAAAATTAGTTCTGTTCAGTTTGCGTTCGTGAGAGCAAACTAAACGTAAAGCGAAATGCGCTCATCTTGATTTGCGAACAAAGGGAATCGGAACGATATACAACGAGCGCGAATAGTTCGGAAAAATTCGCTGCTGAATTTTTATACACTTAGTTGTTTTTTTTTTTCTGTTGCTTACTTCTTTGTTTCTCTCAGCTTTGTTGTTTTCGCAGCTGAAGTAGAACTAAAAGCCGATCATTCCGCAAACGATTTCTTAGTATACGTTTCGTTCCGAAAAGTTCCTCTAGCAGCAATACATATATTGTGCGGCGAATTCAACAACTGTCTATCTCACTCTCACACATTTAGATTCCCATAAGAGCAAAATTGCTGCTAGCCCGGCTAAGCCAAGCAAGTGCCGTTCCAGCCTAACCAATTCCATTTATTTGTAATTAATAAAAAAAACTTTTTAATTGATCTGCTTTTATTTTCCCATCGACTGAAAACCAGCAGACAACTTTACTCGGGGGTGACACAGAAATCTCTAGAGATTTTGGCCTCGGGTGGTTGGCAAAACGCTCGAAAAATCCGTCGGTGTCCCAGCACTTCAAGAGATTTCATTTTCTTGTTTGAAAATCGAGTTGAAAGGTTTGTGTCCATGCAAAAGGTGTTTTTCTCTCGAATCTATAAACAGTGTTGTCCCTTCATGCAAAAAAAATTTCCCATCCTCTAGTTATGAGTTAATTTGATGCTTAAATGGAATTATTTGATTGTGTTCCATGTTTTACGATGCATTTTTGATTATAATTCAAATTTAAGTCATATTCTTCAAAATTAAAATGCGAAATTTAAACATTTTTTTGCGCCAATCATTAAATCTGGCTTGACAACCCTTAGCGCTTGTTGTTAATCAGAGAGCGCCACCATATGTAGAGGGCGACACCATATGTAGAGGGCGCCAGCTGAGGTTGAGTAGCGAGTTTGTTTGTCAACATTCGGTTGGTTTTGCGAACAATTATTGAAACGCAAATTTAAATATTAAAACAATTAAAATATTTAATTCATTTGATGCAATCTATGCAGAAAAATAATGTTAATTACATTTCCAACACCAATTTTACTTATCAAAATTGTTTTAGTGGTGTATTTCGCCAAATCTCCCAACAAAACAAGAGAGATTTAACACCAACCGAAAGAGATTTCTGTGACACCGAGAATTGGTTTTGGGTTGGAATTTGGTTGGAAGAGATTTCTGTGACACCGCTGACTATGACTGCTTGGGAACTCCAAGTCAGCGGAAGTAAGTTTAAAATCGACAGCAAAGGACAATGCCTTCTTCGTAATGTTAACAGTTAAAGGCCTGTTTTGAGAATTATTTATTTAGCATCCACAATAAATTTTTAGTGTGCCCATATATAATATAAGCCAATGAGGCCAAATACAGAAACGGTCAAACAGGTGGTTAGCTGGTTTGTTCACAAAAAAAATTTAAATGGTGTACTTTGCCAAATTAACAGGAACACATATATGCGTTGCACCAAATCCCGTTGAAAGGCGTTGAGCGAGGATCAAACTATTGCTCGTTTGAGACACATTTGTGACTTCGAGCAGGTGCAGATTGAGGAGGAGGCCTACAATTGTACAGATATTGGGCGGTGATCCACTTTGCAGTCCTGCTATCGTCTCAAGGGGGCCGAGCATGTCATCAACATGGTCAAAATACTTGAGATGTCGGACAAAGTCCCGAACTACCAATTGAAGGCTCTTTGGATGTTTGCCGTTCGGGCAACTATAATCGTTTGCAGAAGTTTGTACAAGAGATTGGTTAATCGGCCTACAGTGTGGGTCAGATGGAGCAGTTTCTGGAGTACATAGTGCATCATGCGGCCCTAACGGATGCCCTGATTTGCGAGAAGATGGGGTGGGTGGTTTGCATTTTTAAGGCTTGATTCCAAGTTGGTTGACTGTTCATTCTTGGCAGGAATGCTGCCATCGTGTGCAGGAAGGTTACTTGGAGTATCTGCAAATCATGGACTTGTGCTGTGAAGCCGTTTTCCTTTCTACTGAAACGCTACGCTAGCGATTGGCAAATATACTTTTAGTTTTCATCAAAAATTTTTGTTTTATTTGTCGTAAATTCAAAATCCTCCTCCTCGGGAGCCGCTGGAGCTCAAACTGCTGCCCACCATACCGGGTTGGTATGGTTATCACCTGCTGATTTCCTCCGATTTCGGACGCAACCGTCCGTGCCAACCGACCGAGGCGTCTCCAAGCGTCGAACGTTGGCATTGGAGACTGTTTTCAGTACGTCCCTTCAGTGCCGATTTCGTCATTTTGTTGGTCTGATTTGTGGCCCTGAGTTTGGGCTTTCCCCTTGTCTGAAACTTTCAATCCGTTTCCTTTTGCGCTCAGGTGATTATTCCTCTATAATTAATTTATCTTGTCAAAATAAAGAGCTACAGCTATTTCCTCAAATCAATCCAGCTGTTCTTTCAATCCACTCACGACCCACACTGCTATCGATACGTCAACTATCGATAGGCCAACTGGGCATTTATTTAGCGCGTCTCAGAACACGGAAAATAAATTCAGCCGTGGAAACTTTCCGCCACTTTTTGTTATATGGAGTGCTTCATAAAAATTTATTTTTTGCGCTTCTCAGAACAGGCCTTAAACTTAGAAATTTACATTCGTTAATGACTTTTAAAATATATTTTTGTGTCAAACGTTTAGAATCCATCTGGAGATATTTTAATTTGCAGAATTTTTGAAATACCGTTTAAGTAAAACTGTTTTTTTGTAAAAATTTAATTGAGAAATAGCATGATGAAAGTCATTTAGCTGAAAAAAGGTTTGGAACCGATTCGATTCAACATTTCAATATAACTTACGTCATAACAGAAGCTGCATTACCTTTGGTTAGGGTATTAAAAGCTCCAGTCAGCTTTGGCTTCGACTTGCGTGAGTGTACAAGTGTTTGTGTGTGTGTGTGCTTTTAGCTAAAAGCTTTCGCTGCTCGCGCTCGCACCATATGATTGCCGTCCTTGTTCTTCAAATGCACGTTTAAGGCCAAGAATAAATCGTTGCTTCGTTGCCTCTGTCCTTGGCCCCGCTCTCGTCTCGCCTATCCCACACGACTATCCCAATCTGTGAATGCGTGTGTGTGTGTGCGGGCTTTTCTCGTCTTCTTCTACCTACGCCAACAACTTTTGCTACTCTTTACTGTGTTCCCGTTTGTATTGGCCTACAGACCTAATTTTTGCCCGTGCGTTTGTGGCGCGGCAGCCGTGAATAGTTTTTCCCGAAAAAGCAAGAAAAAGACAAGCAAAAAATAACAAAACTACCAATAAATCAACAAAAGCGAAAGTAGAATGAAAGTGAACAAGAATTGGCCAAAGAACCGACAAATTCTCGTGTAGTGTGTTCCGTGCGCGTGTGTGTGTACATATATTATTAATATAACGGGAATGCCTCTGGCCCTGCCCCCTCGAAATGTGCAATTTGGCTGAAATTATCACACAACCAGAGCAACTAAAGAACAACAACAACCAGTGGCAGCAGCATGAGAATGAAGCAAACGCTTCGCCTTGTTGTTGTGTCATAGAGAAGTGGAGCAAGAGCAACAAAAAGTGAAAAAATTAGCAAGTAGAAGTGAACGCAGCAACAACAAGTTCCCCCAGTGAATGTGTCTTTATGTGTGTGTGTAATAGGAATTGCAATTTATATTTTGTAGGAAGAGCTTTTCGCTTGTTGCGCGCGTGGGGTGACGATTGTGCAAGCAGAAGTCGGCAAAATAATTTGCAATAAATTTTAGGTTCTGTTTTCGATTCTATGTACACGCCAGAAGAGAATAATAAAACAATACAACAACAACGGCCGTAAAAATCGCAAATGCGTTCGGCGTCGTCGGTTCTGTGTGCGTACGTGAGTGTGTGTGTCTGTGTCTCAAGAGTTGGGGGGGCAAAAAAAATATTATGCTGAAAAAGCTTTCGTCGCAGCTGCTGCTGGCACAGGCGGAAACTGTTGCTGCAAGCGTCGTCCGCCAGAGAGGAATAGAGAGAGAGAGCGGCGACAAGATCATCACATGAATCACATGCGAGACTTTGTTTGCGAATTCTAAAGTACACAACAAAACTAGAGAGACACCAAAACAGCAGCAGCAACAACAAAAACAACATAATAGCACTTTTGCTTTCGCTTCCAACTGGTTATTGTGAGAACAAGCGAGAGAGGGAGAGCGACAAAGAGTCAGCTTCCAGTGCTTGGTCTTCTTCTGCTACGGATCGTCTTGCCACTGGAAAGGAAAGAATTCCGAACCGGGACGCTTGCGCAAAAACACAACGCCTGCTGCATGAAAGGTAAATGTTGTGTTGTCTACTCCCCCTATACCCCTCCCCCTGCCTCTACACCGCACTCCTGGGCCCCTCTTTTTCCTCGACACACTCAGGCGGCTGTCGCCGACGTTGTCTGTCAGGTCTTTTGTCTAGTTGGGCGAGCTTTTTTTATGGTTGTCGTATCTCTCTGGGGTTGGTTGAAGTTGGAACGTTGAATGAAGTTAATTAAAGTTTCCAGCATATGCAAAAAAAATCTGTGAGAGAAGTGAATTTAACGAAGCTATGAAGTGGAAACACTGGACAAGAAGGAAGTTGAATACAATTTAATTGGGAAATGAACATTAAGAAGGGGGCGAAGACAGATCCAGTAAGACCATGGGGGAAAAGAAAGAAATAGTAAACAAAAAATAAAGACCGGTTATAGCTTACACTTTAAGTTTAATGTTGATTGGAACCTTCTTTTCATCTATCGATCTTCAACCTTATAATTTCCAAAAACTAAAATCCCGCATATCAGTTGTTGTCAAAACAAAATTTAAACACTAGTGGGCATAAGTATTTTGACAAAAAAAAAAACCCTAAACAAACCATTATATCAGGGACCGTAATCATTATAAGTTTTATTTTAAAAATCTAGAAATAATGATTTTAAAATGATTTCAACGATTTTCTTCAAAGATAATGATTATTTTTGAGTAATAAAATGAAACTTAAATAATAATAATAATTTTTTCTGAGCAAAAAAATAACACTCAAACTTAATTTACGGCTTCTGTGTTAAACTTTTCGCGGATGTGAATAATTATTCTTGATCTATGATTGAATACCTTTCATTTGATACACCACATGTCCTTCAAATATTAATTATCTACTGTTTTCTATTAAATTTCATTTATTCCTCTATTTTCTGTAGCAGTGAGTATGTCGTATGTATTATTTTGGGTATTATTAGTTATTATTTGTTGTTGGTAAAGTGGTATTTTTAATAACTGTTAGCCAGTAATGTCCAATATTACTATTTATTATACCCAAAATAATAACTGGGTATATCCAACGTGCCTGGCGCAGAGCAAGGGTAGTCTTCATCCCCAAGGCAGGGAAAAAGGATATAACTTACCCTAAGTCCTTCAGACCCAAGGATACGCTGATGACATTGTCATCCTTGCGAGAAAAAAATACGAAAAAATCTATGTGACACAAGCATATTTCAAGCTGAAGTATGTGCAATCTCCCGTTGTGCAGACCGTAATATGGGAAAGAATTACCATAATAGAGAAATTGCTATCCTCTCCGATAGACAAGCAGCGCTTAAAGCGCTCAGCAGCAATAAGTTCACCTCTAAGCTAGTCTTAGAGACAAAGAACCAATTGGACCAACTAGACAGCAGGAAAAACCTGACCCTACGATGGATACCGGGACACAACAATATCACCGGAAACGAATTGGCCGACGAATTGGCACGCAAGGGAGCAACCACCGCAATGGTAGGGCCAGAGCCCTACTGCGCTATAGGCCAACACACAATAAAAGGGCTTCTAAAAAAGGAAGAGAATTTGCTTAGAACAGCCTCCTGGGTAAACACCAGGGGGATGAGACAAGCTAAAGCATTAATAGTGAACCACGATCTCAAAAGGTTCCAAAAGTTAATCCAGCAAAGAAAGAATGCCCTCACGATTCTGACAGGTCACTGCGGAGCCACATGTACAAGTTGGGAATAACAAACACCCAACTTTGCAGATATTGTGGAGTCCTCTGAGCATATACTAGCACACTGCGATGCCCTTGCGAGGCGCAAAATCATCAGATTTTGGAAACACATTCTTTACCCAAGCAATATCAGTAACTTAAGGGGGTATTCTCCATGTCAAGGCTGTTTTTTGGACCTTTTTTAAAAAAAATCTTATTTGAAAAAAATAGACTTTCCGCGACTTCTATTTAACGGCCCCACTAAACTCAGCGGGGGGACTTACAGTGCCGCTCAACTGAATAGGTTTGACATTAATTTTAAGTTTAAAACGTTGTATCTCTGTAATAAGCACTCCGATTTGAGCGAAAAAAATTTTGTTGTATAAAGAAATCAGTCATTTGTGAAATAGCAAAGTTTCTGTTCTGTTGGTTTTGTTTTTATATCATTTTGTATAATTTATTAAAAAAGATTACAAATAATCACCATATTTTTTGGCTCAACTGAATAGGTTTGACCACTAAAACTATTAAACAAAAGTATATAAAGCAAAATTTCAAGGCACTGGGTAACTTAAATAACAAAGGACAATGTTTTAGCATTATTTAGTAATTGGTTTGCGCACCCTTGTTCTTAATTATTTGAAACACACGGTTTGGTGAGAAATCATAATATTTTTCAATTTCATTTAGTTAAATTGTTGACCAGTCTTTTTTAATTGCTTCAACTTGGGTCCCAGAGTCACTAAATTGTCTTCCTCCTTCGTATACTCTTTTGGAAAAAATTCCCTCAACGTTCTCGATAATGTTAATGTCAGGGAATTAAGGCAGCCACTCGAGCAATCTAACGTTTTGATATTTAATTTACCGCTTTAAAACCCGAGCGGTATGGATAGGAGCGTTGTTGTGTTGATACGTCAATGGAATAGAAGCCTTTTGGAGCACAGTTTTGTACACATTTGCGTTCATCTTCGAGGTGACAAACTGGAGCTCTCATGTACCATAAAACGATATGGCTCCCACACCATTACTCCACCTGCACAAGAGTGATGACGACTTAAAAAACATTCTTCCTTTCGCATATCGTGGAAAGAGTAATTATAGCCATCCGGTCCATCGAGGTTGACCTTCTTTTCGACGGAGGAGACCACCGTCTTCCACTCCTTGTTCTACGTTATGTGTTCTCGGGCAAATCGAAGTCGTGCTTCCTTACGTGCATCATTGAGAGGTGGTTTTTAATTTATTTCCAATCTCTTCAAGTGTTTGGCGCTTCGAATAATTCGTTTAACAGTGGCCACACTAGCATTTGCGCCGAATTCTTCGCTAATTTTACCAGCAGAAATGTGGGAATTTGAGGCAGTTCGTAGGATAAGTTGCCTTTCCGATGCTGTTGTTGCATATTTTTTTCTCGATTCATTTTTTTCCCATGGTCAGCTGCATTACGAAGAAAATTACTCGCAACGTTTTGAACTAGACCGATTTTCTTGGCTGTTTCATAGTGTATTGAACCAGATTCAATAAAGCCTTTTATTTGACCTTTTTCAGAATCGGTTAAAGATTTTCCGCGGCCGTTTTACAAAAAACTGATAGTAGTTGCTTTACATTTTGGAATTCAAAAGAATTCAACTTTTTTCATTCGCGCAGTCAATCAAAAAGTGAGCTCAAAAGCGTAAAACCTATTCAGATTAGCCACAAAATTGAAGATTTTTTGTTGTTTTTTTGAAAAATATTAAAAATGATATAAAAACAAAACTAACAGAACAGAAACTTTGCTATTTCACAAATGACTGTTTTCTTTATGAAACAAAATTTATTTCGCTAAAATAAAAGTCAAACCTATTCAGTTGAGCGGCACTGTACATAAGAAATTGCTACCAAATGTTCGGGATCGCCATTTTTATACCCTTGCAGAGGGTATATTGAAATTGTCCGGATGTTTGTAACGCATAGAAGGAAGCATCTCCGACCACATAAAGTATGTATATTCTTGATCAGCAAGACGAGCTGAGTTGATATAGCCATGTCCGTCTGTCCGTCCGTCTGTTTCTATGCTATCTCCTCCGTCAGTTTTAAAGCTATCGTAACCAAACTTTGCACGAAGTCTTGTAGTACAAATACGCACATTTGTCGGTACCGGCCGGATCGGATGACTATAGCATATAGCTTTCATAGGAACGATCGCTTGAAAAACTAGTTTTAGTGAGAAAAACTTTTTTGTTTTCAATGTTATCGCTCTCAACGCTCGTGTTTATATGTTTTCAATGATTTCACATAATTTCACCAAGGCTTGTCGAAATCGGACCACTATATAGTATAGCTGCCATACAAACTGTCAGGCATATATCAAGCTCTAAGGGTATATAAACTTCGGTCGAGCCGATGTTAGCTTGCCTCTATTTTTTCATTTCTTTTACCCAAAGTAAATCATTTCTTTTGTTGATAAAATTAATATATAAATTGGTTGTCGAAAACGGGGGATCGTTTATTTTTGACGCGAAAGAGTAGCAATCGTTCCTCATGTATTTTTAGGCGCTAAATTCAAATTACTTGTTCGTTTCCCCCCATCACGTCAGTTTGGAAGATAGACGTTTTGTTCCTTCTAAAGATAGTTAGTAATTAGCAAAATGAATCGATTTGCTGAAGAAATGATTAAGATCGGATGAACGGTTCTCAAGTTATGAGCAAAAAAGTGAACCAAGCCCCCCCGCTACCCCTCCTCTCACCACAAAAAAAAATGTTGCATACTTTTTGGATGATCATCCTAAACATGTTTTTTCATGAGTAACGGGTATATCGAAGTCGGTCAGAGCCGACTTTAACTTACGCTCTCGTGTTTGATTTGCAAACAAGTTAACAAAATTTCAAGAAATTTCTGGAATGTGAACGGGTGGTTTTCTCAGGTTTCCGGGCTTTATTCACAACGTTCTTTACACAGGTTTCTTTATACCGTCTTCGTTCGTCTTTCAGTCTTGTCTGACTGCGTTTTCCTCATCTAGCGTCATCCATCGAGTGACGCCATAAGACTTATCTATACATTTACAATTAATTTCTAATTTCGACAACCCCAAAGACTAAGAAAATAAAAAGATAGTCCTTTGTCTCCTTTAATTTACTACATTTCTACTTGCCCGTATCATTGCGCTGAATAGTGTAATTTATAAATACAAACTTTGGCGAAGTTTTGTTATTTTTCCCCACATTAAGCAAAGTTTCCACGCCTAAATCCTTACATTTAAGTGTGAGTATGTTAATATATAAATTTATTTTAATGAATTAACTTTTTATTTTATTTATTTATATTGTCTCAATTTAAAAATTGAAATAAGCTAAAAATTTCATCAAAGAAGTAAATTGCACAAAATTTTCAATAACTCACTTTTGCCTTTGCTTCTGTTGACCTTGACCTATATTTGGTTTGCCACCCAAGGCATTTGACCTTGACATACTAACTGACATTGTGTGGCCTTCAGCTTGACCTTTAGCCAGCTTGTACGATAGCTTTAATGATTCTTAAAGTCTTATCTAATCTCATTTATTTTTTTGTATAATTCTTACAGCTTCCTACTGCTTCTACAACTACTTACTACAGTTACCTGCCTACAACTTTAATTAAACCTAAACATCACAACGAAACGTACAAATAACCAATACAAAATGGATACTTACAACGTGCCCATGCTGGCGGAGAGCAGCGGCAGCAATAATAGTTATCCAACAGGAGCAGGCACAGATCACTTGCAACAGCAGCAGCAGCAGCCACATCAATTAATGCCACATCATCACAAAGATCAAATGCTGGCCGCAGGCAGTTCGCCAATGATATCCTTCATCAATTATGCCCATTTACAAAAGGAGAGCGGAGCGGAAAATTTTAGTTCCCTGCAACCCACAATGGATGGCAGTCAATTAGATGGTGGGATTTCTTTAAGTGGCCTCTGCGAGCGTATATTCGCCAGTCCTAATCCTCATAGTAATAGTAATATGACTTTAATGGGCAGTACCAATAATAATAATAATAACAACAACAACAATGTGGAGGCTAAAGTGACACCCTCTAACGGAGGAGCTGTCATGTTGGAATCTGTTGCCATGCCCTCGTTCGCAAATTTATTATTCCCTCAACGTCAGCAGAATACGGACACTTTAACTGGCATTGATCCGATATTATTACAAAAATCGGGACAACAACAACAGCAAGCTCCAGCTCCCATCGAATATCATCAATTGAAGCCATTGGAAGCTACCAATACAAATGCTTCGAATTTTTTAACTTCAACCACAGCACAATTGCTGGATTTTGAGGTTACACCACCAACACTAGCCGTCACTAAAGATGAAAATCAGCATATAACAACAACAACAACAATGACAGCAAATGCAACAACCTCAACGGCGGCAGCAGCAGCTGCTCTACCCACAACAGTAACCACAAATACTGCCAATCATAATCCTCATCATTCAATTCTTCATCAACAACAACAACAGCAGACACGAAGTTCCTTGCATAGTATTGAGGAATTGGCAGCCAGTTCCTGTGCACCCAACAAAACGACAGCCATCCAATCACCCAACAACAACTCCAGCACTACAAGTACAACACTACCAAATTTGCATCAAACTGGCCATCACAGTGGCGGATCCAACCTGAGCTCCGATGAAGAGTCCATGTCGGAAGATGAATTTGGTTTGGAAATTGATGATCAAGGAGGTAAGTTTTTGCTGCTTTAATATAATTTGTACAGTTTTCTTGAAGAATTGAAAGTGATTGAAAAGTTGGCTATAATGTTGCTGTTGCTGAATGGAAAAATTTAAGAATAACACAACAAAAGAATCGCGAAAAATAATGAAATATAAAATAAAATAAAATAATTGAAAACTATCAAAAAGTAAGGATTAATTCTGTGTAAAATTAAAAAAAAATACACCTAAATATTAATTTGTAAAATAATTAAAATAAATAGAAAACATGAAACATATAAAATGGATTTCAAGCAAATTCAGAGTTTTCAAAACATAAGATCAAGATATTACGACCCACCCTAAATATTCCGGAATTATTGGCATGATTTGGTCTTTTGTATTGGAATTTTTGTATGAATTATTATTTGACTTTCAAATAAAGTTTCTTGAACAGTCTGAAACTCAAACCAGCGATGGTCGTACATTATTATAAATTGAACCTACATAGGGCACACTGTTTAATACAGTGACATTTCGTGATTATATGATCAAATAAAAGAAAGAAATTTTCACAACTTATGTGAGATGAGGTTACAAAAAAAACATATTCAGGTCTGTTCTCGTTTCTGGAAGTTGTTCTACGATTTGTAGCCATTGAGTGACCAAATAAAAAAAAGAAATAAGTTTTAATATATTTATTCGCTTTCATTTTATGACAAAATAAAAACGTGTATCAAAACAAATCCGATTTCTAGGTATATATAAAATGGTGCTCCTTACAGGCGATTTTCACGAAATCTTTTCAGCATATTCATGCCGATCTGGAAAGAGTTATTTTATGTATCTCAATTTTCGAATCGGTTCGAAAGCGTTAGTGGTAAAAATGTCATACCTCAAAAGTATGATGAACTTAAAATGTGGTCTGAAAGCCTGCAGTTGCATATTTCAGTGGATCAGGACCGGTATCGAACCTATTAAAAAGTGTTTCAGAGCCTTATCTCCAAAATTTAAGCTCGGATCTTTATATTTAGACAGTAATTACCAATCTACTGAGGAGGAAAAACTTAATGGATCATGACCGGAATCGAACAGGTGTTGAACCGTTGCAAAAGTGGTTCACAACCATTTCTTAAAAATAATTAAAAGTCCTTACTTTAAATTTTGACTGTAGGTGGTAACATAGAAGTGGATATTTTAGTGATTCAGGGCCGGTATCGAACCGGTTTAAAAGTGACTAAGTGCCATATCTCAGGAGTTATTTGAGCTTTGAGCTGAGAGAAACTTGATGGTTCCAAGAAGTTAGCGAACCAGCTGGTATAACCACTTCAAGAGTGGTTCAAGTCCACATCCCAGAAATTCTTTAGGCAGTTATATGACAAATTGGTCTGTATGCTTCCACTGTGAGTGTCAGACATATAAAATTTCAAAATAATATCAACTTCCAGCCAGTTCAATTATAAAATATGAATATAAACAAACAAAGAATCAAAGTATATAGCTAGTTCTACCTATAAATATCAGTACAATTTTGACTATCAAATGCAAACATCATGGTCAAAAGATATCTAAAGACTACTGAATTCTGGACTGTTGCTATTTTTGTAAGGCAATTTAACTGGTTAGAACAAGCAAGTGCAACGAAACTTCGTTACATCAAACATCTAACCTTAATTGTTGCGAAATTGTTACTTCTGCTTCTTTTTCCCCTCAATTTGTACCTTTAGGTCTCCTGCTTTTTGTTCTGTTTTAAATTTGAATAGCTTGTCAAATTCAAAGAATTTCATGGAGAAATGCGGGCCTTCTAGATGTCATGGGTCATGCATCGAACAGTGTGAAGGCAGCCTTATAATTAACATTTAACAAGAAGCACAGAATTTCTTAAATACATTCTACATACCCTTGCCTTTAGTTTCTATGATAAGCATTCGCTCTCTCAAAGTTGAGAAAAAGATTCTTCAATTTTTAATCACACCAAGCCGTTGACCGAACATTTAAGTTTGCACTAAAATTGTTTGGCTTCACTAAAATCAAAAAGTTTAAATTAAATTAATATTCTTTAAAAATATTTGAAAATGCAAATTTCGAATTTATGCCAAAATAATGTTAAATCTGATCCACTATGCATTGGTAATATTTTTCACAGACTACAATTTTCAAAAAATGACGAAGTACAAAGTAATCTTCGAAAGTGGACGCTCGCTAAACCGAAAAAAAAACTAAATAATCAATGACATTATTTAGCCTTCGAACCTTTTTCATAATCATCACTCAAGTATAAGTTGATATATGAAAAATGCTGAAAATTATTTTTATTACTTAGGAAATATACCTATTATTAATATAAAACCGTCGCCCAAAATCTTCGAACCTTAAGTTTTCGAACAGAAATACCTTAATTTTTTTTCCATCCCTGATTTTAATAATCAATTTTGTCGGAGTTTTAAGCCTCAAAACTTTTGCCTTCTAACATCTTATAACAACAATCATCTTCTTGAGCTATAACGTTTGATGTGATATAGTTAAACATGAAAAGCTTCTCTTATAACATAGAAAAGGGCAAATAATTAAAAAAGTTAATAAAAAAAAATACTTTTTTCATTAGACATAAAGAATCATTTCTATGTTTCCATATCGATATTTACCTTTTATACATACATCTCCAACTTCTACCATTGTTGTAGTTTGCAATTGTTTGTTCTATAATTAAGCTTTATTTACATTAATCCTTTTCAAATTACTTGAAATAATCTTAGTAAGTGCCACATTGCCATTCTAGAGTGACATTTATTTGCGCATATTTTTTGTGTTGATCGTCTTGAATCTTTTGTGCCAAGTGCAATGCTAAGTTTAACCATATGCATAGAGCACACATTACAATAACACCAGCACATGTCAGACCCCTTCCCTGCTGCACCATGCTGCGCTGTAAGCACTCGCTATGTCTGACGTCGGATGCAGCCATAAAAATCCATTTGAAAAGTCTATAAAAACAAAAAAATAAAAATCAACTAACCTACTTTCTGGGATTCTCGTTGCCTTTTGGATGCCGCCCGTTTGCATGCAAAACGAGCAAAAGAAAAGACCTAATTGAGGCAAGTCGCTAGAGAAATACGCTTCCATAACACTCTCAGAAATGAGTAGGACGATGTGTTCTCTGAAATGGTGACGCTCACTAAAAAGAAAAAAATAATCAGTCAGAATATTACCACACAAATACAATATTTCAATATTAATCTTAAATCAGATTTACCGAAAAACTACTTAAAATATAAAAAGACTAGACATGTATTTTTTTAAGAATACAAGGGTTTTGTTAGGCATTCGCAAATTAAGTTTGATTGGACAATATTTATGACTAGGCAGCGGATTTTGCACATTCTCAAACAGAATTTTATACTAGTAGGCCAGCGTGCGCTGCTATTTTACCATAATAAAATGTAATAAATTAATGGTAAAAATAGGTAACTAGCATTTAATTAATCTGTATATATATTTAGTGAATATTGAATTATATGTATGTGTGTAATTTCTTCCAAAATAAACTCCCTAAAGTAGGCAGCAAAGCTGCCGAATTGCGTGGGAAAGCAGCTGAAACATGGCTCCCAGCGGCGCAGAGCTCAACGTGATGTGTGGAAAATAGCAGCTGAAACATGTAATGGGCGCCGGAAAAGACGAGGAACGATTAAAATAAGACGATGTAATGGGAACCGGATACATCCTTACAGTAGAGGGTCAGACCACAGCAGCGGAGAGAAGATTATTTCCTTCATACGCTGAGTTCTGAGTACTGAGTAACGGTTACTTTTTCAACAGTAGAAGGAAATAATCGCATACAATCGCATTACTGCCAGAGCATGGCCGTTGTAAACGGTCTGCCGACAACCGATTACTGGTAATAAGGATGAGCCAGAGCCGACTCCCATTACGAAGCGTACTATTTTTAAAATTGTAATGCAGGTTGTGCGCAGTCAGTTTGTTTCCGATTACTATTTCTCTAACGAAAAGCAGCAATTGTATTCCATTACATTTTTGACAGTCGTAATGCATATTTTCCACACATCACGTTGAGCTCTGCGCCGCTGGGGCTAAGACGCTCTCTCTCTGGCTTTTGAACAAAATTTCAAGAGAGATTGGAGCCAGCTCTAGAGCCAGCAAAAAAAAAATCGTGTGCAAAAAAATCGTATGGCGTTATTACTCATCTTCATATTCTTATGTCTTCGGCCAAACACAACCCCTGGAAATATCAAAAGACATTTAAGTTAAACAGCAGATGAAGCCAGGGACCGAAACTTAGAGTTATTTTAGAATACAAATTTCAAAATAACAATTAATTTAACCTTTATATATAAAAAAAAATTAGTAATTAATCGATAAACACGAAATCGATAAAACGAAGGCAGCACAGGAGTCTGTACTTGTTGCGATAGACAAGAAGCATATATTTCAGTGTGAAGCTCAACCCAGAAGAAGCGAATCGAGAGTATGGTACAGTCAGCTCAATTATAACCTTGGCATAAACAATGATTTTAGTGAACAATGTATATATTATTTTCAAAACCAGATGTTAATTGCTTCCAATGTGATACCGACCCCACTACAGCGATAATAATTGTACATTATGTAATACGCGATCGAAAGAAGACATAATTCACATTATTGCATTATGCCCTATCCTGGCGGAATATTGAGTAGCATACTTTAAGCACCATACGGAGTACGACATATAATGAAGAAGCAACAGGAAGTCTCAGGGGGACAAATTTCAGTGTTTGTCTTGATAGGACAATAAATTTTACACCCAAGTACGTACTTTGCTTCAATATTACATCGTGCATGTACGCCTTATGTGGCCGTATGTGGCCCAGTGGTTAGTGTGCTGGACTGCTGGGCGGGAGGTCGTGGGTTCGATCCCGCCTCGGAACATCTAATAATAAAAGTTTTTTCTTTCTTTAGAAAATAGCTTTTACCATACGGTTACCTTCACCAGCTATTGGCGCCAGCGGAAGTAACTAGCCATGAAAAACAAATTCTCAAACTTGCGTTCGGATCCGGCGTTAAACTGTAGGTCCCTTTCTCTTGTGCGAAAAATTTAAAGCACACACGCCAAGAGATCGTGAGAAGCTTGGCTTGGCCCCGTTTTAGGAGCTAGTGTTGGTAAAGGTCTATTTCCAGAACACACGAAAATTATTTTTTTTGTCGTACTTTACATGAATAGAAACACTATTGAACTATTTTAAAATCTTAATGCTATGGTAGATCAGTCTTATATGAACGAAGCATTGTGGCAAAAAAGTTGGTATGTCATCTGGAATCCAGTCTTTTATCTTGAAGCTTAAGTCTGTATTTAGGTCTCAAATGTGGGTCCCAACCCAGGTTATGAAAAACAAACAAAAGGGACTGCTTTTGGAAAGATTCGATGCGTATAAACAGGGTTAGAGATTGAGGTCTCCTGTTTAAATAAAACAAGTTGTTAGATCCCCACATATATATGAAATTCAAATCAACCTGAAGCAAACCCGTATCGTTCGGAAATCCATGGCTCACGACTATCTTTAAGTCATCTGCACGAGTATGCTTAATTCCATTAGGCAGGTCATTAAAAAATTACACAAAGAGAAGAGGTCTAACATGGTTGCCCTGGAGAACTCTGGAAACCATTTTCTGAGTTCTATCTAAAACGAATGACACCGGCTCGCAAATAACGTTACCGTACTTCCCTTTGGTTCGCGCACTAACTAACCGAAAAAAACACACACGCTTGCTCTTCTGAGCAAAACACCTCGTTCCGATTTGTTTTGGTTTTCAGTTGACTGTTCTCTTTGAGCTGTCTTGTTATCCATTTAAGACCACTACTGGAGCGCTCCGGAGCGACATAACAGCACAGATGAAAAATGAAAGGCTCAGCGCAAACGGTCTTTTTTGTTTGTGTTTGGCTTCTGTAGCTCGAAGCCGAAACGAACGCCTCATTAGCACACACACGCACACAAATGCAAATGACTTTTATTTTCTTCGCTCGCGTTCAAACGGTCTTTTATTGAACAGAGCAAAAGAGAAAAAATATATCGGTTGTTCTCTGAGCGGAGAGCGATTTATTCAAGAGACGACATGAACGGGTCATCTCTGACTCTTTGCTCAAGGGTCTGTATATAACAGTTATTTTTGGACAACAAAAAACGGTCAACAGTTATTTGCGAGCTCTGATGACAACCCATCGAACTTTTGGCCAAAAAGGCCCACCTTCACAGTAAAACCGTGTATCGACCCTAAAAATGCTCTCTTTTAAAAAATTGCTTACGTTTCAAAAACTGTAAAGTATAGAATAATAAAAATTGCTTTTCCAGTCTAGTTCTTTAAACTAAAAGCGCATTGTCTGCTCTTTAAAACTTTAAATTTTATACAAATCAAATGCCACATCTCGAATACCTTTTTTTCTCCTAAAGAGTGTTCAAATGCAAATAATACAAACAACATGCCAATGCATTCTGTCAGTCAATGTGTTGTTTCGTCAATGCGTCAGTTCCAGCACAAGCAGCGGCAGCAGTCAAAAGAGCAGACAGAAACAAGCCAGATGATGGCGATCATGTATGTAGTTGATATTGCTGAGTCAGCAGTAGGCAATAAATAAAAATAAAAAACCATTTGTTGACATTCAACAATGTCACACACCCTCCCTCTCCACGCGCCCTGCCCCATGCGGCAACCTTCAACGCACTTTATGTTGTTTGGTGCAGCAGCATACCTAAAAGTGCAGCTTATCACATTCATCCTTCGCAAGAAGCAACTGAAGACCAAAATGGAGCAAGGTCTCCGCTTGGGCATTAGAATTTGGGTCAAGCGCTCAACTCACAATTTGTGTTGTTGTTTGTTGCTCGTTTTCTAATATTGGAGATTGGGCACAAGGATGCAAACAAATAGCAAAAAGCGAAATTGCATAGAAATTTGAAGGTCATTGTGTGCATCAGCGCGCGCTCTAGTCGCGTGTTATTCTCTCTCCCTCGCTCTGGCTGGTTCTGCCTCAGTTGGTTTTATTTGCCGCCCACTTGCAACGACGACGCGACGTCGCATTGCCGGCTGCTGACATTGACATAGATTGCAGCGAAGCGTCGCCGGCGTTGTCGGCGTCATCTATGCTCACCTCAAAGGATTTAAAATGGGTCAAAGTCAGCCGCTTGTTGCATTTTATATAGCAAACGAGGTCGACAACGACGCAAATTGGGGCATGACATTGGCAAATGTTGTTGTGCATTGTGTGTGTGCGGCAAATGCATTTACAAGGTTCTAATTTATGCGAAGGTTACACTCCGACTCGACTTGACTTTTGCTTTGTCCAAGGACCTTTTCTTTACACACATCAGGTAAATTGTTGATGTCCTTGCTGGACGGCAAGGTCAGTTGTGCACACTATGTATATATGCAAATTATGTCTAGCATATAGTCTGCCTTCAAAATTGAGACCTCCACAGAGCGGGTGTTGATGCTTTAGGGGTGGGCTTTGATTTGACTTTGGAAAGGGATTGAATTGCGGCATTGAATAGTGATTTAAATTTTCTCTAAAGAATGTAAAAGAATGAATCAGACTTTAAAGGGCAAACACATTTTCACAGTGCGTATACTTAATATGTGGGTTGGAATGTATTTTTAACTTGAAACTCGAAGTAATTTAACGGGACTGGGCTTTAAAGGAATCTGAATACATAGTACGACCAAAAATTTAAGGTGGAAAAGTGGTTACTAGACCGCCACATAAAAGACCGGATGAAATTCTCCAGGAACAAAATGGCAACTGACTGGACAAAAATAACAAGATTTTATAGCGCAATGCAAACATTTATTTATATTTCTAGATCAGTTTAATCTAGACGGTCCTCATGAGTTGTTGCACTATTGGGGAGATTTGAGATTTTGATTTCAAAGAAAGTAAAGAAAAATACCAGCAAACAAAAATAGATGTGAAGACAGGGAATTAGAGAAAAAATTGTGATAAAAAGTTAACCTACAGGTATAGATTATAGAACAGAGATGGTATACAGCAATACATAGCAGAAGTAGGGCACGGTGTTTTCAAAAATATGGAGACTTTTATAGTTTAAAAGATATTAATTTTTGAAGTTATAAACAAAGTAAAAGATACCCTTAAAGAAAGCTTTGACACGCAGTCAGTTTTAAAGCTTTTTGATTGAAACTTGACAATTGTGCTTTATATTCATCAAGCTTTCCAAAAATGTCAACATCGCGCGGATCGGATGACTATATCATATAGCTGCCATACAATTAATCTTATGAGAAAAATTTGTCATTGCTTCCAAAAAAAAAGTAAAATTGTAATAAAAATTGTCTTTGGTGGACCAACCGTGGTACGCCAAGATGTCCTAAACTAAAGTATTCAAATGATATGGCCTGTTTTTCTGCTGCTTATGAAGCACTTTACTCATATATTACTTGATTTTAGTGAAGCTGGGTTTAGCCCAAATGGTCAATGTTGTTCTTAGGCAATTTCTAGTATTCCCTATATGAATTTATTTAAGGGTGAGCTTATGAATTGTACTCCATATCGCATGCAAACGCCCATTATACCTTCATAAAAATTGATTTTAATAAAAATCTACCGTGCGCTTTTAAAGATATTCAAAAAGTGAGGCTTACCTTCTTCTGAAGGTACCTTAACCGATTGCACGATTGAAGTGAATTATTTATTTTGCGTTCCCAATGAGCTTTATAATGCTTTAAAAGAGTATAATTCTGGAACGGTAAAAGCAAATTTCAACTTTTAAAATTCAGTTTCTTAAAAATTAAACTATCTTTTAAACTGCTTTACTAGTTTTTTCAATTCTCATAGAAAATTTAAAAGTTATAATGCGTTCTTTGTAAAATGCATGAAAAATGTACTAAAAAATGTAATAAGTGATGCCACAAAAAGTTTAAGCAAAGCCAAAACTTATGGTTTATGCTCATGAAAGTAAAATTTGGGCAATTCTCCATAAAATGTTGATTTGAAAACTAAAAAAGCGTGGATGTTGATCGAGTTATAAGTAAAATTGGAAAACAATACGGAAAACCCGATTTTTGGAAGAAAATTCGATTTGTGCGACCTCTAAACGTCTTTCGTAAAATCTGAAAAAAATCTCAAAATTACTTTACGCTACAAGCTTTCAGAAAATTTTTTTTTTTTTTGGGACACCCTTATAGACATGTCTGTATGAACACCTAGATCTCAGAGATGGTAAGAGATAAAGGTTTGACATGTATGGGATAAATGCTTCTTTTATCTACACGCAGATCAAGTTTGTTTCAAATTTTGGTCACGCCCCCTCCCGCTCCTGCAATTTGGAAAAACCGATATATTTCCTACAGTTTTGAAAATAGACGATTTTTACCTTTTAGATATAGTTAGTAATTAGCAAAATGAATCGATTTGCCGCAGAAATAATAAAGATCGGAACGGCTTTCAATTATGAGCAAAAAAGTGAACCAAGCTCCCCGCTACCACCCCTCCCACCCTAAAAAAATGTTGCATACTTTTCGGATGGTCACCCTAAGGAACGCAGGAACACTGTTAAACATGTTTTTTCATGAGTAACGGGTATATCGAAGTCGTTTAGAGACGACTTTAACTTGCACTCTCGTTTTGATAAGATAAATTAGTATGAAGCTTTCACATAGCTTTTATAGCTAAGTGGAACAATAATAATTTCGGTTCAGCTTCTCAGATAAGCCATGATTTCAAATTTTTGATTTTTATTTAAAAAAAGTTTTCGCTATTAAATTTTATATATTTTTTTAATTTTTTTCATGGTCCATAATCATTATAAATGATTTTTTACATAAAAATCTAAAATAATAGTTATAAGTCGATTTTTTAAATGTAAAAATCATTGATGATGTTTTTTTCTGAGTTTTATTTTTATTATTTAGCCATAAGTAATTATTCTCGACTTTTTTCGTTTCTAATTAAATCAAACCAGTTAGTCAGAGATTTTTGGTTTACACAAGTGGCAGACAATTGATGTTGTTTATTGATTGCTTCTTAGGTTCAGTTGATCACCTATAGATTTTAGAATAATCCTTGTTATGTGTCTTTGAATATTCCTGTCATTGCAATATAGTTTGTCTTTCGTATAATTCAGATATTTGTATATTCTACTACCGCTTGCTCTCTTGCTTTTACAGTGTAGTTGGTTCTTTGTTCTTGCCTAATCTTTTCTAGATTCTTGTTCAGACCTCTCGTGTTGCATTATTTTGTAAGTTGCAGCCGTAGTGTTCGATTTGTTTTTGTGTCTTTTTTCCAAGCAATGTTTCTTTCATAAATTTTATTAGACAAATTATGGGGGAGTCTATTGCTCTATGCTATGCTGCAAAATCAAATTAAAGCTAGTCTAAAAAAGGAAGCAAAATAAGGATAATGAATAATTAATTAATAATGAATGTAGCCTGCAGATTTATGACCTCAAAAATGCGCTTAGGCATCGAGCTAATAATGATTTGGAACTCTAAATCAACAGTAACAGCTTCTTGATGCTCCTCAGTCCCACCCCACACATTCTCAATGGAGAAAACGAGAAAACTTTTAACTTGGGTGAGCCAGGTGGTTTTAAATAATACTGGCACGATATTAAGACGTCTGAGCGCATTCCGACCTTCGAAATCTTTTGTAGGGATCTGTGATGGTTTGAGACGGTTTTAGCTACCACAGTCGGACTATACAAGTCGATATACAAGATTACAGGTTAAGCGTGAAGAAAATCATGCTTTATTATAGATTTGAGGAAGTTAAAAGGTAATGTTCTTAACCAAACCATTTGTCATAAATATATAAGAATTTTGTTTCGAAAAGTTAAAAGAAGGAAAAGTCGAGTTCGCTCTTCGGGGTTCGGACTAGCACCGGTTTGCAGCCTTGGTTTTAACCCCTGTAAACATCAAAAATTGATAAACGCGCATCATCAACAACCGACTCGATATCGCCATGTCCACCTGTCTGTATAAACGGGTCGATCTTAGAGACTGTAAGAGAAAGAGCCACAATTTTTTTTTCTTTTAAAGCAGTGGGGCCCACATTTAATTTTCCCTATCCCGTGTGATACGAAGTCATAATTCTGCCAGCGTCGCAGCCGACACACGAATAGAGAGAGAGAATACGTGTGCTCTATAAATAGCACGCACACACATATGTATGTTTGTTTGTAGCCTATATTTGACATAACGACGTTTACTTCGTGTTGCTCTGCTACACACACAATCTCAAAGCTTGATAATGTGTGTTTGGGCACCACTGTTTTAAAGTTTGAAGTTAGGTGTATACCATACCCAGAGCAAATTTGTCTGGAAGTTGGGCCACTCGACTGCAGCGCTTTTACTTGTTTTGAATTGATGCCGTTGGTCTAATTTATTAATTAAATATAAACAGGAGATGGTGCGCTAGAGTTAAACGTCCAAGTATCGTTTAAAAGCTTCAAATCTAAGGTATATATCGAAAACTCAGTTACGAAGAATTTGTGGTTAAGGACGTATCACAAGGAGACTGTCCCCTGGAGACTGACAATCCATAAAAATAAAACAATGATTAATAAAAACCGATGATCTAGAAACGAACTCTTCAGAATCGGTTCTGAAAGAAGATAAAATGTAACAATCAGATCTGATTCCATTTTCCTTTATGGTCCAACAGTTGAAGATTTTCTGATAAAAAAATCACTGAAACTGACAACTGTCTTTCCTAATAATTCCTTTTCATGAAAAAATGTTAAGAATGCCAATACCAGAAGAGCAGAAGTTCTGAAACAGAAATCGATTTTAGTAAGTTTAGTCATTGAAGATCATTTGCAAATTGGCCAACAAGCCTATAAAGTGAACAAAAAGTCTAATTTACAACCAATTAGCCAGCAATTAATCAAACTAAACCAAACAAAAAAATCCCTCACATTCTATCCTCCAGTTGGGTCATTCACATTCACAAACTTCTTTTGTTTCGATTCTCATACAAAATTGGCAATGATGGTGGCAAACCGCAACTTTGTAATTGAAACACCATTTTGGGCTTAGTCAAGCGATCAGAAATCTTGTAAATGCAATCAAGGATGGAACATTGAATATCAAGTTGACTGGCACGCCCTTCGCGTCTCTAGCGAAACAAAAACAAAATAGTGGTTAGAACTGAACGAAGCGTTGAACAATAATAATGAAAGCAATTAGTTGAGGGAAGGGACTGGCATTTTGTTTGTTTGCAAATTGTTTTACTAAGCGCATGGTAATTGGGTTATTAGTCGATTTAAAATGGATGTTTTTATTTTTTGAATTGGCTTTGCAATGCAAGTGGGACGAGTTAATTGCGAATAGATCTAAAAAAAAATTGCGCATTCAGCAGAATGACTTGAGTTTGGATTGATATATTTTTTTTTGACTGCTGCTTTATTGGTTTAAACCAGAGGTGCCCAAAACCAGCTTATGGCGATATAAGATCATTTTTCTGGCCACTGACGCATGCAAACTTGTTGTTGCTTTGACTTTGCCACAGGAACAGGACAGAAGAAAGAAATAAATATTTTTGCTTTTTATTCTCGTTTGTATGAAGAAGGTGCAGAAATGAAGAGTAAAAGCATCCACTACTATAATGAATTTAAGAACTTGCACCTTCCTTGAAAGAGTTAAGTCTGTTCGGTATATGGATTGAAGAGAATTATACAAGTGTCGTGACACTATTTCAGTACTTTCAAAAGTTACGGAGTAGAGATGGGTGTTAAGTATTTGATACCATCAATTTCCCGACTTTATATATATAATTAAATTAAATCAAATCAAATCAATTTTGTCCAGAAGCCAAACTTAAACTACATAGTAAATATCTTTCCTCTCCAGCAGCTCATTAAGAACAAAGCGTGAGAATCTTTTCGTCCCGAAGTTGTGAAGCTTTCTAGTTTGCTCTCAAAAAACAAAAAAATGCTTTTGAAAATGATCAAATTTAAAAAATATATAAGCTCGATCCCAAATTATCATCATTATAATAGTCTTGCAAACTCCTATCTATATTTCAAAGTACGGGCGTTAAGCAGGGGCCGTCAAAACACACCATTTGCTCATTTTTTCGTTGCGTGTGTGTAGTAAGCCACGCGAGAGTGCACTCATTTAGTACTTCTTTGTTGTTGCAAAAGAGAGCAGTGTAAGCTCGAATACTGTCGGTGTGTCGACGTCGCTGCCGCAAAACTGTCTTGTATACACAGTAGATGAGAACGTGCCGGACTTTGCCGTAAAGCCTTGTACCAATGATAATATTCAGATAAAATCCTTCTAACTAGATTACTTACACAAATTTTTGCGAATTTGTTTGATAGCTGATTTGGAATGCTGATATTTTGCTCAACGTGCCCTAAATGGTATCTTTTTCAATCCCTTTCTCCTCCACCATTTGGAATTTAAAATGCTGCCAAAATCTTCTTTTAATTGTGCTTTTGTTGAAATTGCATCTTAAGTAAAAATGCCCAATTGCTTAGATTGTCTATTATTAAATGTTTGTTTTGTGGCCATTAGTTAGTTGTATTGTTGTTAACCTTAACTCGAATGAAAAATGAAAATGGCATTGAGTAAATGTCTCAGTGTCTGGGGCGTACTCCGTCTGAGTCGCTGATGGAAAAGTGTGCTAATGGGTCGCCAGTTGACCCTGTGCCAGATATTTCTGGGCAGCGCAGCTTTGCACTAATTTTGTTCTGCATTGCAATTGCAATTTGCCAGCGTCGAGCGACGAGAGCATTGATTTTCCTTTTTCGTCTCATTTACTCTCGTGCTTTGTGTGTGTTTGTGGGGTTTGCACCCTGACCTAGTTACATTCATGCATTTTATATCCATATACTCGTCTATACATAAATACATTTTTACATTTTGTTTACACATTTGATTTATTGGCAGTTGTTTGGGTTTCCAGTCGCACATTTAATTTAATTAAATTTAATTTTGTTGAAATTATTTCCCCCTACTTACATAAGAGTTGTTCTTTCCAATAATTGTCATTCACATGTGTATTGCTCTGTTTGTTGAGTACATAACTCGTTTTTTCCAGCAATTGTCCAGTTTTTTTGCGCTGTAACAATTTTCCAAACTCTCTGCTTATCTTTTGTGATTGTCTGCTGTTATCTACGTAATGTGACGAATGTTTATTGCGTATATCAACTCCACTCCCGATAGGCTTTTGCTCGGTTTAAAAATACCTCACCCAAATTATGCTTAAGTAGAAAATCGATTTGATTTGTTAACGGAATGAGTCAGTTGTTATATAATTATAATTGGTAATAGAAACATATTTTATAAGTTCTAAATTTTATTAAGGCATAGAATAATGTCTTAACGTTTACAAAACTGGAAATAATATTAATAGAATTTTCCATTTATTTGATTGAAAACCCCCGCCGTGACACATAGATGTCAAATATTTATTAATTTCACAGTTCAACAAATATTGGGACCACGCGGGCCTGTAAATGAGATTGATAACGTTCGACTTTTAAGCTTAATACTAGTCAATATTCAAAACTTCTCTAACACGTCAAGTTTTAAAAAAATTAATGGTCAAGGTTGGTAAAAGTGCCTAAAAAGGCAACATTTAAATGCAAGTTCTTGGTTGATGTTCCTGTTCGGGTTTCTCTCTTTCTAAGCGTCCTGCAGTAGTCGGTCATAATGTGCATGGGTTTTTTTTTCATGGCATCTTTTTCCCATGTCGGACATGTCCTGATAAAATCTTTACGCATGCTCATCACTTGTCAGCTAGACATTTAGGAAAATAATTCATATAAGAATCTAAGAAATTAATTTTGAATGACATGTTCCATTTGAATTCTTGAAATTTTTTGAGTATCTCAAAAACCGTTATTTTTAGATTGCGGTGTACTATGACATCAGAAAAATCCATTAAATACCGTCCTTACTGAAATCCACCTCTTCATTTCTATAGCGCTTAATGTCTTCTAGAGTCCCCATCTCATTTCATCTAAGAAATGCTAATTTAATATGATCCGTACTGAATAAACCCTAACTGCATTCATTCATATGAAGGATAGCGCCGTTAAAATCGTTTGGGAATTTCAATGCGACTTAAGCTTGGTACGGAGATACTAGCGAAAAGTGTGCGAAATCTCTGCACGTTATTTTGTCTATAGCAAGTGCGAAATAAGTCGGTCATCTCAAGTTGTTTTGTTTTCAAATTTAACTTGGCGGGAAAATTTATACTAATTAACAGCGAATAGTTACGGTTTCCTTTAATGATGCAATAGTTGCAAGCGGTACTGAAAACACCTAGGGTTCGGCAGTGTTAGGTTAATCCTTACTTGCAGTGAAGATCCAAGTGGAGGCAGATGTGAAACGTAAATAAATCGCAAATAAATAAATCGTTTGTAGGTTCATCGAGACTTTTAATTGTAATTTTTCAATAATTTGCTCCAATATGCAATTGGTGCTCCTTGGACACGACTAGGAAATGGGCAGAATCGACTGTTTTGGCCATGGCATCTCGATGTTATGTACCTATAATGCAACGGCATAAATTAGAAGATGTTGTCCACGACTTGCGGCGACAAAAAAGTCCCAAGTCTGACCATAGAAAAGTTCTGCGGCTCATTCGTTCGACATACGGAATCGGCGTCGTCCACAATTAAATCACTGTGTGCTGGGCCAAGTTCCTCATCAACAGTCCTCTCGTAGGAGGAGTTAAGGTTCTTAGAAAAAAAATCAGCACTTAATTGTTTATATGCATGGCATACGCACACATTCCTTGTGCCGACAAGTTGGTCAAAAACGACATGAGTGGAGCTAACTGACACTTCACATTGCTGCCTCCTTAAGTTGCGATGGATACTCCACCACCGCTTTCCCTCTTACACACAATTTCACTTAGAACGGCGCCAGCGAACGGTGGCGATGTCCTTCATAAAAGCCCAAGCCGCGTTGCAATGATCTCCTAGCAAAAACAATCAATTGTAAATAGCATAATTAAACTTAATAAATATCTATACTCTCACAGATAATTTTTGTCAACCCGCTAACATAATGCTTTTCATGGATGAGCTAGGACCACCTTCCCCTGTTCTTTTATAGTGGTCCTACTTATTTTAAAACTCCGCGCCACAACACTTGTGTCTACATATATGTGTGTCTACCGCCATGAGTACGAAAAATATGTTTTACATATATTTCACACCTATGAAATCATCTCTCATCGCGAGACTATCGGGCGACTATCGCGTGACACGTTGACGTCGGGCGGCAACGCTGTGATATCGATATGTCAATTTCGCGCGTGAACTCCAGACCAACTCACGAAACAGCAACTTGCGAGAACCGTGCGAAATCACTTTTTTTTTTTTGGACTTTTTCATTTCGCGGGTATTTTTCGGGTATCTCCGTACTAAGCTTTAACAGAAAAACCGATTGCTGTTGTATGTGAGTATGTCCCCAAATGGCCTTACAATGTTAGTGAGATAGATTTCCTTCCCAATGCTAACACAGTGACCACAAGTTTAAGTGCAGAATAGCATTCAATCCGAAATTTTTGTTGCTATAAATGAAACTATTTTTGATTTTGTTTCAGCAACTATCCTGCACGTTACACAATTTAAATTTGAAATGGTAAACTTATTTATATCAAAATTTCACTCCCGTATAAGATCGTTATAAGTGACAAAACATAGATCAAGTGTGGGTATTACAAAATAAGTCAAATGACATATTAATGACAATGAATTTCTAAATGGTTGCTTGAAACTTAGGACGACTTGAACAAAATTAAGGAAAATCATCCGCCAAATATAACATTAATAACAGTGAAAATGGAAACCCATAGAGAGAGTGACAGAACAAAATCGAGAGCAGATCAAGATTGTTTCATATTTGCCAACGCCCACGCCCACAATAAAAAATGTTGGAAAACTCCAACAGTTTTTAAGATATCGATTAAAAAGGCATACAGGGTTCACCCTCTTAAAAACCTCAAGAAGACTATAGTAGTAGTAGTAGAAGTAGAAGTTTTTTATTCATAGAACATTAAATATACATATATGGCATGGCATTTTAAATTTCAATTATACAATTCACATATTTAAACGAGAGCGAAGTTAAAATCGGCCCTAACCGACTTCGTCATACATACACGTAAGGCCTTCTTGTGTTGCAAATGAGCTGTGCAGCCTTTGCCACATGAGAGCACTCGAATAAGTAGTTGGTTTGAAAATTTTTGTTTAAAGTTGTAAGTTGGTACAAGAAGTATTAACAAAATCACTGAATTGATTTTGTTTGATGATCTTCAAAACTGCATACTGGGAACTTGAATTGGATTGTGGGCCGGTACGCCTACGCACTCTAGAAAATGTTCCCCCTTTTTTTTTTAGGCATAAACCCATTATCTAAAAATGTGCAAAACTTAAAATTATTTTTGTCATTAGTTTACAAATACTCTGAGGGGAAAATGCTCAGAAAATCTACCATTGATTCAACGTTGAATATGGAATTCGTAAATAAAAAGTGTGTACACTTTAATTGAAATATGAAAATATTAAACATTTTTTTACACTTGAAAAGTGTATATTAATTTTGCCCAGAAGTTTGCAATTTGCAACGCATAGAAGGAATCATCTCCGACCACATAAAGTTTACATATTCTTGATCAGCGTGATGAGCTGAGTCGATTAAGCTTTGTCCGTCCGTCCGTCTGTCCGTCTGTCTGTTTCTACGCGAACTAGTCCCTCAGTTTTGAAGCTAGCGAGCTTGCACAGAGTCTTCTTTTGTCTGCACGCTGCTAATATGTCGGAACCGACCGGATCGGATGACTACTTCTTGTAGCTGCCATACAAATGATCGGTCGAAAAATGGGTTTAAATGAGAAAAACTGTTTTTTTCTCAATATTACCGCTCTCAATCACGGTCATGGGTAATATTAAATGTTTTTAAGCTGATCTGCGAAGTTTGGTCGAAGTCGCTAACCGTTGTAGACAAGCGATTTCAAGTGTATAAAAACTTCGGCACGGACGAAGTTAGCCTTGCCTTTCTCGTTTTTTTTATAATTTATTTTTTTTTTTAGCAAACTATTATATTTTGTCCTGATTCAAGAGCCGGGAATCCCATAGTTTGGGCTCTAGAAAAAAAAACGATTTGTTTTAAATTGTATTTTAAAATATTAACTTACTCTGCTTAGATTAGAACTCGGGCCCTTGTTATGAACATCGTCTCTACCGGTTGCGCCATTGCACAAAGCGTCTGATACTACTTGTACCATTTGCCTAAAATCATGAGACCACTTGTCATTCTCAAGCTCGAATTCCCCGGATAGTTCATATATTTAAATAGCGCAATGAATATTTGGTTATTAAATATGTTTATAAAGCAGGGACTGCAAATAACAGTTATGGACAAAAAAAAAATGATAAAAATTTATTTAATCTTTAGGACCTATATGACAATTTTTTTGGTCAGCTATTTAAAATGGGCATAAATTTATATATCCAATTTTTATCGAAAAAATTATTTTTAATTTTTATTTTTTTAATTTTTATGTAAAAATTTTTTTGAAAAAAATTGTTTTCAATTTTTACAATAAAAATTGAATTTAATTTTAATTTTTATTTTTAATTTTTAAAATAAAAATTATCAAACAATTTTTATTCATAAAAATTAAAAATAACAGTTATCCAACAATTTTTATTATAAAAATTAAAATAAAAATTAAACTCAAATAACTTTTTAACCAAGCGGCCAATTACAAATATTTTTACATATATGTGATCTATGGGTCACCAAGTATGTATACACATGTCTACACGGTCCTAGAAGCATTCCAAAGGTACTTATTTCGCGTTTATTTCTCTCGTATCAAAGCCTGAGAAAATCAATGCGCCTGCTTAGATTTTATGAACACCGAAAAACTTAAACCTTATTGTAGTAACCTTTGGGTGACTTTTGTTAACAGATCATTATCGAAGCATATAGCCCAGCGGTACTGGAGCTAACGCATAGTTGTAAAGAATCGAGTTCAAATCCTGTAATGGGGGAAAGGTTTTTTTTTTTCTCTTAGTTAAATAAGTAAGTTCATGAGGGCATGAAATTGATTTATTTGGCTATTAAGTTCATGACATGAACACAATGATTTAGAAGGCTTCTTAATAAATTTTGCCCATAATCAAATAATCAAATTCATTTAATTGTTTTTATGTCATTATTTATTGAGCTTGACAAAAAGAATTTTTCTTATTGATTCTCCAGAAAGGTTACACCTCAAATCGGAAAGCACCAATTTCAAGGCGGAAAATGACCTCTCCACACTGACTTGAGTCGCAGGCACTGCGTGTACAATTTTGACCAATTGGTGCAGCCAAGGGAACCTAAATTTTTGTTCTTCCCAATAATCCATAATATTGGCACTTATATTAATGGTTTTGGGGTTGTATAAGTTTATCTCTGAAATGGCTTTTTCCAAGTCAGCGTTGTTATCTTCAATTAGTTCTTCCTCGTTCAGTTCCATCTGCACCGAGTTAATAAGTAAGCTCAAGTTAGAAAAGTTGCCTTGAGATGGGTTCTCCGACTGACTTGTAGAAGGCTCCACCGTAGGAACTAGCTCTTCCTCTTCTGTAACTGGCTGTGTCATATAAATTAAAAATTAATTGTCAATTTATAAGTAACTACCTAAATCATTGTATACATGTCATGAAATTATTAGCCAAATAAATCAATTTCATGCCCTCATGAACTTACTTATTTAACTAAGAGAAAAAAAAAAAACTTTCCCCCATTACAGGATTTGAACTCGATTCTCTACAACTATGCGTTAGCTCCAGTACCGCTGGGCTATATGCTTCGATAATGATCTGTTAACAAAAGTCACCCAAAGGTTACTACAATAAGGTTTAAGTTTTTCGGTGTTCATAAAATCTAAGCAGGCGCATTGATTTTCTCAGGCTTTGATACGAGAGAAATAAACGCGAAATAAGTACCTTTGGAAGGCTTCTAGGACCGTGTAGACATGTGTATACATACTTGGTGACCCATAGATCACATATATGTAAAAATATTTGTAATTGGCCGCTTGGTTAAAAAAGTTATTTGAGTTTAATTTTTATTTTAATTTTTATAATAAAAATTGTTGGATAACTGTTATTTTTAATTTTTATGAATAAAAATTGTTTGATAATTTTTATTTTAAAAATTAAAAATAAAAATTAAAATTAAATTCAATTTTTATTGTAAAAATTGAAAACAATTTTTTTCAAAAAAATTTTTACATAAAAATTAAAAAAAATATAGTAGTAGTAGTAGTATATATTTATTCATAGTATTTGGCTTGGCAGTGCCGTTTGCCATTCTTGTAGATGTTTTACATATTTCAAAAGTATTGCTTAATATATAACAGTTTTAGTTTAAAAATCTCCTGCAATTATTTTACGCCTATAGGTAGAAATATCGCTTATGTATGTCCCAAGCAACGACCAGTTTGAGCCATTTAGGAGTTCGACAGCTGAGATTGCAGTCAGGGTGTTTGTACCAAAGTAGCGAAACCTTATCTCTTTTAAAATCGGACATACAGCAATAAAGTGCAATACGTCTTCTCTCACGTTCAGATTGCAGAGGGTGCAATGATCATCACTTATGTGGGGTTTGTAACCCAGTTGCAGCATCTCGCATCTGGCCTTGAGTATGATGCTAATTTGATTGGTCTCGAGATTGTCGCGGAAATAATTGTTTTCGCCCAGATTGTAGTTCAATGTTTTATACGTGAGCCTTACATTGCTGGTCCGAGCCCTATTCTCGCATCTGACTCTGTGTTGTGTATCCATATTTGCCAGGATTGTCGCGTGCGATTTTGGCCAGCTTTCGACATCGTCGATGTGGAATTCTGCTCCGTACTCGGCATAAAGCGATTGCCATACTGCAAAGCATTGGGATTTTTCCTCTAGTAGGTGCTTGGCTAGAATCTTTGGCAGTCTTTGATCTGTAAGTCGCATTACTTTCGCCATATATTTAAAATGTCTGCTGAGCGTAGAGTGGTATTGAGTGGGTAAACCGGTTTCCAAATGCAAAGCGTAATTGGGAGTGTTCTGTGGGAGTTTGAATATTTTTTTTAAATACATGCGACTTAGTTTTTCAACTTCCTCATACTCGTTAAGTCCCCAAAAAATATAAATTAAAATAAATTTTTTTCAAAAAAATTTCGAAATAACTCTTATTTTGTAATTTTTATAAAAAAAATTATAACAGTTACGGTCCCTGTTATAAAGTCAAAAAATGTTTTAAAGTTAAGGTCAAAGATCCTCCAGAAATTTTAACTGAAATAGTACCAAAAAAACACCCGGCCTCACTAAGGACCGTAAGCTATATGTGTGGCCCCTATATGTAGCCAGACGGAACTTCTTACCAAAACAATACAAATACGGCATAGTAACTACTAGTAACTATGCGATCTTTCCTTGAGCCAATATAATCTTCAATGTTGAATACCAGAAATGTCTACTAAGCAGATTTCTGTTTGTACTGCAGCTGTTAAAGTCAGCTAATGGTAACGAAAGATTGTTGAAAATAAAGAGCATACTTTCCTGCTGCTATAAACAGTTGTTAAAACTTATTTAAAACAATAGTTTTGATTAAATATGATGGAATTTAATCAGTGGGGTATAGAATAACATTTGGTCTGTAGACTTTTTTGCTCATAACTTGAGAACCACTCATCCGTTCTTTATTAAGCAAATCGATACATATCGACAATTACTAACTATCTCTAGAAGGTATCTGCAAAGCTGTGGAAGATATCCCGTTTTTTTCCTATCACTCAGCAGTTGATGCTGATCAAGAATATATATACTTTATACATAGCTGTTAAATTACGATTATGATTAGTTATCAATTACATTATATTTGAAAAATAATTGTAATGATTACACAGTGCTACAGTGCGAAATAACCTGGGTATTGGCATAGCCTACGCTGTAGAGCAGGTCGCGTATAGCACTTCCTCATACTTGGTTTTCCTCGGGGACCCCCAAAATCTGAAGTTATGGCCCAAAAACCGCTTTTTGCTATTTTACCTCACTTAAATAGATATAATTCGCGAATGGACCGTCTGATTGCTCATAACCTTATCAATTCCGATAGCGACGAGAGGAATCTAATACATTTTAGTCAATGGTTTGACTAATTTAACGCGATGGCTGAGTAATGCGGCTTACAGATCTGGCATTTTCCATTTTTTTTGAGAAATTTGTACTTTGACCATCACTGGTTTAACTATTTTATTCTATGCTATTTTTCCTTAAACTTTGTAGTAAAAGCCCATTTAATTCTCCGTCGAACGGTTGTTGTCCCAATGAATTTGGATACCGTTTGACGAAGTTATTCGCGCATTTCTAAGTACACCTCGACAATCTAGTATTTTTTTTTAGTGTGCTAACATATTTATGTTTGCTTTCACATAATTGCCCCTAAAAGTAAACTCAGTTTTGATTTGGCGCCAGATTCAAATAATATTTTTAAATACTTAAAATGCAAATATATATAAACTTCCATGTATCAAAATTTTTTCGCAAATATTAACGGTCTCTGAATACTGTTATCTAGCTTAAAAATAAATTGAGCTATACTGAGTAGATGTGGGCTGCAAGTGGTTGTTATTATTTTTTAATGAGCTGAAATTGGCATATTAAACAAAAGAGCCGTGCACAGCAAGAATCGTATACTGGTAGGCACGGTTAAGGCTTGTGAAAAGCAGATTGCTTTCGTGGCGCAAGCCTTGGCCACGCCTGGACATGTCTGGTCTAATGCAGAGAATTTAGCTGCCGGTTCTATTTAATGATAAACCCCTTTGGTACCTAAGAAATTACTTTTCAAGTCCACAAACCAAGGCCCAATGATAACTGTCTAACCACGATTGTAGAGAACCGCGATAAAATACCATGGATGACCAATGGTGAAGAATATAAAAATCACTATAACAGGATGGACGAACCATTAAATACCAAATAAAAACCAAAGTGGAACGCGCCAAGTAAAAATGAGAAGAAAGTGACATCAGCTTGCACTTAAGCAGCAATGGATAATGCAAAGATCGCTTCGGCCGCGACGCCCGGCCGGTTATCCTGTCTAAAAACTCAGCGCATAATAAATTGTGTAATTGGCTCGATTTGAAGTGAGTTAAAACAAATAAATCCAAGAGTGTCAGCCCGCATAAGCACACAGTGCAGCAAGTGCAGTATGGGCGACTTTAACTCGCTTATAAGTATATAGTATTTATTTTCAATGGTTGACAAAATGTATTCAACAGTTTTCTTTTTAAAAGTAAAGATGTTAATAATATTTCACCAGTCTTCAGCAATTTAGCAGGAATTTTAGCAGCACCAGCTTTTTTGGCCCGAAATTTAAACCACATATGCCTGACGATCTCGGCCACTGCTATTACTGCCCGACAGTCGCTTCTGTTCCGTGCGAGCTGGAGACAATGGTTCGTCCATCCTGTTATAGTGATTTTTATATTCTTCATCATTGGTCATCCATGTTATTTTATCGCGGTTCTCTACAATCGTGGTTAGACAGTTATCATTGGGCCTTGGTTTGTGGACTTGAAAAGTAATTTCTTAGGTACCAAAGGGGTTTATCATTAAATAGAACCGGCAGCTAAATTCTCTGCATTAGACCAGACATGTCCAGGCGTGGCCAAGGCTTGCGCCACGAAAGCAATCTGCTTTTCACAAGCCTTAACCGTGCCTACCAGTATACGATTCTTGCTGTGCACGGCTCTTTTGTTTAATATGCCAATTTCAGCTCATTAAAAAATAATAACAACCACTTGCAGCCCACATCTACTCAGTATAGCTCAATTTATTTTTAAGCTAGATAACAGTATTCAGAGACCGTTAATATTTGCGAAAAAATTTTGATACATGGAAGTTTATATATATTTGCATTTTAAGTATTTAAAAATATTATTTGAATCTGGCGCCAAATCAAAACTGAGTTTACTTTTAGGGGCAATTATGTGAAAGCAAACATAAATATGTTAGCACACTAAAAAAAAATACTAGATTGTCGAGGTGTATTCAGAAAGTCGCGCATAACTTCGTTAAACGGTATTAAAATTCATTGGGACAACAACCGTTAGACGGAGAATTAAATGGGCTTTTATTACAAACTTTAAGAAAAAATCGCATAGAATAAAATAGTTAAACCAGTGATGGTCAAAGTACAAATTTCTCAAAAAAAATGGAAAATGCCAGATCTGTAAGCCGCATTACTCAGCCATCGCGTTAAATTAGTCAAACCATTGACTAAAATGTATTAGATTCCTCCTGTCGCTATCGGAATTGATAAGGTTATGAGCAATCAGACAATCCATTCGCGAGTTATATCTATTTAAGTGAGGTAAAATAGCAAAAAGCGGTTTTTGGGCCATAACTTCAGATTTTGGGGGTCCCCGAGGAAAACCAAGTATGAAGAAGTGCTATACGCGACCTGCTCTACAGCGTAGGCTATGCCAATACCCAGGTTATTACAATTTTTGGAAATTTGTAGCACTGTGTTATATAATCCTAATCCTCTCGGTTAAAAATATTTGATTACTAAATGATTACTTTCAGAAATAATATAAAATAATCGGGATTATTCAGGATTACCAAAAAAATAATCAAAAATAATCAAAAAATAATTCGACTACTTTACAAGATTCTTTTTGATTATTTTTGATTATTTTCAAAAAAAAAGGCATAGCCAGATTTGTGGCCCTCAGCTGCCTACTAAACTGCCTACTTAAACAAGTCGGCAATGGCGTAGAGGTTAAGACCTGTGACTGGAAGTTAGTGAGTCCTAGGTTCAAGTCCCAGTATGGGCATGCATTTTTTTTTTTTTTTTAAATTTAGAATTTTGAAATAATAAATAATAAACACAGCAAGCAAAATATGTAATCATAATTAAGAGTGTGAGCAGTTGGCATTTTGCCAAAAGACGAGCCTTTTTTCAAATGTCAAAACGTAGCGAGAAATTCCCATTACGTGGACACCTACGGGATGCATGTTGTGGATCAGCATCATTCACCTGTGCGCCGCTGGGTACACGATGAAATGAAATGGAGAAACAATACATATTTTGCTTGCTGTGTTTAATAGCATAATCTGGTACACGTGGGCTAATGCAATTATTTTAAAATTCTACATTACAAAAAAAAAAAAAAAATACATGCCCACACTGGGACTTGAACCTAGGACTCACTAACTTCCAGTCACAGGTCTTAACCTCTACGCCATTGCCGACTTGTTTAAGTAGGCAGTTTAGTAGGCAGCTGAGGGCCACAAATCTGGCTATGCCTTTTTTTTTTTGAAAATAATCAAAAATAATCAAAAAGAATCTTGTAAAGTAGTCGAATTATTTTTTGATTATTTTTGATTATTTTTTGGTAATCCTCAATAATCCCGATTATTTTTTATTATTTCTGAAAGTAATCAATTAGTAATCGTGTAAAACTGAAAATAGTCGTATTGTAATCATTATTTTGCCTTTAAAAAATAAATAATCAAATATGTAATCATTACGATTAGTAATCATTACTTAACAGCTATGACTTTATAGGATCGATTATGATTCTTTCTCTCTGTTACATACTTTTGCACAAACTTAATATACTCTCTGTACCTTCGGTAAAAAGTATAAACATGCTAAAATCTTTTCAAGCTATCGGGGTTTCGATGTCCCTGAAATTGCAATTTCTTAATAACACCTTGGAAGCAAGGGAAACGTTTTTATCAAGTGAGCAAAGGAAAAAGAATAGACTCTGTGCCTGGCGAGGTTCGATTTCTTCCTAGAAAAATCTAATAATTTGTTCGCAGTCTAGTTGGAAATATTAAACCCCTCATAATGCATATGGGCATTTTCACCAAAAGATCCACCGAAAACAAGACATTAAAAGTGATGAAAATCACTATATTTTATTATGTTTTCATAGGGAATTCGGTTACTAGGTCGTGCTAGCGCCATTTTTATACCCGTTACTCGTAGAGTAAAAAGGGTATACTAAAGTCGTGCAAATGTATGCAACAGGCAGAAGGAATCATTTCCGACCATATAAAGTATATATATTCTTGATCAGCATCAAAGCATCAACAGCCGAGTCGATATAGCCATGTCCGTCTGTCCGTCTGCCCGTCCGACCGTCCGTCCGTCCGTCTGTCCGTCTATCTGTATGAACACCTAGATCTCAGAGATGGTAAGAGATAGAGGTTTTGACATGTATGGGACAAATGATTCTTTTTTTTTTTTGTGCACGCAGATCAAATTTGTTTCAAATTTTGGCCACGCCCCCTCCCGCCCCCGCAATTTAGAAAAACCGTTATATCTCCTACAGTTTTGAAGATAGACGATTCGTACCTTCTGGAGATAGTTAGTAATTAGCAAAATAAACCGTCCGTCCGTCCGTCTGTCTGTATGAACATCTAGATCTCAGAGATGGTAAGATATAGAGGTTTGACATGTATGGGACAAATGCTTTTTTTTTTGCACGCAGATCAAGTTTGTTTCAAATTTTGGCCACGCCTCCTCCCGCCCCCGCAATTTGGAAAAAACGTTATATCTGCTACATTTTTAAAGATAGACGATTTGTACCTTCTAGAGATGGTTAGTAATTAGCAAAACCGATTTGCCGAAAAATGACAAAGATCGGTTGATCGGATCTGAAGTTATGAGCAAAAAAGTGAACCAAGCCACCCCCCGCTACCCCCCCTACCACCCTAAAAAAATATTGCATACTTTTCGGATGGTCACCCTAAGGACCGCAGGAACACTGTTAAACATGTTTTTTTCATGAGTAACGGGTATATCGAAGTCGGTTAGAGCCGACTTTAACTTACGCTCTCGTTCTAATGTACTTTGTTAAAAGTGCCTATAGATTAAACTTGATCTACCTAAAATCCTTCTCAGTACAAAGAGTCAAAAAGGAATTCAAAGGAAACCATATGAATTTATGATTAATAAATAACTGTTAGCTTTTGATTAAGCTTTTAAATTTTGATAAAATTATAAAATACTTTTGCGCAATTCAAAAGCATTAATTAGAGACAAACATGCATACCATTAAAAAATAAATCAGATTCAAATATTTCCTTTAGGATTTGCTGAAATCGGCGATTGAATTGTCGCCTGCAAAAACTACTTCTGTTTTTGTCCCTGGCAAATGTCATGGTTTATTGCAATTATCGGGAATGCCCATAGACTGAAATGTTCGATTGAACTTTTTCAAAAAACATTGAGTTGAGTGACATATTGAACTAGCAATTTATTTTTGAACTTTTCACTGCTTAAGCTTAGTATACACCTTAACAAAGCCACTGCCAAATCAAAAAAATCCAGAGCTTTTTGGAAAAGTTCATGAAGTTTGCTTCACCGTGTAAATCCCGTCTTAGTTATACTTAAATGGAAATTTTTATTTTGGCAGTTTCTTCTTTGAGGTGATCTAAGCGTTAATCAAGAAGAGGAAATGTTTTCTAAAAATCTAAAGGAATATTAATGATACGCATAAAAAGGAGTCAACACTGTTTCAAGAAACACCCGGTCCAATCATCAGCAGGCTTTTGCTGTGGACTTCAACATAAATTAAAGATATTTTGTTCTTGATCAAAGTAAAATTGAAATTTTATCATATCATCAAAGCTTTCATAAGCCGGAAACTTGCATTAAATGATACATTTCGTTTAAAAAAAAAACCTTATCTCAGTTGTAGCGCATTCAACAATCAACAAAGTCGCACCAAAATGTATGCCTTCCACTCACAACTACAAACACAAATAGTTTATTTTTCTAAAGAAAAAAACTTTAAAATGCTTTGCACCCACACACACTCACCGAGGGAGAGAGAGAGAGATAAAGAACCCTCATCATACATAAAGGCGAGCTTTTAAAAGCTTTTTGCAGCTTGTGGATATGTGTGTGTGTCTGTGCGTTTGCGTGTGCATAGTTGGGGCGCCGCTACAAAAAAACAACCTCAAAACGATCTTCAATACAATGCAAAAAACCATCCGTAAGATAAATAGTAAGCAGAAAATAAATAAAGCAGAAAAACAAAAATACAGATAAAGATACACACCAAAAAGCTTCCATGCAAGCGCAAATTGCAAACTATACACTAACAAAAACTCATGTGAGCTTTTGGAGGTACAAAGCTTCGCCAAAACAAGAACAACTTGCAGTTTAGGTAAATGGGTCGACGCAAGCTGCGAAGCAGACGCCAGCTGAGGCGGCAGTACAGGCAGCGACGCCACGCATGCTGATAAGCTTGCAATCAGCAATCAGGGGCTTACCTTATCGCTGCTGCCATTTTTTTCCTTTTTTTATACATGAATACAATATCAATTGCATTTTTGCTTCATTACTTAATTTCAAAAATTTATTAAACTGCGTGAACTGCAATTTGTACATTTTGTTGATATTTCATTTACATTTTTCTTCTTTTTTTTTTTCGTTTGTTGTTGTTGTTTGTTTTGTAAAATTGTTTGGGCAGGTCTGGGTTTTTTTTTATTTTCTTTGGGTTTGTGGTTTTTTGTGTGTTCACGGAGAGTTGTCATTGGGTCTTCCTTTAGGACATAATGCAGAGACTTTTTTGTGCCGTAACTATATTTATTTATGAATTTTTGTAATGGGTTTCTTGCGATTTTTGTTGATACTTTTACGTTGGTCATGCATTGTCAGAAAAATAAGTGAAGTATTACTTAAGGATTAGCTGGCCGTATCACTTTCACATTGTTCGAAACGTCTAAACTGATCTGATGAATCAAGATTTAAACGTTTTTTAGTCGAATGGGAAGCAGACTAGTTGGCACAATCTCGGAGAAAAATTTCAAAGGCATGGGAGGAGGTTTGGATATGCTTAACTTGGTGGCAATTCGGGCCTCTTTATTAAATAATGACTACTTGAACAGTGCAAATTCGTCTCATCTAACTTGCAATATTTTTGCCAACACATGTAGCTGGAATGGCTGCGAATTGTCAAACAAGACCCCAAAGAAATAATTGAGAAATTGGTAAAAAGTATGCCAAAATGTATAAAAGAGATAATGATATCTAAGGCATAAGAGCCTTTGGACAAAGACAATATTTTTCCAAATTTATTGGAAATAACATCTAAAAAAAAAAATTATTTTTGTTAAAAATTGTACGTTTACCCACGTTTTTATCTTGAATAAGATCCTCATCGACCTCTTAATCGGAATATTGCCAGGATTGAAATCAGAGCACCCGAAAACCTATGAAATGGTACCCAGCTCTTCCTCATAAGTCAGTCCCTTCCACCCTGCCACCATCGGAAAAATATTGTAAAAAAAAAACCAATGAATATATATCGAAAACGCAGCTTAATGCAAAAACAACATAGTACAAGCACCGTGACTCTGCGACGTTATAAATGCAGAATTAAGAAAAAAAATTTGAACAAGAAGAAATATATCTAAAAGGACTTATTAAGGGTATTCTCCAAGTGTACAATTTTTTTTATGCATTTTTTTATAGCTTGGATATTTCAGAATATCGCCCCAAGAGGATTTTTTTGAAATTCGAAATACTGTAGAAGATATATCCTTTTTTGTCGAACAATGTCTTCGCTAATACAAGTAATTTTCACATTACTTCAAACTTTAAACACATTTAACTCGAAACCACGTTTTTCGAACTGGCGGCCATGATATCTCCAGTTCCACTGAACCGATTTTGATAATTCAAAGAGAAATCGACGCATTGACACTATTGTCACCATTCTGGTCCGCCCTCGAACATAATTTTAAAAATTTGTTTGCTATTTTTTATACTCTGTTCCAAAGGTACATAGAGTATATTAAGTTTGTGCAAAAGTATGTGACAGGGAGAAGGAATCGTTTCCGACCCTATAAAGTATATATATTCTTGATCAGCATCAACAGCCGAGTCGATATAGCCATGTCCGTCTGTCCGTCCGTCCGTATGAACAAACAGATCTCAGAGATGGTAAGAGATAGAGGTTTGACATGTATGGGACAAATGCTTCTTATACTTGCATACAGATCAAGTTTATTTTCATTTTTGCCACGCCCTCTCCCGCCCCTGCAATTTGGAAAACACGTTATATCTCCTACAGTTTTGAAGATAGACGATTTGTTTTTTCTAGAGATAGTAATCAGCAAAATGTATCCATTTGCAAAAAAAAATTATAAAGATCGGACGAGCGGTTCTCAAGTTATGAGCAAAATAATAAATCACCCTCTCCCCACCCCCTCCCACATTTTTACAACTAACACCGCACAATCTTAGAGAGAGCGGGAGAGAGAGAGAGGGGAGAGAGAGAGAGAGAGGGTGAGAGAGAGAGAGAGAGAGGGTGGAGAGAGAGAGAGGGGTGAGAGAGAAAGAGGGGGTGAGAGAGAGAGAGAGGGTGAGAGAGAGAGAGAGGGTGAGAGAGAGAGAGAGGGTGAGAGAGAGAGGGTGAGAGAGAGAGAGGGTGAGAGAGAGAGAGGGTGAGAGAGAGAGAGGGTGAGAGAGAGAGAGGGGGGAGAGAGAGAGAGGGTGAGAGAGAAAGAGGGGGGTGAGAGAGAGAGAGAGGGTGGAGAGAGAGAGAGGGTGAGAGAGAGAGAGGGTGAGAGAGAGAGAGGGTGAGAGAGAGAGAGGGTGAGAGAGGGTGAGAGAGAGAGAGGGTGAGAGAGAGGGGTGAGAGGGAGAGAGGGTGAGAGAGGGTGAGAGAGAGAGGGTGAGAGAGTGAGAAAGATATAGACTTTGAGATGAGCGCGCACCAGCATTGCATTCAGCTTCTACTCCAGGTACAGAGTATGTTATAGCCGGGCTTGACCGACTTTCTCACTTGTTTTTTACACTAAACTACAAAAAAAGGTTCAAAAATCTAATTTTAATTGTTCAATGGCCTTTATTTTGTCAAAAAAACTCACAAAATTATTTTCGAGGGTCAGACCAGAATGAATGCAAATTTAGATTGCATTTAACACAACCTGGAGTCGTGGAATCGTGGCCGCCAACACTATACCATTTTTTTGGACCCCCGACTTTGACGGCCGAGAACTTTCTGAACAGTAACATTTTTTTTTGATTACTCTAATCTGTTTGAAACCTAATACAAAAATCAGAAATGGAAAACTCTTTGCGTTTTCAGATAAGCCTTTTTTTAAAAAAGGTCCAAAAACAGGGGCCCTTAATAAGGAAAGCATCTGTGACACAAATTCTTTAGCTAGAAGTGGAGGTTAAGTCGATACATACAAGTATTTATATGAATGAAACACAACATTAAAAATAGTATAGTACTTTCACAAAACAATTTAATGGCATCAATCATTTTCAATTTTCCTTCGCTACATCGCTTAAGAAATACACTTAACAAAATTTCCTTAATTGTATTGCCTTTGCAAGTCAAGTATGCGTAAATCGTTTAATTTTCGTGGTGTAATTATTTTGTCTTCGCAATAAAATATTCTGTTCGCAAAACCAATGACCGAGTTTTCTTTTTATTTTATCCGTACGTACCGGTACACAGTGGTCGATTGTGCCAATCTGACAGGCAATAATTAATAACATACAAAATAATTAAGTATTGTTTTTGTAATTATTTTTATAAATTTGTGTATAAACAAAAGAAACTAATAAACAAAAAATTTTTTTTTAATGTTAATTTTAAAAATTTTATTAAATGTTTTTTTTTTTTAATTTTAAAAATTTTAAAATTGAATCATAAATTATTTACACTGAAATAATGATAAGAAGAACTCAAGTTTTAATAAAAAAATAAATGTTATTCAACTTCTGAGTTCCTCAAATCTAAGACATTTTCTTGAAGTAATATGGCCTCTTTATCGAGTTAAATGAAATTTTCGAGCACTATGAAGTACTTTTTGATATTTACGATTTTAGAGGGTATGACAACAGTAATAGAGCGTGCAATAAATCATATATTGTATTCCTAGGATAATTTTTTCGGTTGTGGTTCAACCAAGAGAAGGGAGTGCTTCTCAAGACTGACATTTTGCCTATAAAATGTAATAAACTGATAATTTGCGGATAGTTGCAGTTCAGTTTGACATTGGACGATTCACAATTGACAATTTTAATAAACACATCAAGAGTGAAGACCAATACGGGCCAATATCAAAAGTTCTACTCTACGAAAGTCGCAGGTGTGTTAGTTGCAGTACTCCAAATGAAACGTGAAGTTCGACATCGATTTGCCACTAACACATACAAGAACAGGACAAACACAAATTTTTTTTATTAAATACATACCAATTCTTGTCAAATTCAAGTTTTACTTCACAACTTATCGCAAAACTTTATTTTTCTCAGACCAAAACAAAAAGCCTTGAAAAGGCGCGAAAATGTTGTTAGGTATGGTAAAAAAAGTATTTGAAGTTTTGCACGCTCACGACGTCGTGACTATCGGATAAAAAAAATATAAAAACCGGAATAAGTATTGGCGGGATGTTAGTTTTCAGGAAAATTAAAAACATCTGCAAGATTTGAGTTTTGAAATTTGCATTTATTGCCTGCCAGATTGGCAGAATCGACCACTGTGCGGTATACTGAAATTAAAACCCAAGTACCGATATGGAACCGAATACCAAAATAAAGTGAGAACCAGAGATTTAAGCCGAAACCGTTATATCCTTATAACTCTTTATAACATACCCGGCTATGAGTACCAAAATAGCATATAAATTTATTATATTCCATATATTAAATGGGAGCGACAGAGCCCAAAAAATTACTCATACGACACGTAAATCAAATACAAATTTTTACAAGTTACTAGTTCTTTTCGAGTTCTGTCATCTTTTGAAATATCACATAATAGTAGTCTTAAATAGTTTTTCAAAGTCGAATAGTTTTACTGCCTCTCGACTTTTTACTTTTGTTTGTTTGTTTTTATACCCTGTACCCATTGAAAATGGGTAAAAGGGGATCATGAAGTTGTGCAAATGTATGTAACAGGGAGAAAGAAACATTTCCGACCCTATAAAGTATATATATTCTTGATCAGCATCAGCAGCCGAGTCGATTTAGCCATGTCCGTCTGTCCGTCCGTCCGTCCGTCCGTCTGTCCGTCTGTCCGTATGAACGCGTCGATCTCCGAGACTATAAGAGATAGAGATACAAAGTTTTGCATGTACATAGGTATAGGCCGTACGCAGATCAAGTTTGTTTCAGATTTGCAAAATTTCCCCCCCTCCCCCTTAAACCGCAAAAAAACTGTCAGAGCCACAATTTTAAAGTTACAACATCGGCGCTTAATATATATTATCTTAGGCCTATAATCTATCTATTCTGAATTGAGATCTGATCAAAAACACAGAAGTTATTCACGAATCAATTTTTGCACCCCCTCCCCCCATGCTTTGCTTATTACGCATTACGTTTGCTGCTTGCGCCCGCGTGTGTGAGGGCGCGTTTGTGTGTATGTGTGCGTGTGTGTTTGTTTGTGTATGTGTGTGTTTGTCAATTGTACAGGGTATTTTGAAGTCGAGCTAACTCGACTGCAATGGTCTTACTTGTTCTTTTTCGCTTGTTATTTACCAAAAATACAGGCAAGCTAACTTCGGCTCGACCGAAGTTTATATACCCTTGGAGCTTGATATATGCCTGACAGTTTGTATAGCAGCTATACTATATAGTGGTCCAATTTCCACAAGTTTTGGTGAAATTATGTAAAATCATTGAAAACTTATAAATACGAGCGTTGGAAGTTTTTCTCACTAAGACTTTTTTTCAGACTTAACTTTTGTATGGCAGCTATACTATAGGTACAGTTGTCCGATTTCGACAAGCCTTGGTGAAATTATGTGAAATCATTGAAAACTTATAAATACGAGCGTTGAGAGCGATAGTATTGAAAACAAAAAATAGAGACAAGCTAACTTCGGCTCGACCGAAGTTTATATACCCTTCGAGCATGATATCTGCCTGCCAGTTTGTTATATGGAACCACAATTTTGACAAAATTTTGAAAACAAAAAAGTTTTTCTCACTAGAACCACTTTTTCGACCGATCGTTTCTATGGCAGCTATACGATATAGTCATCCGATCCGGCCGATTCCGACAAATGTACTGCGCATTTGTACCAAAAGACTTCGTGCAAAGTTTGGTTGAGATAGCTTTGAAACTGACGGAGGAGATATTATAGAAACAGACGGACGGACGGACGGACGGACGGACGGACGGACGGACAGACGGACAGACGGACGGACGGACAGACGGATGGACAGACAGACGGACAGACGGACGGACAGACGGACGGACGGACAGACGGACGAACGGACGGACGGACAGACGGACGGACAGACGGACGGACAGACAGACGGACATGGCTATATCAACTCTAGATCTTTTTATACCCTTGGAGAGGGTATATTAAAATTGTCCGGATGTTTGTAACGCATAGAAGGAAGCATCTCCGACCACATCTATATATATAAATCTGTACGCCCGACTGACAGACTGACATATTATCAAGCCACAGCGAAAACGGCTTATCGTACAGGTCTGATTTTTGGCATAGACCTTCGTTTAGTTATGCAGGCGCTCACTAAGAAAGGAAATTGGAAAATTTTCCTCCAATCTATTGAAAAAGCCAATTAAAGGATTGTATGGGCCCGTAACGGTTGTTCCGCTCAGGCAATGTTGTGTTTCGCTGAGAATGCGAGAGAGAGTGAGAGCGCGCTAAGTGCGTGCATATGTATGTGTGTGATTTTTTTTACATAAACAAGCAATAAATCAAATTGAGAATGGTCTGATCCAATTGCATTGAATCTTATAGCACATACAAATCACATCGATAGCTTGAACAAAATGTTGATCGCGTTTCAAAATAATTTAATTAAAACTTAACAAAACTAACAGCCAAAAAATGTATGTTTGTGTTTTTGGTTTCATGTGTTTATATGTTAGAGGTGGTACGTGACTTCAACGATACAGGATAAGTGATGGCACACATGACGTGAGCAGTCTGCTAAACATTAATTGTCTCCTTATTTCATTTGCGAGTTTTTGTTAATAAACTAGGCTGTGAGCTGATTATCTAAGAGATTTATTTCGATTGAAACACCTAAAAATGCATAACATTTCGCAATGAAGAATGTGTTTGACGGAGAAAAATAAACAGTGTTGCTAAAACAGCTTATTATTCAATTTAGCTTTTTGCAGATAAAAATCAGTGGACAGCGGGAACTGTGACCCTGATTAGAAATATATTTATTTTTTCCGATTTAAAAAAACAAAAATTAAATTTGCTTCTAATTTTTTTTACCTTTAAGAAATGCATTTTCCCTGTTTTGGTTGCCGCATAGTAAAGACACACACATCGCTCACTTACTTCAATACTGGCATAACTCAAAATAATCCATTTTGAGAAAAACACGTTTGAAGTTCTCAATGGATTTAACCTAAAAAATGGTTCTTTTAGTTTCAACTCAATAAAGTAAAATATTATAAGTTTAGAATGCTTATTAATAAAAATTGAAAATATGATGTTTTAATTGAAAGACGAAGTATGTTTGGTCAATATCGACAGTAGGACAACTGAGATATTTCGGTTCTTGCATCAACATGAAAATTAACCTAGGAAATGATATTGCTACATATTCTCATCTCACATGGAAAGTAGAAGAGATAGCAATACGAAAATTTTTGCATAAAATAGTACAGAAGATAGCGAACATTTCTGCATTATTAACTCAAAAATCGTATTTTTTGAGTTATGCCAGTATTGAAGTAAGTGAGCGACATGTTTAAATAGTTACATATCTCAAACTGGGTTTATTTACATAAATTGATCAGAAAAGAATATTCTGGAGATCTAATTAAAAACAAATATATATAGGTGCGCACTTATAAATGTCCCTTGACTGTTTAGCATTCACCAAACAGGAAGGGAATAATTTTTAATTCTGAAATTTTAACGCGACTTGAAAATTTGGTTGTGTCCGGTACGACTGGACGGGATAGAATTTAGTGTGTGTACAGGTCACTGCTTCTCCCCGCCTTACTTAATCCTCTATTCCCAGATTGTTTTATTTTAATCATTCTGGTAAATTCGAAATTTTCTAAACACTAAGCTAATGAAGTCATAATATTAAAAAAGAATTAGCTTTTTAACAAATAGATAATATAAGTACAAATACAGTGTTACTGAGCTTTACAATTTTTTCTACTTACTACGATTTTTTCAAAACTTGGACGCGGACGAAGTCGCGGCGGGTTCAGCTAGTAAAGTATATATATTCTTGATCAGCATGCCGAGCTGAGTTGATATAGCCATGTCCGTCTGTCCGTCTGTCCGTCCGTCTGTTTCTATGCTATCTCCTCCGTCAGTTTTAAAGCTATCGTAACCAAACTTTGCACGAAGTCTTTTGGTATAAATACGCTGCACATTTGTCGGAACCGGCCGGATCGGATGACTATAGCATATAGCTGCCATAGGAACGATCAGTTGAAAAACTAGTTTTAGTGAGAAAAACTTTTTTGTTTTTAATGGTATCGCTCCCAACGCTCGTATTTATAAGTTTTTAATGATTTCACATAATTTCACCAAGCCTTGTCGAAATCGGACAACTATATAGTATAGCTGCCATACAAAAGTTAGGTCTGAAAAAAAGTCTTAGTGAGAAAAACTTTTTTGTTTTTAATGTTATCGCTCCCAACGCTCGCATTTATAAGTTTTCAATGATTTCACATAATTTCACCAAAATTTTTCGAAATCGGACTACTATATAGTATAGCTGCCATACAAAAGTAAGGTCTGAAAAAAAGTCTTAGTGAGAAAAACTTTTTTGTTTTCAATGTTATCGCTCCCAACGCCCGTATTAATAAGTTTTCAATGATTTTACATCATTTCACCAAAATTTTTCGAAATCGGACCACTATATAGTATAACTGCCATACAAACTGTCAGGCACATATCAATCTCCAAGGGTATATAAACTTCGGTCGAGCCGAAGTTAGCTTGCCTCTATTTTTAAATTATCAAAAGTTGTTCAAGGAGTACCACCCAGACAGTTTAGTTCTTAGTTCTTACTTCAATAGTAAAATTTATAATGAAGTCTAGCAGGAGTCGCTTGTACTATCAAACTCTAAATGCAATTATTCTTAACGATTAAGAACTAATTTCTGAGAATAAACATTTGTTTCATGAAAGAACATAGCGACAAATAGTATATGCGTTGACCAAAGTGTATTTATCTAATTAATCCTAACTGATACTTTTGTGAATGATATGGTTTATTATCTTTTAGTTAAAACTTATAATGTTTAACTTTAAAATAGACGAAAATACTTCTGTATAAGATATTCAAACTTGGTACATTTACTGAATAAAGACTCCAAATGGGGACGCTTTTGTCTGCATGGTTTGTCAAAGTGTATCGTAAAGGCGATCGGTTTGAATCTCTGGTAAGAACCTTTTACCGAAACATAAGAACCGGAACCGACATCCGATTCGCTTCGATTAAGATCATCAAAAGAATATACCTATATGTGGTCTTTTTTTTGGTATTCTAAAAATACTTCTCAACCCAAAATTGTCCAAACTAACTTACAAATAAACATCATTCTCATTATATTTGGCACCACACATTTGCACAAGAAACAAATTGAGTGCCAAAAATCACTTATAAAATAGGCCCCCAAAAATAAAAACAAAATAAAATCAAATTGATTTCGAAAATAAACAACGCACCAGAAAACAAAACCAAATACAAAAACAAATCCAATTTTTACGCAATTTGTTTGCGATGTTGGTACGTACTCAGGGATTATGTAAGTGCACGTGAAAAGCAACAATAACATAAAAAAACAGCCACATTCAAAAGCACAAATATGTATGTAATATATTGTGCTATATAATGTAGAGTGTCGAGTGGGTTTCAATGTCTGTTTCTGCTTCTGTTTTCAGTTTGTCTAGTTGCTGCTGACTTGCTGGCAATTATTACAATGTTATATGGCTGCCATGATCTAAATTTCCCAACTAATTATTGCGACAAAAGAGCAGACCCATGCAAAATATAAAGTGGGCAAACACACTGCGTATGAGTAATTTCGGTATACTCATTTCGCTCACCTTTTGACGTTGCTTATCAACAACTACTTGGAGTACCACGAATCATTTTTAACATTCATTATTTTCGACATCAATTTTTATTTTGCTTTTGGTTATCTCTTTTTGTTTTTGTTTTCGGCTTTATGAGCGAGCGAGACAAAAACTTGGCCAAGTGCAGTAGGCCATGCAAATAGCCCAAAGTGGGTCAGCGTCAGCCATCATGGCTGCCCATCGTCGCGTCGTTTGTGAGTGTGTGCGTCAGCTTCGTGTTTGAGAGCTTCGGCTCTCGCGCCGCTATCAGCTAAAACCAACAAAACTGAACAAAAAAACTGTAAGCAAACTTATAAAAATAAATAAAAATTTTTTTATTTAAATATGAGACAACAAAAAATAATGTTACATCATGGCGCACCACACAGACTAAAAAAGCCTCATAATATTCAAAGGTGGCAGAGTCAAGTCAAGTTTGTCTGGGTGTAAATTATTTTTATTATTTGCTGTAATCATTTTTATGTTTGTTAAAGGTCTTTCAGTAGCCTAATGTAGTATTCCATTATGAAATAATTTAAAAACATATTTTTTGTTCGACAAATATTTTTCAAACGATTGCTTATGACCTTGCTTCAAGCCAGCTAATCACGTGACTTGTGAAATACTTTAATTAACATTATTTGGTTGATGAAAGACACTCCAGTTGAACATATGGAATTTGGATTGATTTTGATGGGACAGATTTATGTAGTGGGTTTTTTTGCTTTGGGATTTTTAAAGATGATGCGTAAAAATAATTTCCCTTGGAACATGGACCCTGAATAGTCTTAAAGTTTACTCATTGTAGTATCAGAAAGGAATAGTAAAAGAGAAAGGAAGAAGGAAGAGGAAGGAAGGAAGAGGAAGGAAGGAAGAGGAAGGAAGAAAGAGGAAGGAAGGAAGAGAAAGGAAGGAAGAAACGAGAAAGGAAGAAGGAAGAAAGGAAAAGAAAGAAAGAAAGAGGAAAAAAGAAAGGAATAAGAAAGGAAGAAAAAAAGGAAGAAAGGAAAGACAAACAATGAAGGAAGGAAAAAAGAAAAGGCAGAGGAAGAAGAAAGAAATAGAGGAGAAGGATCTAGTAAAGGAGAAAGAAAGAAGAAGAAGGAAGGAGGAGAAAGGAAGAACAAAGAAGGAAAGCAGGAAAGATATAGGAAGAAGAAAGATGGAAGGAAGGAAAGAAAAAGGAAGAAGAAACAAGTAAGATCGTTGCAGTCGAGTAGCCCGACTTCATAATACCCTGTACAGTTGACAAAAACACACACATACACAAACGCACACACACACATCTTAGCAAACAAAAACGCGCACGCACACACACACATATATACGCGCGCGCAGCACAGCGTGCTGCACAGCGTTGTGGGGGGTAGGGGCAAACATTTGTTTCGTTAATAACTTCGGTGTTTTAGCTCAGATCTCATTGTGCGTTTTAGAGTAGATAGATTTAAAACCCAAGATAATATATATTAAGCGACGTGGTTGTAACTTAAAAATTGTGGCTCTGTCAGTTTTTTTGCGGTTTAAGGGGGGAGGGGGGGGAAATTTTGCAAATCTGAAACAAACTTGATCTGCGTACGGCCTATACCTATGTACATGCAAAAATTTGTATCTCTATCTCTTATAGTCTCTGAGATCTACGCGTTCATACAGACAGACGGACGGATGGACGAACGGACGGACGCACGGACAGACAGACGGACAGACGGACATGGCTAAATCGACTCGGCTTTTGATGCTGATCAATAATATATATACTTATAGGGTCGGAAATGCTTCCTTCTCCCTGTTACATACATTTGCACAACTTCATGATTCCGTTTTACCCATTTTCACACAGCACAGGGTACATGGGCACAGGGTATAAAAAAGGGAAGGATAGCGAAAAGAAGAAGAAAGAAGGAAGGAAACAGAGAAGAAGAACTTGGTAACAGAAAGGAAGAAGAAAGGAGGAATTAAGAGAAAGAAGGAAGGAATGGAAGGGGAAAGGAAAAAAGAAAAGAATTAAAGGAGGAGGAATGAGGGATATAAGGAAGGAGGGATGGAAGAAATGATGGATGAAAAAAAAGGGAAGTACGGAAGAGCGAAACGAAGATAGAATCGAATAAAGAACGAAAAGTATAAAGAAAGCAGATCGGATGAAGGACGGAAAAAAAGAAAGGGATATGGACGGAAGGAGGGACGAGGAATGTAGGAGGAAGAAAGAAAAGAAGGAAGAAAGAAATTAAAAAGAAGATCGAAAGAACGAAGGAAGAAAGAATTTAGTAAGAAAGAATAAAATAAGAAAGGAAGTAAGGATGAAGGAACAAGGTTGAAGCCAGATAAAAGGATGAATAAAGGAGGGAAGTAAGGAGCATTATTAAAGGTTGAAGAATATAAGACAGTTAAAAAAACAAAAAATTAATTTGTAAGATATTCACGCTTGTTCCCAATTCCACTTCTGTATTCGTAGAAAAGTTTTAACGTTGAACTTTGTGCTTACAATCCTATAAGAAAGGTGACATTCATATCTACGGTATCTAGATCGGTTTTAAGTAAAATCGAAATTTTTAAGCAGTTGAAACCAAGAGCATAATGCCAAGTGGATTCAATTCGAAGTAAAAGGAAGCCTTGATCTAGTAACCACAGATTTTCTTGCCAATGTTAATTTGGAAAATTAAAATGGCTAATTCAAACGTTTATTCTAAAACCTTAATTCCAATAAGAACAGAACTAATACTTCTTTTAAATAAACAAATTTCAACACTCAAATAGAAATTCCCCTGAATGTATGCCATACATTTTCTATTTTCCCAACCGCCTTTTCCATTAGCCGTGTCTTCTTAATCTCCATTAATGGTTATTATCATTTGGTTGAACGGTTGATTCATCTCATTACACCAATTCTATTGTCCTGCTATCTCACCCTAGTAAAGTTTATTACAAACTAAACCCCAAAAGCGAAAGTACCTCCCCTTGAGAGATAGAAACTCACATACGCAGAGAGGGGTTGGTGGGGGTCTTATATCACCCAGCAATCATCAGCAATTCCACCCACTTGCCAAGCACACACGCAGCTGTTTGCAACGACCCACAGCGGCCCAACAACAACTAAGCCATGTACTAAATATATGTACATAATATACATGTATGTACTTAAAACGACATACCCCATAGAGCTCTCGGCTCGCGCTTGGCTTGACTCACTTACTCACTCACTGACTTGACTGACTTGGCTTGGTTTGGTAATCGAATCTAGGTGACCTAAATTGCATTGACCCAGTTTACAAGGCAGTCGGTCACACACACACACACACACACACACACAAACTCATACTCACTGAAAACAAGTGCACCGCCTGTGTCCTTTGAGATCAAATGTTCAAGTTGCAGCAACAGAATATCAACATCAACAACAACAAACAAATTAGCGGCACGCGCAACTTTTATGCAAACAACAACAGCTGAAGTCGAAAAGGTTTTCAGTTTAATTGTTTTACTCTTTTAACTCTTAAACTGAAGCAAGTCATTAAAGCAAACAGCAATTGAATAAAAAATTTAAAGAATTGAAGGACACATTTGGCAGTTGGATGAAAAGAGGAATATGAATTGATATTTGATAAGACAGTACAACACTAAAACGGGTCTTCTGAAGCCGTCTGTCTGCCCGTCTGTATGAACAAACAGATCTCAGAGATGGTAAGATATAGAGGTTTGACATGTATGGGACAAATGCATCTTATGCTTGCAGGCAGATAAAGGTTATTTTGAATTTTTGCCAGGGCGTTGGCCAAAAAGAGCAAGGCAATTTGCTTTGACCTGAAAATCTAGCCAATGACTGAAAGGCTTTTTGCCCTCTTTTCCTTCGGCATGCGTTCGGCTCGTTTACGTGTTAATAGCGAAATGTGTTCGCTTCCCTGGGGGAACTAGTGACCATAGCTGCCTTAAATTCGTCACTGCAACGAAAATAATGTGGTTTGTGGTTGGTCGTGTCTTCTCTCTCCCCCTTCCATATCAGGATATTCTTCATAAATCCAAGATCTGTGCTTTAAATCGATACCTTTTATGGTTACAACCAAGGCTGCAAACATCAAACATTTTGGTCCGGGGATTTGAACCCGTTGTAAAGTCTAAGGCTCGTTTTGCTGACTGGTTCCTGGAACCCCTGAACCGAAGGTTTTGGCTTAAACCTCGGTTCGCTTCAACACAGAAGAATAATTGCGATTTGTTAATACATATTTTTTAAAATAATATTCTTTATATCTATTAGCCCCTTTCCACTGGCAAAATTTTTTATCATTCTCATTTCTTAAAATTTTGCCGTCCACATTGACAAATCGTCATCTTTTTATTTGGTGTTATTTTTAAATTCAAATCAACACGAAAGTTTTTTGTTTCCAGAGGGTACCGAGTACTTTCAGATAGTAGGAAGTACTTTTTTAAAAAATACAAAATTCTCAAATACCCTCAAATGTCCTTGTTCTATTGATCATTCCAAAACTTTAAAACATTTGTCGGTGTGTAGTATGTTCTCTTGGACAGTTTTCAAAGGAATCTGTAACATCTGTAACATATTTTATATCTGATTATTGCTTTCATAAACTTTTCTTCTTCGCAATAAAAAGTCAAGTTAAGTTCAAAATGCAATCGTTTATACTAAAATCTCTAGAGATTTTCAGAAATTCCCTGTGTGTTTCGTTGGAAGAACTACTTAATTTTGTAAACCGAACCTAATTTTTAGAAAAAGTAGTTTGGTTCGGGTTCAGGTTCGAGGAGTCAAAAATATTAGTGGTTCGGATCATAGTCCGGTTCGGCGGACCCAAAAAACCAGATCCGAACTAGTTGTAAGGGTCTCGGTTCCGATTGAAATTTTTTTAAAAATAGCGAGCAACCCAGCTTCAACTTTATCTAAATTTTCATCTTTTCTAAATGCTTAATGTTTTGACTCCCAGCTTGGTACAACGATTTACATGGGAAATCGTAAATTAGTTAAAAATTGTTGGCTTAATTGAAAATATTTGGCTATTTATACTATCAGTCTCTGTACGAATTAATTCAGACGATTCTTTTTAGCAAATTAGATTCATGGGTCGACAATAGCGAGTTGACGAAAGCCACGTGTTTATAAACAAAATTGTTGATCCAAGTTGAACTGGTAAGGGAACAAGGCAAACTGCAAGCAGGTGCCGATCGGCCATACTATTTTCACCATCTTGAAACTTTTTGCGATAAGTTGCGTGTCAACTGCTTTCATCGCAGCCCCATTTATGTATTGCAGTTTATACTGTTTTTGATCACTTAAATTTTTATTATCAGTTCGGCATACAGTATATATTTAAAAAGCTCTGCAAACTTCAATTCCTAAAGCTTAATGCAGCTTATGGTAACTTTGCTATACATATATCTGCATTTCTTTCCATAGCTTGTATGTATGACCGACATTTCACCTAAAAAGTGCAACAGACATAACAGTTGGACCAAAGGCATTAGAATATGAAGATGAGTAACGCCATACGATTTTTTTTTGCACACGATTTTTCGCTGCTGGCTTTTCAAACTGGCTTTTCGCTCTTTTGAATTTTTGTTAAAACGCCAGATAGAGAGCGCTCTAGATCCAGCCTCTTTTTGTACGAATACAGCTGACGACTGTAAGTGTGCACACGTATTCTCAACCATTACTCACACAAGCAAGTGAATTCTATTTTTATATATTTACGCTCTCAACTTTGTGTGAGCGGAAAGAGCGCAATTTTCGTCGCCACCAAAAAAATAGCTGCATAGTGCAAAACCAATATATGGCCGTTCGGCATCTTAGAGATTATATTGGTCTTTGGTTGGACGTAGTTGGTTATCATTTTAAATATTTTTACACCACAAGCACCTACACTTTTCATAAATGGTAAAACTAGCTTGAACACGATTGAACGACATTAGTTATAGTCCAAAGATGTCAGTAAAGGCTTAAAAACCATATTTGCTAAAACATCTTACTTCTACCACCATTTTTTTTTTTTTTTGCTATATACAAAAAGACGAGTCACAAAGATATCATTTTTATACCCGTTACTCGTTGAGTAAAAAGGGTATATTAAATTCGTGCAAATGTATGTAACAGGCAGAAGGAATCATTTCCGACCCTTTAAATTATATATATATTCTTGCTCAGCATTAACAGCCGAGTCGATATAGCCATGTCCGTCTGTCTGTCTGTCTGTATTCCGTCCGTCCGTCCGTCCGTCCGTATGAACAAACAGATCTCAGAGATGGAAAGAGACAGAGGTTTGGCATGTATGTGACAAATGCTTCTTATACTTGCAGGCAGATCAAGTTTATTTTAAATTTTTGCCACGCCCCTCCAGCCCCCGCAATTTGGAAAAATCGTTTTATCTCCTACAGTTTGAAAGATAGAGGATTCACACCTTATAGAGAAAGTTAGTAATTAGCAAAACGTATTGATTTGATGATGAAGATCGGATAAGCGGTTCTCAAGTTATGAGCAAAGAAGTAAACCACCCTACCCCACCCCCTCCCACAACTTGCACAACTAACACCGCACAATCTTACAAGAGAGAGAGAGAAAGAGAAAGAGAGGGAGACTTAGAGATGAGTGCAGCACCAGCATTGTATTTAGCTTCTACTCCAGGTACAGAGTATGTTATAGTCGGGCTTGACCGACTTTCTCACTTGTCTAAGATGGTTTGATTTAAGATTTGTGTGTGCCCTGTGTTATGACCTTCCAAGCCGAATCTAATTGGTAAAACATGTTTGTTCAAAAATGACTTAAAATACTTTTATTTAAAACTGATCAAATTTTCATGATTTTTTTTCTAAAGATTCGCTATAAATATAAATATAATTGCAAATAAAAATTTATCGCTTCAGTGGACTCTCCATTCAAAATTATGAAGTCTGATGCCCTTTTTTCATCGGGACAATAATTTTTAACAGAAATTGTTATTTTTTTCATAACAGTTATTTTCGGTCCCTGCTTAAAATACTTTTATTTAAAACTGATTAAATTTTCATGATTTTTTTTTTCTAAAGATTCGCTAGTAATATCCAAACCAAATTCGGTATATTTCAAGTTCGAAAGGGAAAATAAAGCAAATGTCAGGGTAGGAGATTGCAATTGGAAGCCGGGGAAGAGGTCGCTCTAAAAGAATGAAATAATGAATATGAATATAAAGAAGGTATGAACCAGAGATCTGCAAGAGTGCCTGTTTTTTTGACTGCATCATTACCCGCTTCAAATGCGTATGCACTGTGACTGACACTCATAACTTTGCAGTCGAGTCAAACACTCACTCTTTCTGTTATTGGTATTTTTGTGACTGGGTGTCTGAGTGTGAGTGTCTGTAAGAGCAGTAAAAACAAAGACACACAAGTAACAAAAACAAAAACTCACAAGTAAAAACCAAGTACGTCTTTCTTTTATTCCTCTCGCTCTCTTTTCTCTCCTCTCTCCGAAAAATACCGCGTAGTTGTTGTTGTTATCTTAAGAGAGAGAGACAAATGAGAGAGAAATAGAAAGAGCGTTTTTGGGGTGATTCCATGAACACTCGCTCTCTAATTATGCCAGCAAAAAATTGTAGCTGCACGAGCGACAGCGGGTGATTTTGGCACTTATAGCCGAAGCGCAAATATGCCGTGAGTGTATTTTGCAGTAGTTGGAGACACTCGAGTGTGAAAAATATCAAGTACGAATGCGGTACACTTGTTGTGGCAGTGCATATCGTCATCTTTGATAGTTCTAACGTATTTTTCGGTTGTTACGTTTGAAATAAATATGTTATATGTCGTTACCAATAACCCTGTCCGTCTTAAAGTATTGAACAATAAGTTCAAATTATTGTTTATAAAATAATTTTAATTTCGCTTGTTTATCTAACCGACATGTTCTTTGACATTTTACATTTTTTTCCATAATTAATTTTCTCTGTCAGAAAAAAAAATCCAAAAATAATAAACAAACAACATATCAAACGATTAAAATGCCAAACTATTTTTAACAACTTTTGCACTAAAAGATTCGAAAAAAGCACAAAGAGACAAGTTTATTTTTTTTTACACAGAACCAGACCAGACAACCCAAAATCAAATAAACGCTAAATCTCAAGAAGCAACCAAAACGAAAAAAAAATTATAAAACAAAAAATTCGCTTCGTCTGGCTGCGACGCTGACGTCGCTGTAGACGCCGACTGCCGCGTTGTTAGATATGGTGACCCACTAACCTACTTTTTTTTGAAAACGTTGAAGCTTTTTACGTACGTATAAACGTATACATACATATATATTTTTTTTACTGCTTCTTTTTTTTTTTTTGATTAAAATTATATAAACAAAGTGGAAATATTCAACAACGCAATCGACACAGAAACAAAAAAAAAACAGAAATAATGAAAATGAAAACGAAAAAAGAGAAGACAGAGAGTGAAGTGGAGAGGTCGGTAGGGGGAAGAGTAGCAGCCAGCAGACGCGCCTCATGAAGCTTTATTTGCCTTGAGCTAACTAAACCGCAATGAGAGATTCCCACACAAACGTAAAATCGCACACACGCACTGGAGATACCACACGCTCCACGCACTCCTCTCTTCCCAGCAACCCAAGCCAAACCTATTCAATATTGAACCTAACCCAACAAAAAAAGCTGAAAGCTCTCACGCACTTTGTATACCCCCTTGCTGTTCCCCACTGCGCGCCCACTGATATTTTTTGGCAGCTTTTTGTTTTGTGCGTTAAAAAAGTAAAAAAAAAAAAAAACAATGGGCCAAGTCTCCGACTCTCATCGCTATTCACGATCGTTTGCGCAATTTTGCTCATTCATCGCACGCACTTTCGATTTTTGTATTTTGAAATAAATTTTGGTTTTATTTTGTTGTTGTACGTTTTTCCAATCAATTTCATCAATTTACGTTAAGTTTTTATGGATTTTTCGTTGTTTTTTGATTGTGGTTTCCATTTAGGGAAAGCCCCATTGTGTTTAGGTTGACCATATGGTGGATTTTGGTTGCATACATTGAGCCATAGGCTGGTGTGTGACCCATTTAGGTTTTAAGCTTGGTTAAAGTAAACTAAAAAAGAATTCCAAATGTTAATGAAATTTTACAATTTACTGTGAGATTGACATCTTTTATTAACATTTAGATTAAAATAGCTTAACTGAGTTTTTTAAAAAAATATTGTATGTGTCGGCATATCGGTGAAGTGTTAAGGAAAGTATACAGGAAACAGGAAAAAAGTAACAATTGCATTACCACAAAAATTGGAAACTAAACTAATAATGCTGTACATGCAGTAGCAGCTGAATGCAGCGCTGCGGCTGCGAACATTATTTTGGTCATAACTTGAGTATCCTTCACACTAATTATTATTCCCTCGGCAAACCGATAAATAATCTTGATTATTAAATATCTCTACAAATTCTGTCTCCTTGTTACATTCTTTTTCACAAACTTAATATACTCTGTGTACCTTTGGTACGATGAAGATCGACGATGGTCGAGTTTTAAGGAAAACAAACAATTATGATGGGTAGCACTGGCCGCAACGTTGATTTGCCGCACTTCACACACTTTATTACCTCCTTCACACTTTGTGTGGCTTCTAAGTTAAAGTGATCAGTTATATACAAACTTTAGGGTGCAGAGTATTTTATAATCGGGCTTGACAGACTTTCTTACTTCTTCTTGTATCAAATATCGAGCTAGAATCAATCTGTAAAAAACTTAAATGCATCTTTTTAGAATAAAGTATCTAACATCTATTTACATTAAGCTTGAATCAATGTCGAATTAAGTTCGATGATTGGACTTAATTCAATCTTAATGTGAGTTTTATAAGAAAAGTTATACGCGCGATGTTGACGCTCAAAGCTTTTGTCGAAACAATGATCGAGCGAAAAGCCTCACACAATAAACTAGAATTTTCAGTCTTCGAAGTTTAATTAATATAAAGTATATAAAGTCTTGATCAGCATCAACAGCCTAGACTCCTATTGCCTGCATGCAGATCAAGTTTGCTTAAAATTTTTTGTCACGCCGCTTCCCACAATTTTTAAGAAATTTATCTCAAATTTAAACCTTAAATCATATTCGCTACATAAAGTTTTAATAAACGAGGGCGTAAGTTAAAGTCGGCTCTAACCGAATTCGATATACCCGTTACTCATGAAAAAACATGTTTAACAGTGTTCCTGCGTTCCTTAGGGTGAACATCTGAAAAGTATGCAACACTTTTTTACTCGGCTATTTTTTACATTTTTGCTCATAACTTGAGAACCGCTCATCCGATCTTTATCATTTCTTCGGCGAATAGATTTATTTTGCTAATTACTAACTATCTCCAGAGTCTCACATGTCTACAACTTTTAAGATATCGGTCGCAATTTTTAAACTTATATTTATATTCGCAATATCTATATTCTCTGAAATGTTTATAAAAAATTTGGATAATAAATAGCAGAGTCAAAACCGTTGCTTTGAAATGTTAATAATGATCGGATATCAAATTGCGAAGCTAAAAACCGTTGCATATTTTTCGGCTTTTCCTTTTCTTTTCTTCTACAGCATGTGCTGTCTGCTTACATAATGTTGTTATGTTAACACTAATGCTTATGCTCTGTTAATTAACATAAAGAAAGGCTATTAACCATTTTCCCCTCTAAGTAAGGGGTGTATCGAATTCCCGCAGAGCCGACTGTAACTTTCGCTCTCGTTTTGTTTTTACTATTTTGTCGTTCGAATTTTGTTGACTCAAAACGATTTTCGTTCATCCTTCTGGTATTGATTGGAACTGCCCAACACTCTGATCTCTACCTACTAAAATCTGGCTAATTGCTGACTAATTCCAACTGGAATGTAGCTCAAAATAATTTTGCAAAAATGTTTCTTTCAGCATCTGTTTTGTTTGTTGATTTGCTTGATTTTGTGGTAGAATACATTATACGGGATATTTGTGTGTGTGTTTTTTTATACAATATTTTACAAAAATACAGAGCAGAGACTGCAATTCATTTAAAACGTCTCACGAGCGCTTTGCGAACAGCGCAGCTAACGTCAGCTGCTGCTGCTTTGCCATCGTTGCAGTTGACGAAGCCTGAAACTAGGTCACGAGGCCACAAAAACAATTGCAGTTGGCGTTGCTTGGGGCAAAGCGGGTGGGAGGGGAAGGTGTTTGGCTGCTTAAAATGCATTGCGCGTTTTTAGCTGCGTGCTGGGAAGGGGCAGGGTGCATTGGGTGGTTGGGTAGTTGGATGGGTTCTCTCAAGCCTTTGCCTGATGCGTAGAAACAAAAAATGAGTTGCATTTTTGTTGGTGGGCGGATGCCGGGCAGGATTCTGATTTATATTTAGGTCGCCAGCGAGCGAGCAACTTGCCTAATTAAAAATGTTTGTTTTGTTTTGGAAATGTAAATTTAAATATGGCAAATTTAATTTTTCAACTCGTTTAGCATTGGAATTTAAACGATTTGTTGTGCCAAAAACCTCAAAATGAAAGAAACTGAACAAAAAAATTATTAAAACCGCAGCAAAAGCAAATCAGGCACAACACACACAGTTGCAATTGTTATTCAAATGTGTGCGTGTGTGTGAATTAAAAACGTTAAAAATTTTTGTTTTGTTAATTATTGTTTGAAGTTCCAAGGTGGCTGCAATCCAAATTCAACAACACAAAACTTATGTCTACCTAATTGGGCAGATATTTCCTTTTGACTGTTGTTTTCTGGCAATTAACATTAAACATATAAATAAAATGTATTTACATTAAAATACAAAAACGTGAATACAATAAACAATTACATTAAAAACAAAACAAATTCATACAACATGTTAAATGCGAAGATAGGTTTAGACAGAGAGAGAGCTAAAATGATGCTTAATCATTTGGTAACACTTTTTTTGTTTAGTCTGCGGGCCTTAAAACGCAAATAAATAATACATTTAACATGTTATTAAATTGAAAATTATGAATAATCAAATAAATTATAGGGCACACTACGAGGTCCAAAAATGGTGTAATAGCCTGTTCACACTGACCATAGCTTTCAAAAAACGGCAAAAGTGGAAGCAGCGTCATTTTTTTAATATACAAAATTAATGGGATAGATGGCCTCACGCAATAGTCGCAGCATTCAATAGTTTAAGCATTTCGTTGGGTACCCACAATAATTGTTTGTTTTCCTTTTAACTCGACTATCGTTCATCTGATCATCAACATTCCTTAGACGGATCGATAACTAATACCGATTACTAAATGTGCATAAGAGGGACGAACCATCTATCTGCAAAGCTGTGGGGGATTTAAAGTTTGCTCCAAATTGCGGGGTCGGGGAAAAAATTATAAATGAACTTGATCTCTCATCTCTGAGATTTGCTTGTTCATTCGAACTAACGGAACTATATCGGCTTGGCTGTTGATGCTAATCAAGAATATATACTTTATAGGGTCAGAAATGAGTTTTCTCTTCCTGTTTGCACAAACTTAATATACTCTATATACCTTTGGTACAAAGTATACAAATATATACAGAGATCACTGCACAGTAAAATGGCAAGCCGAAATCAAGCTCAAAAAAATGATTCGATCTCGAACTTTGGATTGAAATTGTTGTACCAGTCGTTATAGACTCTATTCGCATTAAGTTCTTGTAAAAAGCTTCTTTTTTTTTGGGTCAAAATAATTTTAAGCAACGAGTTAAAGCGAATCTGTAATTTCTGATGGAATCCTCTTTTAGATTGAATGAAGTTTGAGTTTCGACCTAAATTTAAACTCGAGTAATCTCGAAAATCGAGCTTAAAGCTAAATCAGCCATTCTTGATAGGATCCGACTGAGAGATCAAATCGAGCTCCAATAAAACGAGTCGTGTTTGGTTAAAATAGGCTTAAATCGAGCTTAAGTTGAGCTCACCTAAGCTAAAGTCGGGAACAAGAGAAGTATTTCTAGAATCGAAAATCCGTACTCAAATCAATCCTTCTCGTCCGAATGCTTGAGAAAATCCGGGCTTGATCAAAAGAATAAGAGTATATTCCCAAAAAATATTCTAAAAAGCATATGAGTATATCCTTTTTATACCCTTGGAGAGGGTATATTAAAATTGTGCGGATGTTTGTAACGCAGGGAAGGAGGCATCTCCGACCTCATAAAGTATATATATTCTTGATCAGCATGACGAGCTGAATTGATATAGCCATGTCCGTCTGTTCGTCTGACCGTCTGTCCGTCTGTCCGTCCGTCCGTCCGTCCGTCCGTCTGTCTGTTTCTATGCCATCTCCTCCGTCAGTTTTAAAACTATCGTAACCAAACTTTGCACAAAGTCTTTTGGTACAAATACGCTGCACATTTGTCGGAACCGACCGGATCGGATATAGCTGCCATAGGAATGATCGGTTGAAAAACTAGTTTTAGTCCAGTATATTGAACCATTTTTTTTGTAAATCTTCGTATTTTGAGTATCTCAAAAAAAAAAAAAAACACATTTGTATGCATAACTAAAATGTATTAAAAGTATTTAATAAAAAACGAGAGCGTAAGTTAAACTCGGCTCTAACCGACTTCGATATACCCGTTACTCATGAAAAACATGTTTAACAGTGTTCCTGCGCTCCCTAGGGTGAACATCCAAAAAGTATGCAACATTTCTTTTGGGTGGGTAGCGGAGGAGCTTGGTTCACTTTTTTGCTTATAACTTGAGAACCGCTCATCCGATCTTTATCATTTCTTCAGCAAATCGATACATTTTGACAATTACTAACTATCTCTAGAAGGTACAAACCATCTATCTACAAAACTGTGGAAGATATGACTTTTTTCAAAATTGTAGGGGCGGGAGGGGGCGTGGCCAAAATTGAAAATAAACTTGATCTGCCTGCAGCTATAAGAAACCTTTGTCCCATACATGTCAAAGCTCTATCTCTTAGTTTTTACATATACTCATATTCTTTTCATACAAAATACGCCAAATATGCTAAAGCATATAAATCCGGTCTCTAATAATAACCAACCGAACTTCGAAAGAAATCTACCGTGGTACTCAAAGGCGCAGATGAAACATCCTATTTACGCAAAGCATATCCATCTCCTGTGCAGAAACAGCGACTAAAATTAAATACAAATAATTGAGAAGGCTGCATATTTAAAGGTCCAGTTCGATCAACCTCAAAATTTACAGAAGTTAAACTTCAAGAGTCATTTTGAGCATACCCTTCAAAGAGCTAAGATTCAACAAAGGAGGCGAGTTTGAAAAGTCCCAAGGCATGAATAAATACGGACATGCTCCAACTAGTACAACCAATGCTAGTCCATAGGCCCATGTTGTGGTTCAATTTAAAATCCAGGAAGATAAAAGAACTACTCCTCTTTGAGATGCGAATCATCCGTCTGGGTAGAGGAGCAAAAGACCCCGTTTATTATGAAAACACATAGGCGATAAGTCATATATTTAGAATTCAGTGGGAAATCTCACTCCCTAGATCCTCATAAACTCTTATTGTAATGCTTACACTTCAGATGAATGTACATTTGATTTTTCCATATATTAATCACTTTTCTATTCCTAGATATAATCTAAGTATCTTCATTATAATTACCTTACGTCCTGATAAGCGCCTAGCACTTAAAAATATTATCATATCATTATTTTCGTTAGTTTTGGCTTTGTCTACCAAGGCTAAACCATAATTTGGGTAATTAAGATTATCTAAAAAAATTTTCGTGACAATGAAAATGCTTTGCCACTGTCAATAAAATGGATGAACCGCTGAAATTTTTGTCCATCTTGCTTCATTTTGTTTAATTCTTTTAGTTTCAACTTTGTTTTGATTACATACTTACATATGAAGTTAGCATGTTTATACCCGTTACTCGTAGAGTAAAAAGGGTATACTAAAGTCGTGCAAATGTATGTAACAGGCAGAAAGAATCATTTCCGACCATATAAAGTATATATATTCTTGATCAGCATCAACAGCCGAGTCGATATAGTCATGTCTGTCTGTCCTTATGAAAAAACAGATCTCAGAGATGGTAAGAGATAGAGGTTTGACATGTATGGGACAAATGCTTTTTATACTTGCAGGCGGATCAAGATTATTTTCAATTTTTGCCACGCCCTCTCCCGCCCCCACAATTTCGAAAAAATGTCATATCTTCCACAGTTTTGTAGATAGATGGTTTTGAAGATAGTTAGTAATTGTCAAAATGTATCGATTTGCTGAAAAAATGATAAAGATCAGATGAGCGGTTCTTAAGTTATAAGCAAAAAAGTGAACTAAGCACCCACCGCCATCCCCTCTTCCAACCTTTCACAACCAACACCGCACAATCTTAGAGAGAGAGAGCGAGAAAGAGAGAGAGACTGAGATAGAGAGAGACACAGCAGCAGCACTGCATTCAGCTCCTACTCCAGGTACAGAGTATGTTATAGTCGGGCTTGACCGACTTTCTCACTTGTTTTTTTTTTTTTAATTATTAATATGATCTCAATTTAAAAAAAAATACATTTTGAAATTGGACACATTTTTGCTGATAAATTACAGTGGAACAGGACTACAGGGCGTTGCATGTTTCTTAGTAAACTGTTGTTGAAACAAAACAAATTTTTGGTCTAAATAGTGCTTACAGTTATCTAGGCTTGTATGTTATTAAATTTAGTTGTTATTAATAAGCTGCTTCACAGTTGACTCCAATAGGTGATGGTATCGTTCTGGAAGGAAGAGAACGCTTCTTCGTTTATATCTACTTCATGCGGGGAAACTACCCGATGTCTCAGTCTGAAATTTAGTATGCAAAACTTTAACTTTCGTTAGGCCCAAATGAGTGTTCAAGCGTAGGCCCATCAGTGACAGACTGTTCTGTACCCTGCTGCATCCATCCTACTTCTGATGATCATTTAGTTTGTCGATCCAAAACTCCAAATATTTCGACCTAGAACTGATACCTGATTTAAATATTTTGATAAAAAAAATGAACAGTTTTTTTTTTTTATAAAAATGAAACACTCAAAAACCACAAATCTGGGGTCGCACCTGTGCTCGCATTGGGCTCCGATTTCGATATTGACAAATTGACAGACAACGCTCGTTGATCTGCTGATCTAAAAACAAAAAGTACAAACATTTAGCTGACCTCAATAAATAAATATTATACATTAGCACCATAAATTTTTATGTTGCATTGAATTAAATGCGTTAATTAATATAATTTGTTGGAAATTAAAATTATTGCGCATCGTCGCCCGCCTGCATTGAAAAAAGTGCACTCTATATGCACACAAATATCAGTTATATACACAAACATATGTATATATATATGCACAAATATACAAATCTACATTAAGCTGACCTCCTCGAGCGATGGCGAGCGACGAGCGGCGGCGAATTGCGGTCGAAACCGTCCCTGGGCGAATGTGTCTGTATGTATGACTCTGTATCTATGTGTGTGTGTGTGTGCGGCATACAAAACTGTGTCAAGGTTTTTTGAATAATATTTTGTGCAGCGTTAACGTGCGACGTCAGCGCAGAGAAAACGTAGCCGCCGCCCGCCCCACCGTTGCCCCCTCCCGAGCCGACAGAGTCTCGCAGCGTTTCTCGTTTCTGTTTCTGTTTCTCGATTTGCCGTTTGTTGTAATCGCCGTTGTTTGCTCTTCTCTTTGTGTTTGCTCATTTTACGCTGTCATCGTTTTATATATTTTCTTCTTCTTTTTCTCGATTTATTTATATTTAATTGTGCATTGTTGGCGATATTTTTCATAAATATATTTATTGTTTACTTGTGCATTGTTGATTTTACTTTTTCTTCTTCTGCTTGGTTTTTTTTTTATTATTTTTTTTTTATTAAATTTAATTGAGATTTGCGCTTGCATTTAATTGGGTTTATGGCTTCATTTGTCAATCAAGCGTTTATTTTTGTGTGCTCATTACACACACAAGCACAACAGAAGGGCCTGATAACAAAATAATGTAACAGTATTAATGGAACAGGTGGCAGAGGGTGTGTGGCTACCATCTGAATGGTGAGGTAGGTTTAGTATGAAATTTGGTGGTATTGTTAGGTTAAAATTAGAAGGCACGCGTCAGATGGTTTGACATTAATAATAAATATTTGGAATGAGGTCGATTCTCTGAAATAATACATAGAACAAATAAGGCGTAATTAAAATACTAAAAGAAAATTAGCAAAACTCGGAATTTCGTTGTTCAACAAGATGAAATTAGAATGTAAAGTCTGATTCAATTGTTACTAAATACTATATATATTATTAATGATATCGCAGAAGCGATGTACACAGTGAGAAAATATCAAAAATGTTTACTTTATTTTAATTAGAGTTTTTATAAAAACTATAGTTTCTATCGCAGGACCGCACGACCATTCTTTAACTACCTTAGGGCGGTCCCCTATCAGATAAAATTTTAAATCCTAGTGTATAAGTTGGCAATGAATTTTTCAACATTTTAGTTATGTTCTCTAAAAACCAGAGCTCCCAAAAAATGCTCCCTTTTCACAGGCTGTCAGATAAAATACAGTCACTCTGAGACACTTTGAACTAGTGTAACGAAATGACATCTCACCTCAGACTATTCACAAAGTGCTCTTTGCTCAATCAATGAGAGTTTTTTTTAGCTTGCTTTGCTCATGTGTTTCCTTGAGACACTTTGCTGCTCAGAATTTGTCGAAAGTGTCTTACAAGCATGTGTGTGTGACTCAGTAAACTATAAGTGTGTATGCATGTATGTGTGCTTTTGTAAAAGGCAAAACAATACATCGACGCAGCTGATTGTTGTTAATTAGCCTATAATGGCATTAAGAGTTATAAATTTTCCTGAGCCTTCTGTCCGTCTAACGGTCTGTCCGTCCATTTGTATGAACACCTAGATCTCAGAGATGGTAAGAGATAGATGTTTGACATGTATGGGACAAATGCTTCTTTTATCTGCACGAAAATCAAGTTTGTTTAAAATTTTGGCCACGCCCCATCCCGCCCCCGCAATTTGGAAAAAACGTTATATCTCCTACAGTTTTGAAGATAGACGATTTCTAGAGATAATTAGTAATTAGCAAAGTGAATCGATTTGCCAAAGAAATGATAAAGATCGGATGAACGGTTCTCAAGCTATGCGCACAAAAGTGAACCAAGCGCCCCCCTTCCCACCCTAAAAAAATGTTGCAAACTTTTCGGATGGTCACTCTAAGGAACGCAGAAACACTGTTAAACATGTTTTTTCATGAGTAACGGGTATATCGAAGTCGGTTAGAGTCGGCTTTAACTTACGCTCTCGTTTTTTTTAATAAAGTGCATAATTTTCAAATTTTACAATACCTTAAATTCATCGCTTTCCACCGATTGAGGTATAGTATTTACTGGCCCCCATGTCAAAAATTTTGATGCGGTATTGACGGCTAAACGCTAAGAAGTGTTCGAATCATTTAATGAGGTCAAAGAGTACACCGGTGTGCAAAAAATGCAAAGAAATAAAAATTGCCATCGGACAAATGAACAAACAATAATAGCGCCGAACGTGAAAATTGGATCCACGACGGCAGGCCCTTTTTACTATAAGCCTGCAAAGGGTTTCGTAAAATTATAATCCAAACAAATACATAAATGCCCTGCAAATCGCCTCGAGAATTATGGATCATGTACGAGTGAAAGGGCTGTCCATAAAAGAGCATATAAAGGTTATGGTTGCACGCAAGCTCATATCGCTTAAAATTTTTTTGGCGACCAGACAAAATAAATCAGTCCAAGGAATTAATTTGCAAATAATTAAATATACGTTGTCGAAGACTGAGATTGTCGTGAAAAATTTAGGGATGATCCAGCTACTTATTGCCCAAAAATAAAATTTTAAATTATTATTGATCGAATATTGTATATTTTTAAACATATTTTAATCCTAGTAGGCCAAGGTGAGTGTGTAACACAACAATAGAAAAGACACTTTGCTCGGACACTTTGCTTGATTTGCTCAGTTGCTTATGCTCAGTTGCTGACACCCGAACGAAACTCTCCCCATCAAACTGTTATAGTCAGACAGCTTCGTGAGTTTCTCTCATCGATTACTATGAGACAGAAAACACTAGTAAATCAAAATCTAGTGTTCTGTTCAGAGAGTGAGCTACTCTGTTAAATTTTTTCCTGTCATTTCGGTGAGCAGACAGTATAGAAAAATTTGGTTGACCATATTTTGCGAGCTCTGCTAAAAACCAACTTCATTTGATGTATGGAAAAATGCAAGGCCATACTGATACCACCTTATTTTCGATGCGTTTTGTAGAAAAATAGGCGTACAAAAAAATAAAAGTACATAGTTTTTAGTGTCGGCGAATTGAATTCAAAGTTTAACACTCATACGTTCTGTTGCTCTTGTCTACATTTTTAATTTTTTAAATAGTTAAACTTTGATGGAAGTCATAACATTTGACAAAAAAGTATCAAGACCATTGAAGAAATTGTTTTTAATATAACCAAGACAATATGCGAAATCGTATATTACTACAGTTCTGCGCTGTCCACTTTTAGATGCAAGCAAGTTTTGGCCGTACACTAAGAGGCTATCAGGATATCTTCGAAATGAGGCCCCACACGAGCTGAACTGGTGCTGCGCATCACGGTTGCCGACGTTCCTGAACATAGTCTATTTTTAAGGTGCTTAGAATTAGAAATAAGCTTTCGTCCATTTGATAATTCCCAAACGTTGAGGATCTAATACAATGCGGGCACAAAATACCAGGAATTTGTTTGTAAATCAAAAAATCTTTATTTTGTGTTGAAAATTCATTTTATTCCCCTTAAATTAGTCTCCACCAATTTGAAAAACATTCTGCAAAGTCCTTTTCCGGTATATTCTTCATTTCCTTATTCTTTTCGGCTTTGATCTTTCGATCGATTCAAAAATTTTCACGGTTTTCACTGTTATGGCGGTAGTGTCTATCTAGAAGGTGCGTGCGTTCATGCGGACATGGCCCTTGGAACCCCGCTCGTGGACCATGCTGACTCCAACCCGTGAGCCACTTAAAAGTTTAGTTTAGCGTGGATAAAGTGCATCTAAAAAGTAAATGTTGGCTATACAGCTCCTCCAACGGGGCCAGCCAAGCTTCTTTCTATCTCTTGGCGTGTGTGCCTTAAATTTTTCGCACAAGAGAAAGGGACCTACAGTTTATCGCCGGATCCGAACGGCAAAGTTTGAGAATTTGCTTTTTCATGGCTAGTTACTTTCTGCTTCAAAGGGCATAGCCGGATAAGCCTGGGAAAACTGTCCCAGCAGATTTTTGAATATTTTGAATCAGGGATGGTAGCTATTATATAGGAGGGTATGTATGCCAAATTTCAAGTCAATAGGTCTTTTGGTTGACGAGTAATCTGCAGAAATGCTTAAACATAAATATCGATATATCTGGTCTCACATCACGATTTACCAGGAACTGTTGATTGAATATTGAAAAGATTTAACACAGTTATCCGTTAAAAAATTCTGGAATTTTTACTCTGATTCCTTTGGTCCAAAAACCGTGGTCAAAATTTTCCAAATTTAAAATTGGCACTTCCAGTTTTGACAATACCATGGAATTTTTACAGTTCATGTGTCCTTTAACCATCTAATTAATAAAAAAAACTCAGATTTTTAAGAGTGGTGCAACAAGGTCAAATTCTTACACAAAAATTTAAATATTTTAGCATTTAATTTTGTTTAAGTCTTCATCACTATCTTCGTTTATAATGGAACATTCACCAGTTGTCTTAAATATATTTGTCAGCATCTCGGCAGGCTTGATGATCCTTGACTTGAGAGTTGCATTATCAAGGAAAAAATAACTGCAGGTATATGCGTACAACAGTTAACAGTTCGCATACCATTAGGGCAACTGCAATAGTGCCTTATAATGCAGTCAGGAGGTTTGCCATTATGTGCATACTTATTCAAAATGTGATATGACAATTTCTGTGAAATGACACGATCACTCGATAGCAGCTTTCCAAATCAATTGGATAGATAGCACGCTATCTTGCACAGGATTTCTATTTTGCAGCAATTTATTGTTAACTTTTCGACAAAGAAGCTGGTACATTTGTTTTAAAATTCCGAGCACAGCTTCAAATCCCTACTTAATTTTGATGACAGTCCGGGATTGTTTTGCTTCCAAGGTCGGCAGCTGATTTCTTTTTCCCTTCAGAACCTTTTGCCTTCAAGAACCGCAACAGCATCTCTGAACCATCAATCAACAGCAATTATATCTCCTGGGTGGAGCAATTTTTGAAGTCCGTTCTGATCATGTAGTAACTGCTATATAATTGTTTCGTCGCTTACATTGGTAGTATTTGGGCCTGCCATGTCAATAATATAACCATTGAAGGTGCAAATTGTGAATGGATTGCACAAGGAACGTTATTCTGGACTGAATATGAATTCTTTTGGTAGATGTTATTGGTGTTTTTTTGATGGCGGATCGCAAATGATCACCAATTTATCGTCCCCTACTTTTCACAACAATTTGGTCCTTTCTGTAGTAGTTGCCGAATGAATTAATTTGGTAAGTGCAGATTGGTTATAAATTATTTTGAAAAGCCGTTGCTACTCCTTTTACAAATTAAGAAACCACTTGCGGCGGGGTTATTAAAAATAGTTTAGTAATTATTTTGTTGCTTTTTGCCAAGTCCCATTTTCGATTAAAATAAATAAATAAAATACTAAAATTTTTAAATTTACATGTTTTTTTATTAATTTGACCTTGTTGCACCACTCTTAAAAATCTGAGTTTTTTTTATTAATTAGATGGTTAAAGGACACATGAACTGTAAAAATTCCATGGTATTGTCAAAACTGGAAAGTGGTCATTTCAATTTTGGAAAATGTTGACCACGGTTTTTGGAGCAAAGGTATCAGAGTAATAATTCCAGAATTTTTTAACGGATAACTCATGGTAAATCGTGATGTGAGACCAGATATATCGATATTTATGTTTTAGCATTTCTGCAGATTACTCGTCAACCAAAAGACCTATTGACTTGAAATTTGGCATACATACCCTCCTATATAATAGCTACCATCCCTGATTCAAAATATTCAAAAATCTGCTGGGGAAGTTTTCCCAGGCTTAACCGGCTATGCCCTTTGTTTGTTGCTTGAATAAATTCAAATTTAAAAATAGAGGGAAGCTAACTTCGGCTCGACCGAAGTTTATATACCCTTGGAGCTTGATATAGGCCTGACAGTTTGTATGGCAGCTATACTATATAGTGGTCCAATTTCGACAAATCTTGTTGAAATTATGTAAAATCATTGAAAACTTATAAATACGAGCGTTGGGAGCGATAACATTGAAAACAAAAAAAGTTTTTCTCTCTAAGACTTTTTTTCAGACCTAACTTTTGTATGGCAGCTATACTATATAGTAGTCCGATTTCAAAAAGGCTTATTGAAATTAAGTGAAATCATTAAAAACTTATAAATACGAGCGTTGGGAGCGATAACATTGAAAACAAAAAAGTTTTTCTCACTAAGACTTTTTTTCAGACATAACTTTTGTATGGCAGCTATACTATATAGTAGTCCGATTTCAACAAGGCTTATTGAAATTATGTGAAATCATTAAAAACTTATAAATATGAGCGTTGGGAGCGATAACATTGAAAACAAAAAAGTTTTTCTCACTAGGACTATTTTTCAGACCTAACTTTTGTATGGCAGCTATACTATATAGTTGTCCGATTTTGACAAGGCTTGGTGAAATTATGTGAAATCATTAAAAACTTATAAATCCGAGCGTTGGGAGCGATACCATTGAAAACAAAAAAGTTTTTCTCACAAAAACTAGTTTTTCAACCGATCGTTCCTATGGCAGCTATATGCTATAGTCATCCGATCCGGCCGGTTCCGACAAATGTGCAGCGTATTTGTACCAAAAGACTTCGTGCAAAGTTTGGTTACGATAGCTTTAAAACTGACGGAGGAGATAGCATAGAAACAGACGGACGGACAGACGGACAGACGGACATGGCTATATCAACTCAGCTCGTCATGCTGATCAAGAATATATATACTTTATGTGGTCGGAGATGCTTCCTTCTCTGCGTTACAAACATCCGGACAATTTTAATATACCCTCTCCAAGGGTATAACAACTTCTGAAATGATACGGGGTTTCGACTCGGTGAACGTGTCGTATACGTAATATTTGTGGAAACTTTCCAGGCAGAGATTCAAACTAAAAATAAAACTTTTCGATTTTTATACCCTTGGAGAGGGTATATTAAAATTGTCCGGATGTTTGTAACGCAGAGAAGGAAGCATCTCCGACCACATAAAGTATATATATTCTTGATCAGCATGACGAGCTGAGTTGATATAGCCATGTCCGTCTGTCCGTCTGTCCGTCTGTCCGTCTGTCCGTCCGTCTGTTTCTATGCTATCTCCTCCGTCAGTTTTAAAGCTATCGTAACCAAACTTTGCACGAAGTCTTTTGGTACAAATACGCTGCACATTTGTCGGAACCGGCCGGATCGGATGACTATAGCATATAGCTGCCATAGGAACGATCGGTTGAAAAACTAGTTTTTGTGAGAAAAACTTTTTTGTTTTCAATGGTATCGCTCCCAACGCTCGGATTTATAAGTTTTTAATGATTTCACATAATTTCACCAAGCCTTGTCAAAATCGGACAACTATATAGTATAGCTGCCATACAAAAGTTAGGTCTTAAAAATAGTCCTAGTGAGAAAAACTTTTTTGTTTTCAATGTTATCGCTCCCAACGCTCATATTTATAAGTTTTCAATGATTTCACATAATTTCAATAAGCCTTGTTGAAATCGGACTACTATATAGTATAGCTGCCATACAAAAGTTATGTCTGAAAAAAAGTCTTAGTGAGAAAAACTTTTTTGTTTTCAATGTTATCGCTCCCAACGCTCGTATTTATAAGTTTTCAATGATTTTACATAATTTCAACAAGATTTGTCGAAATTGGACCACTATATAGTATAGCTGCCATACAAACTTTCAGGCATATATCAAGCTCCAAGGGTATATAAACTTCGGTCGAGCCGAAGTTAGCTTCCCTCTATTTTTAAAATTATTATTTACACACTAAAAGCAATCATTTATGATTGGTAACAGTTAAGTTTTCGCATGGTACCTTATCGGCGTCCACCCTAATGTACAGATGTTTTAGTACCTAAACACAAAATTTTAAGTCCATCCGGCTAATATTTTACACACAGCCTTGTAAAGACATATTAGGTAAAACTTACATTGCAGTTAAAACTTTAAACGAGATTTTCTCGAAACTTCTTTTTCCAGCACGGTTGACACGATATCTGAAGTTATAATGGACCGATTGACTTGAAATTTGGCATGGCATCAACAGCCGAGTCGATGTGGCCATGTCCGTCTGTCTGTATGAACGCGTCGATCTCAGAAACTGTAAGGGATAGGAATTTAACTACGATTTGGGGCGGGACATTATTTTGATAATTGGTTGGTTACTGTGGGACGGGACGTTATGGGGCCTACTTGTGTCTACTTTTTCCGAGCCAAAATTAAGCCTCCACTGACATTTTCTCCAATTTGCTTTCTTTTGACCTCATTATTTATTTTGTGCAATTTCTTTGCAAAAAATAATTCACCTTTGCTATAGAGTATAATAAAAGCATTTATTCAATTATTATATATTTTTTATAAATAACGTTTTTATATATATTTCAATATTTTTGGGGATTGCCTGCGTATATTTATGATATTAACATATGGGGTTAAACATATTGTAAAAAGAATCTTCTGCGATCCTGCAAAGAGTCTTTTTACTTGTAGATTTGGCCCACTGAATCATTAAACAAAGGCATCAATAAATTCATTGGGTACTTGGTCTGTATAAATTCCATTTTGATAGCGAGGTGATAAAAATGTAGTTAATTTATTATCTCTATACCCGTTACTCGTATAGTAAAAAGGGTATACTAAAGTCGTGCAAATGTATGTAACAGGCAGAAGGAATCATTTCCCACCATATAAAGTATATAAATATTCTTGATCAGCATCAACAGCCGAGTCGATATAGACATGTCCGTCTGACCGTCCATCCGTCTGTATGAACACCTAGATCTCAGAGATGGTAAGAGATAAAGGTTTGACATTTACGTAAAGTTGTTGGATTTATAAACGAAGTGAGAACGTTCATACGGAAATTGCCGTCGAAATTTTGTACAAACCCGATTAACTGAAAACCTAAGTCTTTGTTAATGAATAATCCGAATAGTTGTATCAAAAATATGTTTCTTTAGTTAATTAAATGAATAAAGTGCGAACCGAACTGTAACCGCGGTTCAGTAAGCCCCTAAAACCATGCAATGAACCGAACCGGCGGTTCAAAAACTGTGTAAACCATTGAACCGAACCATTCCTTATTTCCAAGCGGTTTGCATCCATGGTTTATATATTGTTAATCAGCATTAACAGTCGATTTGATATAGCCATGTCCGTCCGTAATGTAAAATTGGCTATACAGCCCTAAAGAGGCAAAGCTTCTCTCAATCTGTTGGCGTGTGTGCTTTAAATTTTCTCACAAGAGGGAGGGACCGTTTGAACGCACGCTGTTTCTGCGGCTACAGCAGGTACGATGTATATTACAGTCGGGCTTGACCAACTTTTTTACTTGCTCCACATGTATATTTGATATCCTTGTTCTCTACCTTTTATGTTTGTAGTTGGCCCTCCTCACACACCTATCACAACCCGTTCCCGGAAGCACAAAACTTTCGTTCAAGCCTTCCCAATTAGGGTAACCAAACATATGAAGAGACCCAACCAAACAGCTGGGTTTTTATTTAAGACCAATATTTATGGCCTAACAACCCACCAATTGGGCTACTTTAACACCACGAGCCTACATCAACCCACATACATACATACATACATATTTATGTGCCCAAAACATCATCACACGCCCCACTAAATTTCCCATTGACCTATTAACATGAAAAGCAAAGAAAAAGGAAAAACAAAGACAACAACCACAAACAAAAAATGTCTGTATGTATGTATAAAAATAGAGTTCGGAACCTATCCTAAGACTTGCACAGTTGGGAGTCCGTAACCGGGCCCCAACCCAGCAACAACAAGAACAACCTACACCAACATGGCAACAGTTTTCCATTACAATGAACAGCAGCCCCACCCACCCCTTTCCCATCACATCATTTTATTGGCACGCACACGCACAAGGCATAGGAATGGGCATAAAAACTGTGAAACGAAAACGAAATCGAAATTAATCTCTCTAACATAGACCTGAATCTGTACAACAAAAAAGTAGGTCAACTGCAGCAGCGACGCCGGCCGCCACAACAGCAGCAGCGGCAGCGTCAGCGTCGGTTGGCTTCGACTTCGTCGTCGTTGTCACACACACAGCAAGACACTTTCACTTATTACATTATTCAATGATGAGAGCGACACACACAGTGAGAGAGAGAGGGAGAGCGCAAACTTGTGGGCGAAACTTGTTCATGCCGCTCTCTCGTTACGTTTTCGATTATTTCATATTGAAAGCAAAAGTGATCACAGGCGGCCCCAAAAGAGCCGAGCTGAGAGCCAAGACACCCCACCCTCCTCTTTGCCATGCCATTGCCGGCTTGTCAATTAAGCAGCGTCGTCGTCGTCGCCAAGCTGGGGAAAAATGTTACAAGGTTTCGTTTCAGGTTAAGACGAGTTTTTCAGTTTTTTTTTTAGTCAACTTTATATGTACATATGTATGTTTTTTAGGTTTCTTGTTGCGGTTGAAAAAAAAATATTGTTGTTGTATTTTCTAAATTTAGCTGCTGTTTGTATGTATGCTTGTGTTTTTTGTTTGGTTTTGTTTTTGCTTGGACGGGCAACGATGACGGCAGCTAAAGGCGACGACAACGGCGACAATCGAGACGCGTTTTGTGCGTCGTCAGAATAAGTGACCTGCCTCATTTGAAAACTGTTTGCGGGTGATGGAGATTCGGGAACGAAATTTATGGGATGCAACTGAAAAGAGAATAGGAACTTCATATTGAAAGGCCCACGTGGCGTATACGTAATGCAATAGATTCAAATTTGTAACTTTTTTGATCAGAATGTAAGATCTACAAATACATACTGTTCTGGGCTCACAGAGCGTGTTCAGAAGGAAGGTGAATCTAGGTCCAGGTTAGAACTAATCGCTTTTTTTTTTGTTGTTCATTCAAAATGAAGAATGTTTATAAGAGAATACCTTTCATGGCTGCTTCTGCACCCTTTATATATACTAAAATTCCCAATTTTTTCACAAGGGAAAAAAATGACAACTCTCTTATGTAGCAACCGATTTGATGAAAAATTCTGATTTGGCTCTATCAGCTATTGTTTTAAAGATACGGCGGAAAATTTGTTTTGCATGTTAATTTGCTACACAGAGAAAAAAAAAAAGATCCCCGTAGAATGGATATTCAAATATCCACTTTAAGATCCATATTTTTAAATATCCTTTTCACATTTTCCAGCTCCTTTGAATGAAGAATAAAGAGCAATGAAATATTTATTCTCTAATATATCCTTTTTAAGCGAAAATAAACCGACTTCGAAAATATCCGATGGATCCCATAAAAAGGATAGTTAACTATCCAGTCCAATTGGATAGTTAAATATCGTAAGGATCATCAAAAACTATCCCTTTTTTCTCAGTGTATGAACAAAACATTTCTGGGTTTATAAGTCTTCAGAACACATATCAATGCAGCCCAAAATAATGAAGGGAGCAGCATCAGCATCAATTGGACTTTGAAGGGAGTGATTCCTTAGTTTATAGTAAATTTTTCAAATTTAATCTTCATGTACAAGCCAGAGTGGTGGTCGATTTTTCATTTTAACCCTTCTATTTTCATGAATTTTGTTGCATTTATATCAGCTTAATGGACACAGCTACCTGCGGTTAATCCCCCAAAAAAAATTAATTAAAACTTAGGGCAGAACAACTAGATTGATAAGCAAAATGTGTATAGGATCTAACATAGACCTTACATTAATTGTCAAGCAAATGTTCAATAACATTCAATCAGTACTAGATTCAAACGATTTTCCCCAAATTCATTTTCGCTTAATATTAAACAACCTCGCTAGAATGACATTACAGTTATGAAATGGGTTCCGCACTCACTATAATCTCTCTATATGACTATTATGATTTTCCAACTTTAATAGTACAAAAAAGTAGTTATTTTTGTTGCAACGTCGCTCGCATACGTTTCGGATTTTCCTAAAGTTCTCTGAAACTTAATTAGTTTTATCCTAAAACGCGATTTTAATAAAAAATTATGTTTTATTAAGTACATCATTAGAAATACAACCACTAATTTTCATGCTTTACTTGGTTCGCGAGGGCTGTTTTTAATGCTTCAACAATATTCCGTCATAATGTGAGCATTCCTGTGACCCTGGTAACGTTCCTCCGTAGTTTCAATATCTTGATGAAACCGTTCGCCTTGTACCTCACTGAGTCCACCGCTTTTCAGGAAGCGCTCCAAATGGCTGTAAAGCAGTGGTGCACAAACTCACATTATCATGATTTGCGCTGGTGTGCGCAGCAGAGCAACACGAAGTAAACGTTGTTATGTCAAATATAGGCTACAAACAAACACACATATGTGTGTGCGTGCATTTTATAGAGCACATGTATTCTCTCTCTCTATGCGTGTGTCGGCTGCGACGCTGGCAGAATTATGATTTCGTATCCCACGGGGTACGAAAAATTAAATGTGTGCACCACTGCTGTAGAGAAAGTGAACCTTGATGCTCATATTACAACCAAGCTGCTGGAAGTGTGTCAAAATCAGTTCAATATGCTCCGCATAGCTTTCATTCTTTTTGTTTCGGGAAAATTATGTGTAGTCCAAACGAATTCAATACAGGCATTTTTTTTCAATATAAGTCATGCACTTATTCAAGATTTCACCCTTTATCTACTTCTTTTTTTGTGGACTATCAAAAATTCCGGCTTTAAGATCCTCTGAAAAGTTGGCGGTATTATGCGATCCCTGAGCACACACATTTTTTTTTTAAAATTTTTATTTTTAAAAAAATTATTTTTAATTTTTTAACATAAAAATTTAATTTAATTCTAATTCTTATTAATTTTTAAAATAAAAATAATTAAACAATTTTTATTCATAAAATTTTTCTTTTCAAAATTAAAAAAACTTTAAAAAAAAAAAAATGTTTATTTAAAAAATTTTTTTAAAAAGTATTGAAAATTAAATTCTTTGAAAAAAAATTGAATGTATGCCCGTTTTAAATAGCTGACCCTAAAAAATTAATTTTGGTTCCTCCTCCGGTTTTTATTATTTTTTTCCATAAATCTTATTTGCTGTCCCGTCCTAAAATGTTTCTATTTTATGTATCAATCTAGTTTCCTACCATAAAATTTAATTCATATTTTCGGGATTAACCGACTGTAACTATTTCCATCGAGAAGATTTAAATGCAACAAAATTTGTGAAATTAGAAGAACCATTGGGCTACATGCTAAAGTGGTTTTAATTAAAATGCAAGCAGCTTAAATGGCTGGTACACAACGATTCAATTTGAACAAGTGAGAAAGTCGGTCAAGCCCGTCTATAACATACTCTGTATCTGGAGTAGATGCTGAATGCAATTCTGGTACTGCGCTGATCTCTAATTCTCTAATTCTCTCTTTCTCTCTCTCTCTCTCTCTTTAAGGGTGGGAGTGGGTGGTGGGAGATTTGTTTACTTATTTGCTCATAACTTTAGAACCGCTCATCCGATCTCTATCATTTCTTCACTAACTATCTCCAGTAGGTACAAATCGTCTATCTTAAAAACTGTTGGAGATATAACGTTTTTTCCAAATTTCGTGGCAAAAATTGAAAATATACTTGATCTGCGTGCAAGTATAAGAAGCATTTGTCCCATACATGTCAAACCAGTATCTCCTACCATCTGAGATCTGTTTGTTCATACGGGCGAACGGACAGACAGACGGACGGACGTACAGACGGACATGGCTATATCGACTCGGCTGTTGATTCTGATCAAGAATATATATTCTTTATATGGTCGGAAATGATTCCTTCTGCCTGTTACGTACATTTGCACGACTTTAGTATAGCCTTTTTACTCTACGAGTAACGGGTATAAAAAAACTCTTGAAGTTCCGTGACTTCATTGCAAGTCAATCAAGCCTTAAATCCCTAGAGATAATAAATATTTGGTAATGTATCAAAAATTCAGTCGCTTCTAAGTTCGTAGATACTTTGTACAGCCCACTTAATTGTAGTGTTTTCAGCGTAAAAAAAAACACTTTTTTTGTGATTTTTTATCTGAAATACCGATTGAGCAATTTGATTCAAACCTTCTATACATTATTGAGCATAGTTTTGACTATGTTCTGTAATTTTTTCATGCAAAAATATTAAACCATTAGCCCGTGACAGAGCTTCCCCCAGGACGTCTTGAAAAAAAAACAATTTGCGGTGTTCACTGTAACTCGGCCGGAAATTATGTGAAAATGAAAAACCATAAAAATTTAGTTAAATTATAAACAAATCTTCCCCCCAACGTTCTCCGATTATTTTTTTTTTAATTTAAAAATTTTTGGTGGCCTTCTAAAGTGTGAACCGTTATTTTCAACTAAAATTTCCGCCATTTTGTGGGTGGGAAACACCCTTAATGTTAAAAAAAAAATTTTTACTATGAGTAGGGGGGAGGTATTTTATATGAAGAAAATGTGTGCAAAGTTTGAAATGAATCGGTCGAGTAGTTTTCAAATGGTAGTGAACACGGACTTCGAAAAAGTAGTTTTGAGAAAAACGCGTTTAAAGTTTTTCATACGCTCACTATTGCTAATTTTGAGCGTGTTTGAAACGCTGTAACTCCGTTAGTTTTACTCGGATTGACTTCAAATTTGGACACAATATTCTCGACCTATTGTGCATTCAGAAAAAAAATTTAAAAAAAAATGAAAAAAAAAAAAAGTTGTAAAACCCTACCCCCCCCTTAAACTGCTCTCCTTCAACCCACTTAAAAAAGAAAGGAAAATAAAAAAACTATTTCTTTAAGACTGCTTGTTTTATTCACCTTAATATTTATATGTCAGTCGGTCTTGATTCATTTCAAATGTTTTTGATATCTTGACATTTCGAAATCAATTTCGACATTTTAGGCAGGTGTCGCAAAAATGCGACATGCCCCCACCGCTGATCTTCCGTATGTGCGCCCCCGCCCTCTTCCTCTAGCATCTAACCCGATGGATGCTGGTGGCACAAATGTTAATGTCGTGTGGCAGAAACTAAAGCCAAAACTTTACTCTTTTTGTTTGAAGTGTTTTGTTTTTGGACTGTATCTGGTATTCTGTTTTTGGGACTTCAACTTGGCACAGTGTCCAACTGGTGAATGAGTGACTGATGGACGTTGATTTGCTGGCCAGTCTCTGGCCAGTTGCCGTTGCCGTAGCCGTTGCCTTTGCTTAATTTCATAAGAAAACATTAAAACGTATAAAATTTACTTGAAACGTGCGGAGAATACAAGTCACCGTCGCTGGTCACTGGAATCAGATTCGGTTTGGGTTCGGGCTGGGGTTGTATATGTGTTGGTTGTCGAAGGTTTTGTTTATTTATTTGTGTAAAATGGTTTTGTTGTTGTTGTTGTCGTTGTCATTGTTGCCGTTTTTTACGCAATCCACAGTTAATTTTTATGTTTTGTGTGCGGCTTAATTCTGGAATTTTTTATATTTTTTTTGTTAGTATTTTAATTTATGTCTCGATTGCCAAATGTTACTTTACTTAAGGTAAGGTTATGGTTTTGGTCATATAAATAAATGTAAGAGTATTATGGGTCATTGTTGATGTGTCAAGAGAAGGGCTTATTTATTAGGTAAACATTTTTTTTAAATTACTAATAAATGGGATCTATGAAATACAGAAATAGATATTTGTTTTTATGTGAATGAAATGAATTCAGAACATATTTAGCCCAGAATAGATAAAGTAAATGCTGATATGAAATAGTGATTCACTTTTTGACCGATTCCTAAGCAGTGCACTTAATCAATCAGCTACCTCACCTTAAGAAATTGTTCACTAAATAGCCTTCTTCTATATTAATTCCCAGAGCACTTACATTAATGTTAACTTAACAACATTATGTTAGTAGATACCGCATGCTGTCCCTCAAATATATGTGTTGTGAACTCAAGGGAAAGCCGAAAAGTAGGCAACATATTTTTTGTTAATAACTCATACCCATTTCAAATTTATGACAAGTGATGATGTTTTTATAACTACGCTATTAATTTATTTAAAAATTTTATATTCCACCTCTTCTGGACTCTTTGATCCAGCTGTATAGAAGGGCATAGCCTTTTCGACTCTGCTCTTGAGGCTTAACATTTCCTAGGCAATGTAATTTTAAAGTTTCGAATTCATTCGTTGTGGTTGATATCTAAGGCTCTTTGGTGTATAATAGGCGTAAAAAAACAAAAGAACAAAAGTCCAGTTTAATCTTTCGCGTGTAATCTATGAAGTTTTTGTGAATAACTCATACGCAGTGTTGCCAATTATAATATATTATTCGAATTTGAAAAATAGTAAAAGACTACTACTATTTGTTGTTTCAAAGATGACAACAATTAAAATAAACGAACTATTTCGTTTATAAAATTGGTGTTTAATAAACGAGTCGTATGAGTAATATTTCATAAAACTTAATTACAAAATAGAATTTTTCGATTTCCCAATTATTTATTATACAACAAATATAAGCTTTGGAAATGCTAAGACCTCTTTCCATTTTGTCAATTTGAGGTCTGATCTAATGGGCATATAGTTGAGAACGCCACGGCCTCCTGCGATTATTATTTATGTTATACTCGTATGTAACAGGCGGAAGGAATCATTTCCGCCCATATGAAGTATATATATTCTTGATCAGCATCAACAGCCGAGTCGATATTGCCCGTCTGTCTGAATGAACACCTAGATCTCAGAGACTAGAAGATTAAGAGCGACCAAACTTGACATGTAGACTCCTATTGCGTGTAACACAACAAAATGACCAACACAACAAAATGACCAACAATGACCAGGTGCAGCCCTGTTAATCCAAAAAAAAAAGATATCCATGATCTTCACTGATTTCGGTTTAGCTCTATCAGCTCTTCTCTCCAAGATATCGCAAAAAATCGAAAAGTTGAATTTTTGGCACTCTAGGATTTATGGAGGCCACACTAGGCATAAATATCTGAGTTTATGAACTAATTGCGATAAAGTACATATCAATGCATTTTTAAAAAAGGCGCCATATAAGTACGGCGGAAAGTGTTTAAATTGGCCTCTAAGAACAGACATTTTTCTCGGATATATTTTGGTTGCTCTTCGGCATCCGTCTTCCGGGCAAAACTACAAAAATTTATACCGAAATATATCGGAGAAAAAAGAAACATAAATCGTTTTTTCCATCAACCTGACCTCGAGCCGGAGATAATACATAAATAAATCTTCTCGTTTAAGCTAGCGCGGTTATTGGTTTCATACAATGGGTACAAAGCTTTAAAAGAGTATAAATCTGGAGCGGTAAAAGCAAATTTACATATTTAAGTTTCAGTTTTTTAAAAATTAAACTACCTTTAAAACTGCATCACTGGATTTTTTTTTTCAATTTTCATAGCAATTTTAAAAGTCATAGCATTATAACTTATTTACAAAATTTATGAAAAATTTAAGAAAAAATTTAATATATGGTGCCAAAACGAGCAAAAGCGAAGCCGAAAGTTATGGTTTACGCTCATTAAAGTTAAATTTGTGCATTTAGGGAAACTAAATGTTGATTCGAAAACTAATAAAATCATGGATATTGACCAAGTTATATTTAGAATTCGAAAATAATACGGAAAACCCGATTCTTGGGGGAAAAATCGATTAGTGCGACCTCTTTTTTTGAAAACTCTGAAAAAAATCTCAAGAATACTTTTCGCAATTAGCTTTCAGAAAATTAGGGTGGACACTGGAGCGGTCCCCATGTATATGAAATTTTTAAGGTCATGCTCTCACCCCCCTTTCTGATACTTTTCCATGTGTAATTAGCGTAAAAAAAAAAAACAAAAGATAAAAAAGTCGAGTTTTGACGGGCGCGAATGGCGTCTAAAGTTTTTGTAAGTAACTCATACGCAGTGTTGCCTATTATCACATATTTTTTTCATTTGTAAATAGTCGGCGATGATTTTATTCATAAACTATTCAAATTCGAGAAATATTTTATTTCCACATATGTAGATTGTTTGTAAAAATTTGTATTTGGTGAACGTGTCGTATGATTTATATTTTTTAAAACTTTGAGACCCTGACGCGCCCATTTAAAATTAAAATATTTGATTTTCACAATTATGAATTATACAACAAATATAAGCTTTTGGAATGCTGAGACTTCCTTTTTTCCATTTTGCCGGTTTGGGGACCGCTCTAGTGGACACCCTAGTCTTCAGTCGCTGTCTAGTCTTCGGTCAAATCGAAAATGCTCTTTTACTTTTTGTCCTCGCTCTTGTTGACAATCGATGGTTTAGATCAGCGGTGGTCAATTGCATAGTCCGTCCGTTCCGCTATTTCTCAGAACACACAATGTAATGCATTTTACAAAAAGAACGCGCTGGTCGAAAGCAAACGACGAAAAAACAATGTTGCAGCAGCAAAGCCCTTTCCGTTATTTTTGGTGCCCTCCGCTGGTTTAGAACACCTATCGCGAAATCCTATACTTCCAGAAAGTTGGAAAAAGTAGTGACTAGAATTTTAAAGAAATATGTAAGCATTATTTCACAATAAGAAGTGGCTATAGATACTTTAATGGCTTTTCTCGAAGATCAATATTTGCCGGTCTTATCAATGTTTAATTCACTTGCGACTTAACAGAAAAATATATTTGGCCTTTTTGAATTTAAATATGATTTTTAAATCGAAAAAGTCAGGTGGCCGAACTGTGAGCACATTTTAGAAAAATTGTTTTATAAAAATAAAATTCAACTTGGATAATGCAAATGTAATAATTTTTAGTTGATCCAAAAAGATACAGTTTAGGGGTCGAAGTGACGGTTAAACTTCTTGTTTAAAATTTAAGTTTATATTCTTAGCAAATATTTCCAAATTTGATTAGTTGTATTCGGATTCTCTATTTATTTTTCTACACACCAAATACCTTCTGATTCATACCGTTTTCGTTACGTTTGTCGCCTGTGCAATGCCTGCTGCCAGCATTTGGCAGTCAACTGGTGCGCAGAGTTTGTAGTTGTTGTTGTTTTTGTTGCTGCTGCCAAACGATTGACAAACAACTGTCGAAAAAGTCATTGCGCATGCGCACAAGTCAAAAAGGCAAACGCAAAGCGAAACGAAAACGAGAACCAAAACCTAAAGCAACTAAACGAACCCAAAAAAGTTAACTTAACAGATCGTTTTTTGTTTCTGTTTTTTTGTTTTTTGGGTATTTTGGGCAACAGTTACACAGGCCATTTAAATGGAGTAGCGAAGTGGAAGCTGCTGCTGCAGAAGTAGGTCTCGTATCTCGCCTAACCGAAAACGAAACTGTTTTTTTTTTTGGCCCAACTGAGAGTGAGAGTGAGCGAGCGCGAGTCGGTTGGGTGTTTTGTCATTACCTGACCAGAGATCCAAAGTCTTGTTGGCTACGGTCACGAACAACATTTGGAAGGAAATGAAAATTGTGCCTTTGTCTTGGGGAGGGAAGTGCGTTTGGCCATATTTCGTAAGCTACTCCCAATTGTTGTGCTGAAAGCAGATGAGAAAACAGAGCCCCCGCTCTGTGTGTTCATCTTCTTCGGGTAATTGAGCGTTGAAATGTTGTAACCCAACAGCCAACCTACATGAAGGTGGCACAAACGTGTTTAACTTTGCGTCATACGCAAACAGTTGGAGACACGTTTCACGTGCATCCGAAAGCCCCTGGCTAGCTCTCTGTCTGTTGAAAGTTCACCTTAACTGCATTTCGGGTTTTACCCTTGCTTAAAAGAAACACCAAAATGTAGCAATATTTTGCGGCATTTTTGTGATTCATGAACTGCCCACAAAAGACGCTGCATTTAAATGGGTGTCATCGTTTTGTTGTTGTTGTGTTTTTTTGCTTCTTTAGTTCCGTTTTTGGTTAGTTAAGGAATTGGTGAAAGTTTTCTGTTGGCCACGTTTTGTTTAATGCTCCTTTCGCGGGGATCTCGATCTTATGTAACTGATTTTGCATTATTTTTTGTTTTTTGCGATTTTTTATGGTGTCTCACTACCCAGAGCTCCCTTCGGATCCTTATTTGGGAATGCGTTGGTTGTTCAGGTATTTTTAATGGACTTTTGTTTAAAGGGGAGGAATTAAATTGAAATATTACGTATACGCCTGGTAATTTGTATGGAGGAGGCTACTGAGAGTTGAAATGAAATGATTGAAGCTATGATTTTGTTATTCAAATATGTATTCAAATAAATATTGGCTGTAATGTTTTTAGTTCAGTAATTTCACGAAAAATGATCATATTCACGGACTATAATAAAAATGGGAATTAAGGTCAAGAATATTGAAATGTTGGTGTTGATTCTAGGTGACTTTCAAGCAATGCCAATGCAAGTAAACTTTACGGGATCTCGTATTTGCAATAAATGCGATATAGCCCGAAACAAAAATTGATATATTGAAAGAAGACTTCCTCAATATTGTACAACAAGATTTACATTAGAAATACACATTTGAATCAAAGCTTAAGAAATGTTAAGCTGCCTTTACTCTTTTCATATATGTATCTCTTTGACAAAAGTGTAATAGCAAATCAAATATAATATAATATCTCTAAATTTTGACTGGTTCTATTCAGGGACCGAAAGTAATAGGTGTTTACATTGAGAAAAAAAGGATAGTTTTGATGATCCTGAGGATGTTTTCGGTATCCATTTGGACTGGATAGATAACTATAAATATCCATTGGATATTTTCGAAGTCTGTTTATTTTTGCTTAAGGGAAAGGGTATATCAGAAAAAATTATTTCATTGATCTCTATTTATTCTTCATCCAAAGTAGCTAATAAATGTGAAAAGGATATTTACAAAAATGGATCTTAAAGTGTATATTTGAATATCCATTCTACGGTGATCTCTTTTTTCTCTGTGTATAATAAAAATTTCAATATAAAAATTAATTTAAAATTTGTATTTAAAATTTAGTAACTAATATATAAAAGATTAAAAAAAATTTTTATTTTAAAAATTAAAACAACAATTACTTGAAGTTATCCTTCGGGCGGAACATCGTATTAGCCCTTCAACCAACCAGAATATAAACATATGGACCCACAGATTAGAGATGCATTCTTACATTTGTGTTATGATATAATGAGAAATTATCGCACTGTGGCGGCATTCCCAGCAACGCTGGAGTCTCGTCTATTTCCCAAAAAATTGGTGAGCCCAAGCTTAGCCCCTGGATTGGAAAATGAGGCTTATAATCTCTTGCTCCGTCTGGTATTATTACGTCATGTTGGCCATTGTGGTGATACCGTTCCTGGTGCTGGCAGTGCGTGTGGATAGTATTTTCGTTAAGGTGCACAGGAATCAGCAGTTGGAGACAATTCGTAAGGCCATTGGCCTAATTGATCCTTCAATTTCGCAGACGTCGGGCAATGAGTTTGCCTGCTTTGCGATGGGTGCGATTTGCCCTTGCGGCGGCTGCCATTTTGCTGGACTTTCGGTCCCAGATCGCCGCATGTCTTTTCCTGCCTCACGGCCTGCCTCTTCCAATTTCATTTCGTAGATACAGCAAAGTCCTTATTTTATAAACATTTTTGTTTGGCAATTAGCAAAGAAAAGAATACAATTGTTCGACACAGCTGTTGTCTATCGATTGAAAATGTCTATAGTTTTATCCAAACTTGCCGGTAGGTTAAAATTTAACCCCACTATGAGGCTGCGGTTAAAGTTGGTTTTCGCCAAAGACAGCATGAGACACTCATATTCGGCTCACCTGCACTTAGGTTTGACGAAGTTAAAAAGAAAATTGTTCCGTTTTTTTAAACGCTATTAATATTTTTACGCATTTGCTCGATTCATGTCATTGTTTTTAAAATGTATGTAACAGACAGAAGGAATCATTTCCGACCATATAAAGTATATACAGCTGCGAAAAAAATAATAGCACCACCACCACAAGCAGTTTTTAAACAGTTGCCCAACTTACATTTTTAACATTTAGGAAACTTTGAGCACATTTGTAGAATTTTTAGAATTCTGGGAATAAAAGAAAAATTACGTTTTTCTTTAACTTTTTCAGTTATTTATTTAAAAGTGATCAAATTATGCGAAAAAAATAATAGCACCACTTATCAAAAAAGGATTTTAAATTTAAAAAATGGCCAAAATTTAAGGTATTCTTTAGTTAACAATTTTGAACTATTAATACTAAATCTATATTTATTATTTAATATTAGTACAGTGTCGTTTATTGGCCATAACAGCTTCTGGCATGAAATCAACCAAGTCCTGTCATCGTATTAGGGGAATTTTGGACCAGGACTCTGTCATTCCTTCCCAAAGTGATTTGATAGTGGTTGGTTTGGAACCAGCAACTGCCTTCTCGACGTCAGACTACAGATTCTGGTCGGGCGACTGAGCAGGCCACTCCAGAACGTTCAAAAAGTTAAGGGTACTGTATACCTTCAGGTGTCATTTCTTAAAGGTTTACAAAAAAATAGATTACTCAAAAACTATAAGTGGTATTAAGAAGCGGGTTTTTTCATTGGATAGGTAATCGGTTAAACTAAATTTAGTAATTTTTGTTGTTGTTGTTGTACCTACGGTTGTTGTTGTATTTCTGTTCAAAGTTAACCAAAAATTTAAAACATAGGCCCATGGTTGCAAAAAATTTTTGAGAACGGATGATCTGAATTTAAAACTGAAGACAGGGTTTTGTTAAGAATTGATGTAATTCTGGTGTGAACTAGGATATTTTGGATCGGTCAATAATCGACGGAGTTATGGGGTTTCAAAGTCAAAATTTCGAAAATCGACTATTTTTTCCCACTGTATTGGTCCTAGCTCCGTTATTTGTTGACCGATCAAAAATATCCTAGTTCACACCAGAATGGTGGGTATTAGGAGCAATTTAAGGGAAAGAATTTGAAAATCGGTCAACAGGTACTCTTTAAATCTTTGCAACCATTTTGGAAAAAGTGGTTCCGAGATAGACGCATTTAAAGTTTCGACATCTCTTTTCGATGAAATAAAAATTATTTTTAATAAATATATAAATCGGATTTGGTGCATTTGGGTGTTAACTTTCACCGAAAAAAAAGATTATCAAAATCGGTTAAGCAGTTCTCCAGAAATTTGAGTCAAAGTGCGTCAAGACATGGTAAAAAATAAAATCTCCAAAAATTTCCAAGTAAAATTTTTTTTTTCAAAATTTTTTTTTTCCATAATATCGAACATTTTATAAATATTTATAAAGTTTTTGACCAAAATAGGGAAAAAAAATCCGAATTTCTAAAAATACGAGGGTCGATTAAAACAATTTTCATATAAAAGGGTCGGAAAAAATAATTGTTTTTGTTTATATCTTTAAAACTGAGTTTCGGATCAGCTTGAAAGTTTTGCAGGATATTTATCAGATCCTAATAGAACGTTTAAGCAAATAAAAAAAAAAAAAAAAAAAAAATTTTCTGAAGGTATACAGTACCCTTAAACCATTCCCTTGCTTTGTTGTTGGTGTGTTTGGGGTCAGTGTCCTTTTCAAAGATCTATACGAGCGGCATTTCGTGTTCTGCAAAGTTTAGCAGTACTGTCTCCATTATAATCACGTACAGGTGCTGATCCATGACGGTTTTTATCCAATGTATTGGACCTACTCCATAGTAAAAAAAATCAGGCCCATACCATTACACTACACCCTCCGTGCTTAATTGTTTTTGTGGTGTACTGGCGTTTGTATTCTGTGTTCCTTGGGCGTCTAACGGATTTCCACCAAACATAACCACTTTTGACTCATCTGACCTTAGAATATTCCTCCATTGTTGGGATGTCCAATTTGCATGATCCCTGGCAGACTTCATGCGCTTAGTAAAGTGTGTCGCGTTTTAAAGTGGGGCCTTTCTTGGGCTGCAGGCTTTTAGGTTATGTTGCCTAGGATATGTGCGAACTTTTTGGTCCATCGCAATTATTTTGAACCTCTTTTTAAAGCTGAGTAGCAGGCTTTAAGAAATCCTTCTTGCTCTGACGAATCAGTCTTTTGACATAAAAATGGATCATAAATCGTTTTCCTTCTTCGGAAAATTTCGTCCAGAAACCATGAGTCTAAAATGAATTTCTCCATTCAACTTGACCCAGGTAAGCTTTTCTTCTTCTGTTATACGTTTTTTCTTCGTAGATGTGCGATTTCTAAGGGCCGATTTCTGTTCTCCCAGATAGCTGCTATGTATCAGATAGTCATCGATTTTACACAGCTATTTGTAAGTTTATGTGACAAATAGCTCTATGTAGAAGATGTGAAATCGGCCCTAAGTAGAATAACAAAAAAATGGTTTAATCAGGCCTGTTGGAAAAGACAAAATCTTTAAATTGTCTTTAATATTTGAAGTCGAATTGCCCGGGCAAGGAATTTATTTTAGACCCATGGTTTCTTGGTGAATATTTTCTAGTTCTAGTTTCCGAAAATTAAGTCATTTGAATCATAAAGTTATCCCATCAGAAAATAAGATATAACGGCGACTAGAAATGGTCATTTGGCGATTACGACGTTCCTTAAAAACTTATGATTTCTTAAGCTTAGGAAAATAACGATATATCAAGGTTTTTTGAATTCGATATATCAAATATCGATATTGAAAATTTTAATTTTTGATATAATCGATATTGATATTTTAAGAAATATCGACAACCCTAGTCTGCACGCAGATCAAGTTAACATTTTTGCCAATTTTTGCTTTTAGTTTGAGTTAAAAAATCTAAAAATTTTAGTTAATATTTTAACCTCTGCGAAAAGCCTTCAAAGTTTCCACAAATATTACGTATACGACATGTTCACATAGTGCACTCAAAGAATTAAGGAAGAACTAAATGTTCCTTAAATATGGGATGTTATTAATAATTATTAATTATTATAATCAGGCTGCCGACTATTTGGAACGCCTTAGGGGTCATCCGAATGGGCTTGCTAGTCGAATTATTGCATTGAATTATTAGCTTTTTTTTTACTTTTTCACAAAATAAAATTAACTTAACCAAACTTCACACAACTTTTTTGTCTTGAATAAGTTTCAATATAAAATTTAAAAATAATTAAAAACAAAAACTTTGAAATTATCCTCTTTTCATGAAAAAAGAAAAATATTAATATTTCAATAATAAAAAAAATCCTTTTAGAGACTCAAATTGGCAAAAAGAGAACAACCGGAAAGAGAAAAAGAAGGACTAATTAATTTATGTCCATTCTATTTTAATGGTTTTGTCGGAAAATCAGGATTCCATAAAATAAATATGTATGTTGTCAAAAGGCCATACATATTAGGATATGGGCCATTTTCGACCTTAAACAAGCTTATACATATTCGGGCTTTGCGTAAAAACTTTTGTACTAAAAATAAATACAAATTTCAGGAGCAATCTAATTTTATCATTATATAATAAAGGCATAAATATTTCACTGATACTCCATTTGACCTTAATAATTAAAAAAAAACTAAACTAATTGTTAAAAAAATATATAAAATTCAAAAAAATCGACAACAATAGATAAACCCCTACAAAAAAAAATAATATATTTATCGCAACAAAAATAATTAAACACAAAAAATTATGAAAAAATTAAAAAACTCTAAAACTATTAGTTCATTTTATAAATTTATACGTACAATTCAAACTTCAAAGTTAAAAAGCCAAATAGACAATAACTACGTATTAAAGCCAACAAAAAACCAACCTGAAAGAAATAGGAAACGAAAACACGCCACATGAAAACCGTGTCATGAACAAATGCAACAACAACAATAAGAAACCCACAACTAATTGAGACCAACAGTACAACAACAAAAAGAAACCAAGCAGCTGCAGCAGCAGCGCCAACTTGGCAACTAAAGCTGAAGCTGAAGAAGAGACCAAAAACCAAATTCCCAGTTTATACAGTGAGTAACAAAAATTACAAAATACTGAAAGAGCAGCCGCCGCAGCAGCAAAGGTTTTCATAATATTTGGTTTCCGAAAGAATTGAACGAACAGTGGCTCAAAGCTATACCAAAAAGTTTCACTTTCGCTTTCAGCAACAAAAACAAACACAATAAAAAGGGGGCCACTAAGTCACACAGAGAGATAGAGAGAAAGAGAGCGAATGGTCGCGCAGCTCTCTGATTGAAAGTGAAACTGAGAGCATAGCGTATACGTAATATAGAGAGCGAGAGTGTAAAAATGCTGCTGCTGCTGCGGCTAGCGTAGGCAGCGAGCAGCGTGCAGCGACAGCGAGTCAGCGACTGTGTAGTGTATGGCGGTATCCTCGGCGTTTACTTGGCGATTTAGTCAATCGAGATACGTGGTTGATGTTGGTCGTGTTTTTCGCATAGCAAAATTAAATCAACATATATACATAATTGTTAAACAAAGTGTGTTGTGTATGTGTGTGTGTGTGTGTGAATAAAATACAACAAATTTGCCTACTTCCAATATTGAAATATCATCACATCACCAGCAGAACAGCCCCAGGATTATGTTCTCTTGCTGCGTTGCATGTGTCGTGAGAGAGAAGAAAGGCAAATTGTTTTAAACCAAATACACAAATCGTCGACAAAATATCAACAAGAATAAAGCTAATTGTTTCAAATTCAAACGCACACAATCAATATATATATATATACATCAGCCCTACCTCTAACCTGGCTATAATTAAACAACAAAAACAAACAACCAAAACATCCTTTTTGCTGTCTTTATATTCTCTTCACTCACCTCGTCAAAGTACCTGCAACTTGAAAATTTGTAAATAAATTCAAAACAAAAACAAACCCCAAAAGTGTCTAAAATACCAAAATTTCTTTTAAAGAAATATTGACCAAATTTTGTTTGTTCGAAAGTATCCAAAAATCAGCAAATGATTAAAATTATAAAATAAAAATATAAAAAAAAAACAAAGAAAATATCAAGAAAATTTCTAAAATTATTTCTTGTGCTTAAAATCAATGTGAAACATAAAGTGACAGGCTAAGATTTCTTCATAGAGAAATATAAATGTAAATAAACACATATGAAATTTGTTAAGAACCAAACAACAAAAAAAATTAACCTAAACCCCAAAACTACAAACAGAAATTTTTCGAAATTCACGGAGAACAAGAAAAACAATTTCTTGTTCGTAAAAAGTTAATAAAAATCAAAGAAGACCAAGAAAACTTCTTTAAAAAAATCTAATAAAATAAACACTGTCTCAAGAAATTTCTACATTTATTCTTGTTCTTATCAAATTTATAACAAACAACGAAAACTTTAACGAAGAGAATTTCTAAGAAATTTTCTTGTGTTTACAAAACTTAAGCAAAAAATTTCAAAAATTTTTAGCTAAATAAATCAACGAATAAAACTGATTACAAGTAAATTCTGTACTCTAACAAAAATTAAACATTAACCATTATAAATGCCTTAAAAATGTTGCTTAAACATTATCTACAACAACAACAATTAAAAGCAGAGGCCAGACCACCGTATACAAATCTCAACCTACTTTAAAACCAAATTCTTCCCTTAAACAAACAAAAAACAAAAAAACGAAAACAATTTCAAGTGCCGTCCAACAACAAAAACATCTCCCAAACAAAAATCCATGAAATGTTATTAGAAATGGATCAACAACAGGCGACAGTGCAATTCATCTCGTCGTTGAATATGTCGCCATTTAGCATGCAACTGGAGCAGCAGCAACAGCAGCCCTCCAGTCCCGCTTTGGCCACAAATCAGCAGCAGCAGCAGAATAGCAATAACAACAACAACAATGATAATGATGGATTGAATTCCGATAACGATTACAGCGCCTATACGTTGCAGTTGACGGGTGGTGCAGGTGGTGGTGGTGGAGCCACACACCACACTCACCACCAGCAACAGCAGCAGCAGCAGCATTACCAACAGCAGCAACAACAGCAACAACAGAATATAGCCAACAATGCCAATCAATTCAATTCCTCATCCTATTCGTATATATACAATTTTGATTCACAGTATATATTCCCGACAGGCTATCAAGACACCACCTCCTCTCACTCACAACAAAGTGGAGGTGGCGGCGGTGGCGGTGGAGGCGGCGGCAGCGGCGGAGCTGGCAATCTTTTAAATGGCAGCTCTGGCGGCAGTTCAACCGGTGGCTACATGCTACTCCCACCTGCCACAAATTCCTCGGGCCAGAACAACAATTCCGGTCACTTGTCCAGCGGTGGTGGTCCACAGAATTCCGGTCCCGGTGGTGGTAACGGCGGCAACAACAACTCTGGCCATCCACACGGCGGCACCAGCGCCACCTCGGGTCACTCTTCGGGCGAGGCTATTGATTTTAAGCATCTGTTCGAGGAGCTGTGCCCAGTCTGTGGCGATAAAGTTAGTGGCTATCATTATGGCCTGCTTACCTGTGAATCCTGCAAGGGTTTCTTCAAGCGTACGGTACAAAACAAGAAGGTTTACACCTGTGTGGCCGAACGATCGTGTCACATTGACAAAACGCAACGGAAAAGATGTCCCTATTGTCGTTTCCAGAAATGCTTGGAAGTGGGCATGAAATTGGAGGGTAAGTACCGGAAAGTTATCGTTTTCATATTTTATCATATCTTTTGGGACAGGGTGAAAAGTGTAAATGTAGGAAAAGAAGAAGGGAAGGAAGGAAGAGACACTCACGATGTGTTTTTGGCAGTAATTGTTTTTGATTTGCAAATTGAAAGATTGAAAGATTACAGCAAGAAAAATCCAATATTATTTTCTCATGACTTTATATACAATTAGGAGGTGTCAATAAATCCCAAGGTGCCTATCAAAAGTATACAAAAATATTTATTTTTTAGTCTCTCCAAATCCTCTCCAGAATATAAAAAAAAAACCAAAAAATCTGCAGTAATCATTTTACTTTAGTATGATTTGGAAAGGCTTTAAAATGAATGCACCATATTGAAGAACCCCAGAGAGAGAACAACTACATAATTCTGAGTTTTTCAGTTAAAGAATAAGTAAGAAACATTTTTATGACTCGATTTGAAATAGTAAATTTAGTACATTTACTGAGGGCCGATTTCTGTTCTTCCAGATAGCTGCAATGTTGTAAGTTTATGTGACAAATAGCTCTATGTAGAAGATGTGTTGTGCGCAGTTAGTTTCGTTTTAGTCGTACAAATGTATACTTTCTCGCACACACTCGCAACTTTCACTAGAGAATATATCGTGTGATTTGGAAAGTCATTATTTTTGAGGGTTGTGAATATTTTCTGTTTGTTGTTGTGGTGAAAAATTGGGTCGCTAGTGTCTAAGACTAATTTTACAAAATTCCTGTCCGTGTTTAGTAAGATGTGTGTGGGATGACTGGAATAATAATTAATCATTTTCCCGAATGCCAACTGTTTTTCAACTCTTCTACTCTGCGAACTACAGAGTCAAGAAATGGTATTTTGCTATCCATTTCCAACTCGAGAATAAACTTAATGTCTTTATGGTATGAGTTTAACATTTTCAAGGTGCTCTCTATTTGGTCCTCCTTTACTATGGCAAATAGGTCGTCAACATACTCTACCGACAGGTACTCTGTCTAAAATTGTCTCCATAAGCAACATGGATGACACATAACAAAGAATCCCAGAGTAGACTATGTTCCTCAGGAGTTTTTAGTAAAGGTATAAGAAACATTTTAAAGGTCACGGGAAGTGGCACAAACTGCCCACTGTGCAACATGAAGGAGTCACTCAATGTCACTTCAATTTCCGAGTGTTGGCCCATTCTGCAGAAACTCTGGACTTAAATTTTTAGAAAACTTACCGTAAATATTTTAATTTGGTTTTTAATATAATAGAAGTAACCCTTTATAAAGGATGGACAATTCTTCTCTACTTCTCTTATTAGTATTTTTAGAATATTGCTGCTTATAAAGTCGGCGAACAAAATCATTCAATGAAAAATTGTTCCATTTAAATATGATGCGAATTACATTCTAAACTTATTGAAAAGTTATTCAAAATTGGTTACACATTTAATTATTCCTGAGTTGTCCATGGGATTTCGTAAATCGTTCCCATTGTCATTCAAATATATTCGTATTTTCAAATGTCGTTTATAAATCAAGTAGAATTGAAAACATGTGGTTTATGTAAATAAACTGAAGAGAGGCATGCCTTATTACCCAATGTATTCCCTATTTAGCCCCTTCGTTAAGCTTACTCACTCGAATGGCTCGAATTAACCTTCATATAGATTAGTTTTTGTATGTCATAAAGCTGAAGAGCGATAAAAAGGCAGCCTATGAAATTTGTCAAGCTTTTAAAGTAATTTATTTATTAAAAAAAGATTAAGGGAAAATCTTTGATCCATTTCTCTTGGTTTAGGAAATGGCCAATGGTCGCTGGAGGCTTATTCTGAAGTAATTTCAATTTAATTATCTTAACTATCAACTTGCTACAAGGTGCCTGTATATGTGTAATGATGTCATTATAAGGTCTTTCTGTATTTAAACACTTCAATTTTGTAATTCAACATACTTGCTTTGATTTTTTCCTGTGAGCAAAGGCCTTCATTTTTACGCCAACATTTTCCAGTAAAATCGTGTATTACTGCCAAAAAAAATAATATACAGCCATAAGTGATGATTTTTAGCAGCATTACAAAAACTACATAAAATTCAAAAAAATATATGAAGTGTACAATCTATCTAATTTAAAATGATTTCGTAAAAATGTGGACCGCACCTGCGCCTTCATAGGGTGGGTCCAATTTTGGCATACTCTCTCGAATAAATTCTTCAATATTGGCTTCCAACGCATCAACTGTTGCGGTCTTGTCCCTGTACACATGAGCCTTATCATAGCCACACCAAAAATGTCTAAAGGCGTTAGATCGTACGATCTAGGCGGCCATATGACCGGACCCAAACGTGCAGTGCATTTTTCGGGATGCATTGGCAGTTCTAGCAATGCTTCTTGCTGTTCTTTACACCAAATAGGGCAATTTTGTTTGTTAACCAGAAGTGAGCTTCGTTGCTAAACACAATTTCCCATTAAAAGTGGATCCTGCCAGCACCCATTCACCAAAAGTTTGCCGTTATGGTAGGTCGTGTGGCTTTCATTCTTGCACTAGCTGGATTTTAAAAGGTTTTATACCCAATTCCTGAAGTAACAGAGGCCCAATTGCTGCGAACGGCGCCGAATCGTTAATTCAAGGTCATAAACAACACTAGCCGATACAGCTGCAATATTTTCCTCTGTCCGCACTCTACGTTTTGGTAGTTTAATGTCCAATAATGTAAATTCGGTGGAGAATTTAGAATCAAGATCGCCCAAACTGACCATAAAATGGAAGAAGTGCACGATGCACTTTCTTAACCGTGCAGGAATTCTGTTAATAAAATTCAATAATCTGCAGGCATTGTTAAATTATAGAACAAACTGAACATGTTTGACAGTAACTTGTGACACCAAAACAGCTGAGCTGCCAAAAAGAAGATTGCTGAATAATCACCCTCTAAAAGCATATCTGATACAATTAAATATTTGATGTGAACAAATTTTGATTGCAAAAAGTAAGATCTTTTCTTGATTCCCAGCACGGAATATTTTTTATTTCTTAGTTCCACATTTTGAACACTCTTTAACTTTGCTTGGTTTTCCCGTTCAATTACTTCTTCTCACTCTCCTCGCAGGGGAATGCATTTTGAAAACGATTTTAGCTTGATTTCTAGTATAACACTTTGTTCTTCTTCTAGCCATCTTAATTAAATTATATCAAATCTTCGTTCTGAGTGTTAAGTTCACAAATTTTGACACATTTTCTATAAAAGTTTCTTCTTCTGAATAGTTTAATATTTTTTCTATCAAAAGGGGTCTTTTTGATATTTTATTAAAATTAATAATGAGTATGTAATTCCCTGTCCAAACCTAAATTCGATATTAATGCGACACATTCTTATACACCGACTCCCGTTCTCTCCATCTCTCTCTTATAGTTGTTGTTGTATGACAAATGATGAATATGTAAATTTAGTTTTATAAAAGTTGTCGTCAATGCAACACGTATTTTCCCAATTGACCCTCAAAAAAATTGTTTATCATACTGCGTGTTGACCCTGAGTGTAGGCCAAAAGGCTTTTTGATATGCAATGTAGCATTCATTGTTGTAGCACTTGTTTTTCTCATTTGCTATTTGCATAGCACTGGAAACTTCTAGGAATCTGGTTTTATTTCTAAGTCGACCCCTAATAAAGGAATTTAAATTTTGATGAATCAACTACCAATTTTTGGTATAAATTTCACGTGTCCACAAACCTTTTAAACATGAGTAAGATGGAAGCCATTGAAAAATCTTTGGCCGGAATTTATTTAGTCATAGATTTTGTGAGAAACTGAAAACTAAACTTATTTGCTTTGCATCGGCTCAATGTTTATTTTTACTCCAATTGTAAAATATTTATTTATCAGCTCACTTTCCATTTTCATTCGCAAATATATTTATGCCCATTTTGGCAGCCTCAACCATGACCCCTTTTGTTATACGCCCCAGAGGTCTCCTCTCCTCCCCAGTCCCTGTTTGCAGTTCTTCGCCTGCCCTGCAGTTGCAAAAGAAATTAAATCGATATTCCTTATTATTTATAAATGCGAGCAGCAAACAACAGCCAAAATGTTCGAATTGTTCAATGCGAAATATGAAACTTTGAGTGCCCCAAGCGATTTGCAATCGCACAAATACTCGCACACGACGTACCCATATGTACGTACTTTGGTACATATGTGAGTAATTACACAAAGATTATTATGTAAATGCAAAAATTGTACATATATCAGTTTTTGTTCTCATTTTTGTGGCCTCATTTTGGTTTGTTTCAGTGTGTGGGGTTTTTTTTTTATACAAAGGTAAACAAAATTGTCTTCCAGACCTATCCCAAGTTTCTGAAAAACAAAATGTTGATGAGTTTGTACTTTTGTTAAATGTGTTTTTTTTTATTATTTTTATAATTATTATTATTGAGTAGGTCCAGTGACGCCAGCTTTTGTTGGTGTTGCTGCTGGTGATGTGTCAACAGTATTTGTGCCAGACAAAACGCTGCTGCTGTCGTGTCTCTCTGTGTTTTTCCTGTATTTCATTCTTGTTTCTTTTTTGCTGTTGTAAGCATTTCTGAATGGTGCATTTTTTGGGTTCAACTGAAATAATGAGAATAAATTCCATTTCAATTGCGTGAAGGTAATAAAAATCTTTTACCGATGAGTTTATTAATAATTCTATTGAAGTTTAAATGTTAACGGCCATATGACTAAACTCAGGTTTGATTAACTAATCCTGAATTGAGAATCGTTTACAATTGATTCTTCAACATAGTTTCAATTCGGTCCAACAATTTGCTAACTATAACGATTTGCTTTTTGGACAATATATTTTTGAACATTATTTTAAGTCGTTGGAGTAGTCAACACTCTAGAGCTTTGCAACTGTGGTGAATGGAAATACAATTGGATATTTTCTTCATAAAATCACATTAATTTTTCATAATTTAGCCATTTTGCTTTATTTCCGATTTAAATGATGAATTGCTGTTGTTTTCGTTTTCATTCCATTCCTAGCGATTAAACTTAAAACCCTTTCAGCTGAAATTTGCGTTCTTAATCACTTTGGACTGCTCGATCTATCAGCTGAAAATCAATTTGACTCTGGGTCTTATTCAGAATTTGCCCGTCCAAGTTGATGCAGAGTTAGGACAATTTCAACTTAATGGATAATTAATTATAATTAATTAATTATAATTTTTTAATTGAGATTTAAATAGAGAAAAAATAGTTAATTTAAGCTACAAAACAGTTAGTATTTTTGATTGTCATTCTCAGTTTGTCAAGGCTTTAAAAGAAAATTTTGTTGACTAATTAACAAAATACAAATTTCAATCGACTGAAGCAAGCTGGTTGCAAAGCAAGATCTAAATCAGCAGTTAAGATCACTTCAAAGCCCTTAGGTGTGTATTGACTCTTTTTTTGAAAGCAGCTTCTAATAATTCAGGTCAGTAATTATTTTAATTCGAGTAGCTTAGATCTTATTTCTAGGGACTCCAAACAAATCAAGGTTCAGTGGTTTCGAGACAAATAGAAAGCACCTTATGCACCCGCTAAAAAGAAACGAAGATTTACTCATATTGCAAAAGCTGAAAACATTCGGGCTTAATAATTTATTTAGATTAGTGAAGAGTGATCCATTAAGAAAAACACAAAAAATGGAATTGGATGATGGAATCTTTAAATTACAAAAATTTATTATTATCTGACATTTACTTTTTTAAGGCAATTTCATTCAAATGTTGACCGCGACTACGCCGTAAATGGTCTATTTGGAAAGTCCAATTCTCGAGAATTACGCGAGTAATGTTAGCTTCAAAGTCTTGAATCACGTAACCCCACAATAAAAAGTCCAGTATTGTGATTTTAGGTGATCTAGACAGGCTGCTCACCGAAATGATTTCTCAATACAGCCATAGTTTCGCGATCTGTGTGTGCCGTAGCACCGTCTTACTGAAACCAAATGTGCGGTAGCACTCGCCATTGCCCATAAACCACACCAAACAGTGCATTTTTGTGGATGTAACGGTAGCCCGAGAGCCTCTTCGGGTTGCTCATCAGCCCAAATGCGACAATTTGGTTTGTTAGCCAGAAATGTGACTCTTAACTGAACAAAATGTTAAGAGAAAACAGCGGATCTGCATTGAGCTGTTGCAGAGTCTTTTTCTTCTTAAACGGCCAACACAACCGTTTAACGGTCTCGGCCGCTGCTACCACTGCACGACAGTCGCTTCTGCTCCGTGCCAGCTGGCACCAGTTTTTCGCCCCAAGCTTGGAGGCGTCTTTCTGCACCTGGTCGTCCCACCTTGCCATGTCCCAGTTTTTCGCATTCCTCTTGTAGACCATTTTTGCTGAAGCTTGTTCGTCCATTTGGGTAAAATGTCCATGCTTTTGCGCAGTACTGCAGGACTGGGATGATAATTCAAGCTTAAGTTCAAGTTTTGAAATGATTTGTATTCAACATTTTGTAAGTGAACTTTGAAGAAGAACAAACAATATTATGTGACAAAATAAGGATAAATAAGGATATCCTGCAAATAAATCAAACAATCAAATTAATCTGAGGACTAAAACGTGCCAGTTATCTTAGTATTATATGAGTAACTGGCTAACAATATTCGTACAAGTATTTAGTCGCATCGCTATAAAAGTAAACTTTGACACATTTTGGATAGGAGGTTTAACTGCACTTATGATTTTTTCTTAAGCTTTGGGAAAATAATTTTTGTCTTAAAGCAACTTTGTGAAGCCCTTTTGCTTTTTCTTTTTTCTTTTTTGCTTTACTTGCGTAATTAAAGTACATACATATTAATATCTTCTGTGTATAATTTTGTAAAAGTTTGTTAAGCATTTTAGGGGTTATAACTAGTGCTTCCGCGCGCTACACAAGCCCCTCCGCGATAGCACATAGCATGTTCTTTAAAGTGCATATATACATACAGTCAGTCATGTACTTACATTTAGCACACATATAGATGTAGTATATATGCAACTATTTCTTTCTATATGTCAGAGCCAGTGCAGAATGCACCGGCCCCAAAAGAATTCCACGCCCTCGCTTCACCCACAAGTCGCGCTCTAAAAATAAGAAAACACAAATGAGAGTAACCCATGGAAAAGGGGGCAGGAGGGGAGCAGTAGGTGGCTGCGTATGGCGCTGACAGTTGTCGGGGCCGCAAAAGCAAAGCACAAAATACAAAATGCGGCCGCATGGCGACCGTGTTTTGGGAGAGCAAAGAGCAGCAGAGCAGCTAAAACTGAGCCGAGCTCGTCAAGAGTGTGTGTGTGTGTGTGTGTGTGTATTTTCGAAGCGCTCTTTTAACGTTGTTTGAATTTTGTAATATTTTTCTTCACGTCTTGTTTGCAAATGAGCGCGCGCAATTTGTGTTTGCAACGCTCACTTGCCTCATGCTTGTTTTATGTGTGTGTGTCTGTGCCAGCCTAAATGGGCCATAAGACTAAACTGAAGCTTGTAAAATTATTATGCAAAGTGTGAAAAGTGTGAAAATTATGGTTGTTGGGGGGGAGTAGTTTTTTTTGATTTGAAAGTTTGATAACATTCAGGGGCATTGTTAGAGCAGTTTACAATGCATTTGAATGTAGTTGAGTCAAACCCCATCCCCATATATGAAACAAATGTGGAGCCGACCGGCCTACAATTGGTGTCATAAATCATTGAACGAAATTTGAAAATTATAAAACACTACTTGAAATATCTAATATTTTAAGCAGTTCAATTTTAAATTTTAATAAGGGTTGACTCTCAAGTATATCAATCAATTGACAATGAGAAATTATAATACGACCCGTAAACCAGACAAAAATTTCTATTACGCTTTCTCAATAAAATTCTATACGTTCTGTTTTGAATTTTTGGGTTGGCTAACTGAATCCATAGTTTTGTCTTAAATCACTTAAATAATTTTTTACCTCGATCCCAAGCGGTTTGGTTTTTTTTGTGGCCGTCACCAGGCTCTGAATTCGATATCAAGTCATTGTAGTTTTATACAGATTTCTTTAAGGACTCAACAAAATCCAATTTCAAAGCCTGCTTAAAAAAGGTGTTCGTAGTTCACAAAATTTTCACCGAGTTGAAATAATTTTAAAGTGCTTATTCAAAATCAAATTTAAACTTTGCATATTACGACTTGTAGAAGAAGTTGAAGTTGTTAAATGGCAAAACAAATCTCTATATTCATGTAAACAGAAGGGGAGGCTGGTCTTCATTTAGAATGAATGAAGTAGATTTGTAATTTAGATTCTATTTTCGCTACGTAATTGTCTTATTTTTAATCAAAAAATTATTAAAACGATCTTAGAATCCAAGAACCAATCCTACAACCAAAACCTTAAATAAGATAAGTGAAGGAACCGGTCCAACAGGATCCTTCACCAGAATTTCAGCAGATCAATTCTATGATATCGATATTGACATCGATTGCTTACGTAGTTGGCATTATCTAATGTATGTTGATGTTCCGGACATTAAAAAAAAAAAAACATTTTTTAATCTATTAAGAACCTTAGAATTGTTGAAGCAACCCAATGCTATCTCGATGTTGTTGCCGACTGTTACGGTAGCCATTTGGTTACTCTTTATTTGGATAGATCACTTTGCAATTTGAAGGAGCTAGAGAATGTGCAGCACTTTGTTGGAAGATACCCTATCGCTCTCGCTGTTTTAAGAAGGGAGTACTTGAGGAAATGGAGGTCTACGCGGCTTTAGATAGAGACATGGGTTGGGAAAACTTTGTCAACTTTATTGAGAATGCTATCCTATATAGAAAGAAAATATTAAATGAAAATTCAGCTAAAAATAGTTATATTTTATTTTTAAAATGTTAAATTTGTATCAAGTAATTTGTAATGTTGAAATGTGCAGAAAAGCTGACGACTTTAAATTTGTTTTTATTATATATTTTGTACATCGAGAACGGTCAAAATATATATAACAAAAATTTAAACATCTTATCAATCTTATCTATCTAACTTCTAATTCGACCAATTGCTTCTATGTAACATATGAAAAACGAAAGCTGCCGCTTCTTACATCGTATTCCATTCACGATTGCATATTGAAACGGCACCATACAAAATCACTTTTACTTAAAGATGTTTGACTCTAAATTATATCCTCCACAAAACGTATTCAATTAGTTATGCACTCACCTTGACTATGGTAAAAAATTTTGCTATTTGAAACCGGGCTTTTGTCCAAATTTGATCTGCAAATCGCAATGATTTTGCAAAAGGGAAAACGGAAGCATGGCTGAATGTTTGCCTACTTCAAAAACAATTCTTGTTGCGTTCCAGTCTTGAATACGCTTCACTTTTCTGGAATCCTTTCGATGTCGTTGGTGTGAATAGGCTGGCTTGTCTGCAGAAACGGCTTCTTAACGCCCCTTATTTTTGTAGACGCCGCCTCCAGCATCTTTTTACCCATAATGAAAAGAATAGTAGAGATATATCAAACTAGACAATAAATTTTTATTGAACCAAAATTAATCAAATTTTGTTTGTTGTGTTTCTTTACCCACAGACTCGTATGATTACTCGTTTGCGAAATACACTAAATTAATTAATCAGGCATGTTCTCCTCTTCCACTGCAGTTTTAGAAAGTAGAATTTATTCTTATTCTCTCAACACCAAAACGAAATGGTTTTTCGTTTTAAAAAGTAATTTTTGTTAGTCGGTGGAATAAAAATTAATTGGCAAATTTGTCACTCTTTCAGTTGCTAAGTGTACATCAATAAATTTTCCTTAATTATGTGATTCATTTAGAAATTGTTAGTGAAATTTCATTTGAATTTACGTCTTTTATTGATCTGCACGGAATTTTTTGTTTAATGTGTCCAAAGCCTAGAACCTAAAAGTCAGGCTCTCTCATCTTCGACTGTTCCATTTTCAATAGTTTGTGAATTCTCTAGTATGTATCTAGGGCCAGTGGTTTGCTGAAAGTAAAAATAAACCGAAGTGGAATTGCGTTCGATTTACTTTTCAAAAAGTTGTGGAATTAAGAACATGCCTGAATAGACTGAAGGTAGTATTTATTATTAAAAAAAGGCGGACTGACTGCATCTCTCTAACCATTCCTATAAATTATACAATCTTTCCCATAATTATTTTACAAGCTTAAATGCATTAACGCACAAAATTATAAACGCTAAGGAGCCCGCCTATAAATATGTACATAAAATTAAATCCATCGGCCTCTTAAAGGATCAACAATGTTGTTTACAAAAACTATAATCTATCCGCGTCAGAAATCTACTTCTTTATATGTATGATGATGTGGAATAACTTGCCACATGAACTAAAATCAATTGGTAGCGCACCTTTATTTCGAGCTAAACTCAGCACTCACATCACATAATTTTATTTTTTTTTTATATTCTCATAATTTTAATAAATAATTTCTAATTCTATATTTTCTTAATATTAATTAATATTATAAAATTATGCCGTACATGTTTGTCACACTTCTGAGCCAGTTATTCATTCTAAAATAAGAAAAATAAAGTAAACTCTTCAAAACTGATCCAGCTTTGTGATAACTCCATACACTTTTCCCAACTGATGTTGTCTAGCTTCAATAATTTTTAGTAAGCATATTTGAGACCTTATCTTTTAACTATTGGAAAATTCTTCACCATTTGGAAACAGAAAACTTTCCGAGGAGTTTCTGACTGGCTAATAAGTTGGGTGAAGAAACAATTCTAGCCTCAATTTCTGTAAATACTGGGAATTTCTCTTGATACAACGATGGGCGCCAAATTGTATAAAAAGGGCGCTACAACGACAAACAGTTATGTCTTCATTTTCGATAAAGTGGTAATTCCCCTCTTCAGAGAAGCTTGTCTTGGCCCCGTTGGAGGAACTGTATAGACAATTTTGCATACATTTTACATGATTCCCCACTTCTTTCTTCCTAATCCTAATCTCTTTTAAATCTCAGTGCATAAAATAATACGCACCCAAACTTAGTGCATCCCAATGTACTGACTTCATAACCTTAAACTTAACAAAGTGATGAACACATGCTTTGCCCACTTTGCACAGTTTTTCGATTCCTTATTTTTTGGTCCCCCTAAGTCGAATTGAACTCCTCTTTCATCTTGGAGAAACTGAGTTCTTTCTTTTAAATTTAATGTCTATGAAGAGTAAAATAAACAACATTAAGTCGTTGAAATCCAGTTTAAAATTTTGTAAAAGGATCATTTTATGGTCTTTAAAGAACTTGAAATGACTTTTTACTGATTAAGATTTGACCAGAAATGAGGTTTTGACTAATTCTTTTGGATTGTTGTATACTTGGAAGCCTGGAGACGTTCTGTTTTGAAATCTTTAAATACAAACTTATAGGAATTATAGGTTAAAATGCCAGCAATGGGTTTGGTCATATTTTTTTCCAATTTTTATGTTTTTTCCGAGAAGTCCGTCAAGTAAATTTTGAAACTAGGTCAAAAATTTGCGAAGGTAAATAGAAAGTTCAACAAGACTGTACCAGAACCACCCTCGATCCGAACCTTCTGTGATGTGAAAATTCTAGAGTCTTTGATTGAGGGTACCTTAAAATTTTTAAGATCAGGCACGTTTTTAGGCCCTACTAAATAAATGGAAAGACTAATCAAATTTAACTATTAACTAATATATCAATGAATTTGTAAATTAGATACGTTCTTATCGAAAAAAAAACCAGATTGAAAATTTTAAATGATTTCATAAGCATTAGACCAAAGCTCTAACTGGTCTGCCAATTTCGATGGGTTCAAACCTCCAGGTCAAACTTTTTAAAACGAATAAAAACTGAATAATAACTTGAATCCTTTATCAAAAATGTAAAACACTCAATATTGTCATTATTTTTTCGGCATATTTTTGCAATCTCCTTCTCCTGTGATTTTCCTTAAAATCAATTTTGTTAGCAATTTGATATTGGATTATTATGCTTCCGTTATTTGCAAGCACATGACAACCAAAAATAAAAAAAATAGCAATTTCCCTCAAATTTACGAGCATTCGATTCGGTTTTTGGGTTTTTGTTTTGCCCTGCTCACAAACACAAACATTTACACTCCGCGAGCGCGAGCGCCATTGCCGCTCTCATGACAAACACACACACACAAACTGTACGTACGTTTGTATATCAACGTATCGCCATCTCACTTCCGCTTTTGTGTACTTGGCCCATAGTGCCATCTCTTGCGCTCATGACCTAGATTCCAAAGTGTCTGTGTATAAGTGCACGTGATATACATAAGTGTGGCAGTGTACGTCAGTGTCTGAGTGTGTGTGTAATCAATGCAACATGTAGAGAGGACTTGGTGTGTGCGTTTTTATATGATTTTTTCTTGTTGTATTTTTAATACTCACTGAATTATTACGAACATTTTCGCCTCGTTTCGTACCGTTCCGTCCTTCCGTTTTAGTCTCCCACTCTGTACACGAGTGTGTGTGTGTGTGTGTGATTGTGTGTTGAAATCTCTTAACGCTTTCGTCAGTTTTAGTTTTAGTTTTTTGGTTTTGGTTTTGGCGACTTGAAAAATCGAGCTTGCCTTTGGACTTAAGCGCCCAATGACTCATATGGCCATATGGCTTGTTGTTGTTGCCTTTGTTGGGTTTTGGATTACGACCAACGAATGTGAGCAGAGTGGAACAATAGGGATTTTAAATTACACTAAGCGTATTACAAATTGAGATTTGGAGAGGGAGATTGGGGACAAAAAAAAAACAAAAAATGTGGTAATGTTTTTTTGGTTTGGTTTTATTTGGGACTTAAAGGTATTGTGACATTTTAGGAGTGATTCAGGATGGAAGTGATTAAGGAATTAAAGAAGGTAACGACATAGAAAATTGTTTGATTTATCCTCAACCAAACTTGTTGCCTAACGACAACAACTTTAGCTAAATAAGCTTTTTTTTTTTATTTATATCTGGAAAATACATGTTTTTTTTCCAAGATATAAATTTTAAATTGAATAATTTGAATCCCTAGTGACCCAGTTGGAAGTGAATCCAACTTTGCAATTTAGGTGAATGTAAGTCGGTTTCAAATCCTTTTTCCTGCAAGAAAAAGTCTTTAAATTTGATGACAAAGCGCTTCGATTAGTGCTGTAAAGGTCTTTTGAACAGAACCATGAACTGAACACTTCCACTTCTTATCCATCTCTGCCCCGCCCCTTCAATAGATTATTATATAATTGATACAATTATAAAGTAGATACTAAAATATTTAATGAAGTCGAAGCGATATTGCTCGACGGCAGGTCCGAAGAAAGTCAGCAAAGTCAAGGGAAAGTGTGCGAACAGATCCTGCGAATAGTGGAAAATGCGGAGAAAATAGTGGCCAGAATTTATATAAAAATTTGTTGAAGCGATCCCCGAGCTCCCTCAGCTACGTCCAGCTGCGAATCGAACCTTAAGATTGTAAATGAGTTCGAGCCCCTAAACCGAAAGTTCAACAATTTTTCGGAGTTTTACATTCGCGATAATAACGATCAATATATTCTATTTTTGCCTTCATCAAATAACAAAAGTTAAGCTAAGGTCCCACAGGCATACAATTTGCCTAAATATTGATCAAGAGTTTGCTAACCCAAGGTTTTGGCAAAGTCAAAATTTTTGAAAGTTTTTCTTTGTTTACCTAATTATTTCAGTTATCGGTAAGAGTATATTTATTTCCGCCCTTCTCTCCGAAAACTATAAAAAGAATGTCTTTCGATGGACCGCGAATTATTAAGAATATTTATGCAAAATAAGTGCGGGGATCATTAATGCTATCTTTTTAAACAAATTTGAAATATTCTGGTTGTCAAAAAAACAAATTTGCGAACGACCCTAAGAATACAAGACCTAGTATAGGTCCCCCTTTTCCTCAAAAAACTCCATCGATAGCCCGTGAACTACTAAGAATTATCATGTAATAAAGTTTAGGCAGTCAGCCATAGTTTCTTTCCATGTCCAAGTCATTAAATTTCAAAACTTTAAGTTGATCTTTGCACAAAATGCTTAAAATGTTTAATTTATCAAATAATTATCGCTGAAAAATGGTTTTTCAAAAACTCACTCCCACACACCAAACACGAAAAGGATTTATCGTAATAATCGATTTGCCACAAATATTACGAAGGTGTACTCAAATACCGTTTTCACCAGCAAATTTTAGAACATAGAAACATTTTTCATCGAATGTTGGCAATTAGGTTAAATTTTTGGAGGTGAAATATGGAAAAAGTTTAAAAGTGTCTGTTCGCAGTCCACTCAATCTTTAATTTCTTAAATTTTTAAAATTTAAGTCGCTAAATTAAATTAAATTTTTATATCTACCAATATGATATATTAAGTTTGTGAAAAGTATTAACAGGAGAAGAATCATTCCGACTATATAAAGTTATAATTCTGATCAGCATCAACAGCCGATCGATATAGCCATGTCCGTCTGTCCGTCTGTCCGTCTGTCGTCCGTCTGTCCGTCCGTCCGTCCGTATGAACAAACAACCATGGTAGATAGAGGTTTGACATTTATGGGACGAATGTTTCTTAACCGAGATCAAGTTTATTAAGAAATCGGAAAAAACGTTATATCTCCTACATTTTTGAAGATAGACCCCTCGTACCTTTAGTAGTTTGTAATTAACACAATGTATCGATTTGCCGAAGAAATGATAAAATCGGATCAGCGGTTCTCAAGTTATGAGCAAAATTCAGTACTTATCGCAGCACCAGCTTGCTCAGTTCTATCATTTTTTGGTTATTTTTTAAAAAAAAATATTAATTTTTTAAAAGAAATGATTTTTTATAATTTTCTGAAAGAAGACAGGAATACTTGACATTTAACAGGTTATATTCTATTATTAATTATTTCTTTTCAGTTTTTTTAATTTGTTCATCTTCGACTTTGTCCCCTTTTATTCCGATTTTATACTCAATTGATTGATCACATTAATCGCCAACCACTCCAAACTTTCCAAAACTGTTCTGCAAATTTTTTTTTTGCTAAGAATAACATGTGCTAGAAATGACACCATTTTTAACAGCCCATAAGTATGCAATGAATGTTGTTAAAAACGGTCTTCCACACCCAATCGGAAATCCAGCAATGGCATGCCTTACACCAGCTGCACTATTCACTAGATTTGCTTCTTAAGACCTGCTTATATTGTAGAGGAGTAAATGCAGTTTTAAGAACGCTAAATTTTATTTAGGCGGGCAGCTATGGACAGTTTCCTAAAATATGAATTATTGAACAACTTTTTTAAACCAAATATTTACAACTTAAAAAAATTGTGGAATCTTAGAAAAAATTTTCTGAAAAACACTTAGCATGTGCTTTAATAAAATGGTTTTTGGGATACTAATGGCCATTGGTGTAATTATTAGGCTCTACCTTCATAGGAATATCTAGGAACTTTTATTTCAAGGTCATATCACTTGCGGGGTAGAGCCCTATATGTAATTATAACACCGCCATTTGCAATGTCACAGACATTTTTTTAATCATTTTCTTTAAGTTGAGTTTATTCCGGTTTCTTTCCATGGTCACTAATCTTATGCCTCAACATTTTGTTAATGTTTGTTAAATGATACTTTTAATTTTTGGAGAAAATTATTGCAACAATGTTTCTTTAATGGACAAAAGTTTATATTGTGTATCATCTCAGCCTCTTCAAGGAGCGTCAAATTCAAGCTCTGCCGGGCTTTTCCCATAGATGAAAAATGTTGAACCAAATTGCCTCTAAAAATTGAAAGTATCATTCCAGTCTAAGCGGAGTAATCCGTACATAAGACTCAATAAAGTTTAAAGAGGCATTTAAAACGTGTAAACAAAATTGTTCATATGGGCTTTATATCATGGTCACAGTTTAACGAAGGTAAAGAAATAAATACTAAGCAATATAATTTAGTTTATTTTATATCCAGTTGTTAATAAAAAAAATTAATGGCTTGCTCTATTGCCAATTCACAAAAAAAGTTGCCTAAAGCTAGCTGACAATCTGTGACTAAAAAGTTGATTGAGTCGACAATAAATAATTCTGAAAGGGTATGATGGTAGTACATAAAACTTCCCTGGGGTTGGTCAAGTTAGCTGCCTTTTGTAGTTTTGCAACTCCTTATCTCGTTAACTATTTGGAATTTCACTTTAGACGAAATTGTGGCTCTTGATTTGGCTTACAAAACATTTCGTATCTTTATACTCAAAAGTAAAAAAAAAATATGTATATTCTTGCTTTCCCCGCATTTTATGCTGTTTTTCAATTTTAAAAACTGTTTCGAATTTGACTAATCAATGCTTGACAATAACGTAGCTTAGATTTAAATCAACAAACGGTTAGAACTTGCCAACTTCATTCGATTGGTCCTTTATTATGGTTCCATCATCATACATCATACTCGAAAAAGTCAAATTTTTGTAAGCAATTGTCTGACACTGAAACAAATTTCGATTGTTTTGTGTTAAATCAATAAAATAGAAATAAAAAATAGCTTATAAATTATAACTAAAAATATTTTTTTTTACCAAAATATTCGTTATTTTCGTGTTTTTGTGACTGTTGTGACATGGAATTGTAAATCCGACTCAGAAGCTGAAAAGTTCAAAGTGCAATACAAAGAAACGGCTGCTAATCAGACCAAACCCAGGTTTTTATACTACTACTATCATACTATGCAAATACACTTCGATTATGTTGCCAAGACCATGCGAATGCCATCCACTCGTCTTCCAAGAGTTATTACAACGTATCTGCTAGAGACCAAAACACAGTTTATCCGCACTTGTGAATCAATGGCACTGGAACCAACATCGAATGCAATCTGAGCGAGTACAACACAGGGAGCATTTGCAAAGGTGAACTCCTACGAAATATTATTAACAGAGAGAGAGAGAGAGCCAGTTTCGAAGCAGAAGCTCGATTTAGTAGTAAGTCCCAGATCCCTGCAGTCAAGCCTTTCGACTAGGAACTACATTCAAGATGACCTCGAAGCCGCCGGTTATTCAGTTGTTTTCCGATCGAGAACAGAACGGATGAGTGTAAACTATACCCCGTACATTATCACGCCTAGCCAATGCACACTCTGAAATACCGGAGAGAGAGCGGACACTGAACACTTTCATGCCGAGAATCAACCCTGTCGCGCCAGGCACTGCTGAACGGAAGGAATTGGCGCTGCCTTATTACCTACTTGGCCCCAAGCTTGGGGGAGAGCCTTCATCCTTGTCATGTATTTCTAATTAGTCGATTTTAAAGCTTTTTTTAAGAGTATCTCTCATCAAATAGAAATTGCCCCATTTCACCAAATAAGGCTAAGTTTAATAAATGTTTAGAGATATATTTGATTTTCTATTACACTAGGACACAGAGGACTTTTAGAGATATATGTATGACATGTGCAAAGGCCGCCTTAACACATTTTCAAACTATAAATAAAGGCAACTAAAACGGTTAGTTAAAGTTGGTTGATTCTCATTTTGTTGTGTTTCATGGACAAATAAATGGCACTTACAAAACATGCACGGAATTCAATAGGTACTATAATCGTGCGCCTTTGTACATGGACTAAAATCCGGCTATAAGTAATTAGAGGTGATATTCTAACGGAATAAGAGATTAAAAAAAATTAAATATTTTTTAATTCTCAAAAAAACAAAGACAATTGGAAAACCTTTAATAGTTCGGAAAAAACGGTGGTAACAAAAAACAATTTATTGTCAGGATTGATTTTAAAGTCGAGGCTGGGACGGTACTTTTTCTTTACAGTCCTTTCCTCTAAATTACCCTCAAAACCGAATATTTAATGCTAATTTAAAATTATTTCAGTAGAACAAGGCGTATACGCAATATAGAAAAGTTTTTACCAAAGTTTAATCAATTTCTTTAAATTTGGCTTTTTTCCCATCAATTTCCTTGTTCCTTTTTAATTAGCAAAACAAGAAAATATTATCAAACTGAAAAGACAACAAAAATTACTCATACGCACCATTGACCCAAATGTAGACTTAAAAATAACGCGCCCCAGTAACGGGGGGTCACATTTATCGATTTCTCATCCAAAGTTGTGTGTGGGAAACAAAACGCTTCTTAAACCCAACACAATGATACGTAGAAAAAAGTGTAAATTATATAAGACTCAATTTAGCGGCGTTAAGCTTAATATGAAAATTAATTTTCGATTAGGGAACTCCTCAAAAATTGATTTGCATCATTAAATAATATGTTTTTTTCTGACTTGCCCAACATAAATTGTCTTAATCCCCCAAAGCACCGGAAAGACAAAAAAAAAAGTAAAGTCAATGTGTTGTAAGTAAATTTGCCCACAAATACAAACAACTTTCCAAACACACAAAAGAAGAGAGTGAGAGTGTTTTGGGAGAGTTTGTGTGTTGTGGATGGCAACAACAATGTTCATGGTGTCCCAGTTTTCACACACACTGTCCTTGACCTACTCCACTCAACAAAGTTGTCTAATGGGCAGAGCAGCGAGCGCCTCTTTCAGTGTGTGAGTGTGTGAGTGTGCGAGAGAAATGTCGTAATAGAAAGCTCTTTTCGAAGTTGCCAAGCAGCGGCAGTGGCAGCAGCAGCATAATGAGCAGAGAGCCCCAAAGAGAGGGCACAGCCAAACGTTTGAGAGCCGAGGTAAATACAAGAGCTCTCTCAAGCGCACACACGCGCGCGTTTTACTTACTCACACATGTGCGTTGATTATTTGTAAACAATACGCTTGACCTAAATTACAGTTACTTGTTCAGTGCAAGAAAAAAAATTGCATTTCAAATGCATATTTTATGGTCGCCACCTGCCGGTTGCCCTGCCACCCCTCTCAACCAACTGCAAATGGCGTCTCCTAATCAACCTACTGCTGTTGCACTGCCAAACCACCCTCTTTAGTCAAGTTGTCTCTCCAGCTAGTACCACCGACCCACTCACCCCTCTCTCTATTTCGTTCATTCTGCAGTTTTTGTGCTGCGCCATAAGAAGCGCATTTTTATTGCGTTTCAGTTAGATTGTTTCTGTGTTTCTGTTAGGTATACATACGTACATATTGTACATATGTATGTATATTATAGTTTTTGTTTTCATGCGGCGTATGCGCAATATTTTTGTAAGTGTGCGAGTTGTATATGTATGTGGATGTGTGTTCTTTGTTTTTGTCATGTTGGATTCTAATGGTCTTGTTTTTTGGTCCAAAGTATATGACATTTATTTTTTTCAATTTTATTTTAAAACTAAATCTAAGCTGAATGCAACAAAAGGTAGAAAGCATACTGTTGAGAGATAGATTAAGGAAATGGGAGAACGATTTATAAAGATAAAGGTACAAATGCAAAAATATTTAGGAAAAATCACGTTAAAGCGGGATCCCTATTTACGAAATAGTTTGGATTTGAAATTTTTAATTTTCTCAATAATTTGAATCAACTCTAAATTAAAATCTGTATTAAAAATCTTCATATTAAGACTACTATAAGGGATATAGAAGGAGATTTACTCGCGTATTGTGTACATGAAATCGTCAACCTTTAAAAAGAAGTGAAAAAGAGAAAAATAATGTTAGAAAACAATATCCAAGCAGACCAGAAAAATGTAAAAAGAAAATTTAAAAAAAATTTGCTATATTTTGACGATAACCAAGCTCGTTCGTTGTTTCTATATTCATTGATTTTAAGCTGATTTTCATTTTTTTGAATGACCTCACTCTCTTTTATAAACGAAAAATAGAGGCAAGCTAACTTCGGCTCGACCGAAGTTTATATACCCTTGGAGCTTGATATATGCCTGACAGTTTGTATGGCAGCTATACTATATAGTTGTCCGATTTCGACAAGTTTTGGTGAAATTATGTGAAATCATTAAAAACTTATAAATATGAGCGTTGGGAGCGATAGCACTTAAAACAAAAAAGTTTTTCTCACTAAAACTAGTTTTTCGACCGATCGTTTCTATGACAGCTATATGCTATAGTCATCCGATCCGGCCGATTCCGACAAATGTGCAGCGTATTTATACCAAAAGACTTCGTGCAAAGTCTGGTTAAGACAGCTTTAAAACTAACGGAGGAGATAGCATAGAAACAGACGGACGGACGGACAGACGGACATGGCTATATCAACTCAGCTCGTCAAGCTGATCAAGAATATATATACTTTATGTGGTCGGAGAAGCTTCCTTCTGTGCGTTACAAACATCCGGACAATTTCAATATACTCTCTCCAAGGGTATAAAACCCAAATCGGAAGAAATCTTTGAATATGCAATCAACATGTTATTTTCTTTGCTGAAAAAAATTAAAATCCACACCAATTTAAATTACAACTAAAATGATTCATTTCATTAATCTTTTCCAGCTGTTCGTGCGGATCGAATGCGTGGCGGACGAAATAAATTTGGACCCATGTACAAGCGGGATCGGGCGCGAAAACTGCAAGTGATGAGACAACGACAATTGGCACTTCAAGCGTTGCGCAGTTCTATGGGCACGGATATAAAACCGACGCCTCTCTCGCCTGGCTATCAGCAAGCATATCCAAATATGAACATTAAGCAAGAAATACAAATACCTCAGGTAAGAATTACAAATTGAAAGATAGAAATTGATAAAGATAGCCGAGAACGACTGGGTCAGCTTCGCTTTGTTGAAGCTCACTGCAGAATGCTGGATAAATTGGCTTGAAAATGACAGATCTTTAACGTATAATCGTTATAAGGATTAATTTATTGTTCATTTTTATGCCAGTTAAGTAAGTTAAGCTTTTAAAACACTTAAATATACTATCAAAACGGCATCTATTCGATGTGTTACATTTTTATACCCTCCGTCTGTCCGTCTGTCCGTCCGTCTGTCTGTCTGTATGAACGCGTCGATCTCAGAGACTGTAATAGATAGAGCCACAAGTTTTGGAATGTATATGGGTGTATACTGCACCCACATCGAGTTTGTTTCATATTTGGAAAATTCCTCCTCCTCCATCTTTTAACAGCGAAAAACTGCCTTTTTCTCTGTATAAACGCGTGGATCTTACAGACTATAAGAGTAAGAGCCACAAATTTTTGCATGTATGTAGGTGTACACAGTACCCAGATAAAGTTTGCTCCAGGTTTGGCAAATTCCTCCTCCATCTTCTTCTAACCGCGAAAAACTGTAAGAGCTTCAATTTTTAAGTTTTAACCTAATGATTTAATATATATTCCGTGAGGCCCTACATCTATCTATTCTGTGTACCACCATGAGATCCGAGCAAAAACACCGAAGATATGTACATAAGTGCGCCTGTCCATTTATTGAAATAAATTTCTAAATAAATGGAATTCAAAGCTATAGGAACCAGATTACGTGGGTCAGGGTATTTTGCTGTCGGGACACTCAACCGCAACACTCTTACTTGTTCTTAATATTAATAAGCCATTTTTTCTGGATGGAATTTTTTTTGCATCACCTCACCCTGGATTCAAAATAATTTCATAAATTCTTTACTTTTACTTTACTTTACGTGAAAGTATACTCCACACTCAGAAAAAAAACTCAATTACTAACGCTGTCAATAGACAGTAAGTACAAAATTAATTAATAAAATTACAAAACTGTTATGTTCAGTACGATTTTTTCAATCCCGATATACTTATTTTAAGATTGTTTCGGGAAATATTAAGTACATTTCGAACAAATACTAAAATCTTTTTGATCATACTTTTCGGTTGTAATGGTCTCATGCTCAACCCGATTGAATTAAGTGTAAATTAAATTAAAGAAACTCTAAGGTCAACCCCATACATTCTGGAATCCGAACAAATATTCATAATATAAGTATAAATACATTCCCAATTTGTTCTTCAAAATTAGCCCCCCTTTGTGCAGACATTTACATTTTTCGATTCTAGAACGTTACTTATTTTAAATAACCCAAAAAAAATATACCGAAAATTTTTAGCACAAAACGGTATAAATTCTATCCCGATCAATCCAGCCGTACTTTTCTGAAAGAAGAATAACCGATACCATAAAACAAATTTGTTGTACTTACTTTACTGGGACTTGAACTTCGGACCTCAGAAGACTGAACAACACCCGGACGACGGCACCTTAACCAGCTCAACTATTAAGCCTTTAGCAACACGTAGTGTCAAATGTCCGCATGGAATTTTTTTGGCATTTTGCCGCACTAAAAAAAGAGCCATGGTAGAGTGGACTAGACATTCGCTTACAAAACATAAAGGCCGTGGGTTAAATCCCCGTAGAAGCGTAGTGTTTTATGTTTTGGGTCGGGATATAAACATCCCTGAAAAATATTTTTAGGATTTTACTCTTTATGTGCAGGGTTAAGATTAGGTTTTTTTAAGAGTTTTTGGTAGCTTCAACCGTGGATAAACTGATTTCGATTTACACACTTAACTCATGAGTATTAGACGCTGCCCTAAGAATGGCTCTTTTTTCTGCTGGGGTCGGAGCTTTATCAGTGCATCCTTTTATGTTTCGATCACTTTGCGCACTATTTTCTGACTTCTTTAAATTCTGGTCGAAATTTCTATGGATCAAGTTGCATTCATTAAAAGCATTTATAGTTAACTGGCCAGTTTCCGTCTCTTTCAGGCATTGGCCCCTTAAAATCACCAAATTATTTGTGAACTAAGCGATCGATTCAGACTAAAAATTTTGAGATAACTAAAGATATAATTATCTCATAAACCTATTCAAGGGACTAACAAAAAGAAGAAGAATTAAAAGCTAGAAATTATCCTTTACTTTTGCAGTTACTTTGTTCTCTTGAATTAAAGGCGCATTAAAACTCGCCTTAGATAATGGAGACAGCAATTAGCTTCCTCTAGATTCAAGTGATGTACAAACTTTGTCAGGTAATAAGTACATTACATCGCTTTACGTTGCGGAATTGCATCTTCTCCTACGCGAAGTAAGGCAGAAACAGTTGAAGCAGTCAACATTTAAAACTAGCAGTTTGTAAAGCATTTCGCTATTTTGTTACCAAGGAGTTTCCTTATCTGCGAATTGCACTTATCACTGATCCTGACATGATCTTTCACTTAGTTGGCATTAAGGTTTTTCATCATTTCTATATTTTATCCTAATTGGTTATTTTTTCTCGATTTAATAAGTCTTCAGTCACTGTCAACCAGGGCTCAAACCCGGAACCGAAACCGTTATCCAAAAAAAAAACCGTTTCAATTCGCAAACCGGAGCCGGAATCGGAACCGATACAAATTTTTTTTTGAGAACCGAATACCGTTTACCGAAATTATTGGGACCGATTGAACCGGAACGAAAATGAAACTTTGGTACCGATACAGCTTCGGGTTTTTTTTTTGATACGCTGTACCTAATTATACTAAGCTTGTGCAAAAGTATGTAACAGAGAGTAATCATTTCCGACCTTATAAAGTATATATATTCTAGATAAGCATTAACAGCCGTATCAATATGGCCATGTTCGTCTGTCCGTCCGTCTTTCTGAGATGAGCGTATTATAGAAATATTGCACGATATCCTAGTGACTCCTAGCATAATATTTTTTGTGAGTAATAGCAACCACATTGTATGCAATTATGTTACTGCGAGTAAATCCCAAGAATTGCTATATAGTAGACGTATAAAATTCGAATTTAGCCATATACTCAGATAAGATAAAAATTTAGTTCGGCACAATGTTTCACATGAATAGAAACAATTTTAAACAGCTTTGAAATCTGAATGATTATGAAAAAAGGGGTTCTTTTTATATGAAATATTGTGCCGTACTAAATTTTTAACCCATCTAAGCCTTAAATTCGAAATCTAATGATAATATTATATTTTTGAGGATTTAATGTAATCATTAGTTCTTACATGTTTTCTACGTAAAAAATCCGAAATATGAAGTCTATATAATCTTTCATTAAATTTTAAATCATTTATTTTGTGATATATTTTGATTCGATTTATTGAACAGGAATAAAATGATGTAGATTTATCTCTGAATTTAGTTTCTTCGGTAATAAAAATTGGTAGTACTTATATCGGTACGTACCGGTACGTACTGGTATACCGAAATAAAAATCCGGGTACTGTATCGAAACCGAGAACCGAAATTGATTGAAAACTGAAATAGAACCCTTAACCGAAACATTCCTTTCGTGACGTTCTGGTACCGAAACCGGAACCGGAATTCATTTCGGGATTTTGCCCTGCGGTCAACACAAAAAGGTTCGCTACTTATTTTTATCGGTCGGTCCGTTACGACGCTGTACTGTACTTATTTTTTTCGTTCGGTGCGTTACAAATTATTTACCGTCCCGTTAGTTGATGTGATAGATGTGGAAGAATGGAAATGCAAGTTTATCTGTCACAAAGCTGCTATCGTGTTTTGGAGCTTTGATCTCTAGAATTTAACAGCAATCACAACGTAGTTTTTAAAAATAGTCAAAGGACCTGCTTTTTGTAAAGATGTGTCAATTTTTTGAAAAGATTGATAATATAGATGATTTTTACAACAAAATATCAGCATCGAAATTTTACTTTTCCAACATCAAAAAATATCGATATAGATATTTTATAAAAAATTTTATGAATATCCGGCAACCCTATTGAGGAGGCACTCCCACCGAGTTATTTTGCACGGCGGCATTGTTGGCAAAGCAGCGCAGCGAAGAGCTTGTACCCTTTCATCTTTCCTCTGCATTCAATTGTAACCAATTTTTTTGACCTAGAAAGACAAGTTTAAAAATCTGTTTGATCGAATTTCTAAAGCTAAGAAGAAACCTTTTTTGATTTTAATATTTGTGCGACGCAAAGTTTCCCGTTACACCGGTTTAAACGAGGACCCACCTCTTCTAATGAAAATGATTGAATTAATTAAAATTAAGAAGAATGTAAAACTTAATATTGTTTACTGCGTAGAAATTATCTAACGTGCTTTTAAAGCCAAATTCGACAATTCAACTTATCACTGATCACTATTGGGTTTTTATGTTATTTATGTGATTTCTTTCTCTTTGCTTTTAGGTATCCTCACTCACGCAATCGCCCGACTCATCGCCCAGCCCCATAGCCATTGCCTTGGGTCAGGTGAACGTAAGCACGGGCGGTGTGATAACCACGCCCATGAATGCTGGCAATGGTGGTGGCATCACTGGCGGCAATTCTGTGGGCAATGGCGGCAGCAGTAACCAGAATAGCAGCAGTACAGGCAGCGGCTCTGGAGCTGGCGGAGGAGGAGGCGGCGGCGGCAATAATGCGGGCGGCGGCGGTGGCAATAATTCTGGCGATGGCCTGCAACGCAATGGAGCCGGCGGGGGAGGAGGAGGTGGCGGTAATGGCAGCAATTGTCATGAGCCTGGAATTGGATCTCTGCAGAATACAGCCGAATCGAAATTGTGGTATTTACCCATCCAACCAAAAATGCGCAACAAACAAAACGCAAAGCAAATAATTCGAAAAACGTACCACAAATTTAGTTCCAAGACAAGTTTCAATTTGGAGGGGTACAGACTATGCCTCGGCCCCCCCAAATTGATACTCAATACAATCTCTCCATATCATTCATATTTTCTCTGCTTTTCTTTTCTTTCTCGATTAAAAAAGCTTCGATTCTGGCACCCATCCGTCGAGTACAGCTGATGCGCTCATAGAGCCATTGAGGTGAGTCTTCAAACGAAACAAATGAAACCTCAATTAATTCTCTTTGTTTTCACACCAACAGAGTCTCCCCCATGATACGTGAGTTTGTGCAATCGATCGATGATCGGGAATGGCAGACGCAACTGTTTGCCCTGCTGCAAAAACAGACCTACAATCAAGTCGAAGTGGATCTCTTTGAGCTAATGTGCAAAGTGCTCGATCAGAATTTGTTCTCGCAAGTCGATTGGGCAAGAAACACCGTCTTCTTTAAGGATTTGAAGGTATGCCCCCAAAAAACCCAAACCAAAATCAAGCAAAAGCAAACCACCATCACATAGCGCTCCAAGCCAGAAACCAGTTTCCAAGCTAGGGGCCAAGTCTGAGCGGCATGTTATGTAAACCAAGCGGCGGCGCTGCTGCTGCTGCCGCTGGTGCGAGTGTGTGTTCAAATCTGCATTGAATTTCGATTTCATTTGGTGTGTCTGACCTACTTAGCAAGCAAAGCTGAACCAGTCAGACATCGTCGACGTCGTCGTCAGCGTCGTCAGCGAATCACTCTCATTCAAATGACGCAACTGAGCGAGTCGTCGTCATCTCACCCATACCAACGCGCTCTGTGGCACCCAAAAGAGGCAAGAGACATAGGCACGGAGAGGGAGAGAGAGAGCATATGCTGTAATCACAGCCTCCCAAGCTAGGCCTTACCCATTAGACCAACCAAAATGTATCTATTATGAACCCAAATTTCCATTTAAATTTTTACATATTAATTTGTATTTCTCTTCAACGCTCTTCTGCCCCAGGTGGATGATCAAATGAAGCTACTGCAACACTCCTGGTCCGATATGCTCGTCCTCGATCATCTGCATCATCGCATCCATAATGGCCTGCCCGATGAAACACAACTGAATAATGGTCAAGTTTTCAATCTCCTGAGTCTTGGCCTGCTGGGCGTTCCCCAACTGGGCGATTACTTCAATGAGCTGCAAAATAAGTTGCAGGATTTGAAATTCGATATGGGCGATTATGTATGCATGAAATTCCTAATCCTGTTGAATCCCAGTAAGTTGTGTTGGGGAATTCAATTCGAAACCTGTAAGGATGATTAATTTTCATAATTCCTTCAATTTTAGATGTACGAGGAATTGTCAACAAGAAAACCGTCTCCGAGGGACATGATAATGTGCAAGCAGCATTGCTGGACTACACGCTAACGTGTTATCCCTCAGTTAATGTAAGTTGGACTTAAAGTTTAAATTGGAAAATTTAGACCCAGGCTCTACTCTAAAAGGGGGTTTCTTTTCCATGAAAATTACAATCTAAGTGAACGGGAGTTTTGGCTCGGTTCAATGACTCACGCTTAATTTGACAATGTTGTTAGAAAAAAATTTTAGGCCTTTATGCGGCTAAAACATGATCTGACGGCAAAACCCAAGGCTGATCTTGACAAAATTATCACACTCCGGGCATGCAATGGGGACACAACAAGAAGGTTTCGTCGTCCGTTGTAAGCTCAGCTTTAAGGAATCAATCAATCTGATTACTGATTATTTTGACTATTCAGCCGCCTTTGTGCGCTGGTTTATTCCCAATCCGAGCGAAATTCGAATATAGCATGTGTATTTTTAATGGTCTATAAATTCAACCGAACCGTGTTCTCTTGCGGTATGGTTTAGAAAAGAAAAGATCCATATTACTTGGAACAGCAGGAAGAGCTTTTGATAGCTCCTACAAATCTATTAAATTAGAAACTTGAAGCTTTATTTTCCCTGGCTGTAATCCACTGAGATCTAAAAAGGCTTCATTTCCAAAATCGTTTATTACGAGTTATAACAGTATTGAAGAAAGTGAGCGATTACACTGAGAAAAAAGGATAGTTTTGATGATCATTAGGATATTTTCGGTATCCATTTGGACTGAATAGTTAACTATCCCTTTTTGGAATCCATTGGACATTTTCGAAATCGCTCAAAAGGGATATATCAGAAATAAAATATATCATTAATCTTTATTCTCCATCCAAAGGATCTGAAAAATGTGAAATGGATATTAAAAAAAAAGGGTTTTTAATGTGGATATTCGAATATCCATTCTGCGGGCATCTTTTTTTTTTCTCTGTGTATGAATCGACTTCGTCTCCACATTCAGCTAAAGTATGCACCAGAACTGCTTTCCTCATTTAGTTGCACTTGAAAATGATGGGTCAAATTTTTTATACATTTCTGCCGAAAATACCCAAGTAATTTTCTGTTCAGCTGTTATCTTTGTACTATATTGTGCCCAAGAAAATGTTGCAGGAATTTACTTTAATTCTGTCAAATAGCGTAAAATTCCCAAACAAAACTAAGTGCTCACACTGTGCCGGTACACAACAAATTAAAAATATTAGTTCTGGCTCTGAACTTTAATCGGTGCTTTTCGGCATTCGGTTCCAGTTCTGGTTCTGGTAGAATTCCCTGGTAAAATACACACATCAGTGATGCTCAATTCCTTGCCTTATTCCTTGGTGGAGTAAACTGTAGTTTCAGTTCGAACAAGGATTTTTACGAGTTGTAAAATTTGAAAAAACCGCACCCGTCTGAAAAAAATTTTTTTAGTTAAATCTGAGATCTATTCCTTATATTGTTGAGATCATTTGCTCCTAAAAGAAAACTACGGCAAAGACGAAGTGAACTACACAGTGCTACAAATTTCCAAAAATTGTAATAACCTGGGTATTGGCATAGCGTACGCTGTAGAGCAGGTCGCGAATAGCACTTCCTCATACTTGGTTTTCCTCGGGGACCCCCAAAATCTGAAGTTATGGCCCAAAAACCGCTTTTTGCTTTTTTACCTCACTTAAATAGATATAATTCGCGAATGGACCGTCTGATTGCTCATAACCTTATCAATTCCGATAGCCACGAGAGGGATCTAAAACATTATAATCAATGGTTTGACTAATTTAACGCGATGGCTGAGAAATGCGGCTTACAGATCTGGCATTTTCAACTTTTTTTGAGAAATTTGTGCTTTGACCATCACTGGTTTAACTATTTTATTCTAAGCTATTTTTTCTTAAAGTTTGTAATAAAAGCCCATTTAATTCTCCGTCGAACGGTAGTTGTCCCAATGAATTTGGATACCGTTTGACGAAGTTATGTGCGATTTTCTGAGTACACATCGACAATCTAGTATTTTTTTTTAGTGTGCTTACATATTTAGTTTTGCTTTCACATAATTGCCCCTAAAAGTAAACTCAGTTTTGTTTGGCGCCAGATTCAAATAATATTTTTAAATACTTAAAATGCAAATATATTTAAACTTAAATGCTTCACGATTTCTGGGCCAAGATTAACGCTCTCCAATAATGTTACCTATTGCGGCGAGTTAAGCTATTTTGTAGAAACAGCACAAAGCACCCTTATAAGCGAGTTAAAGTCGCCCATACTGCACTTGCTGCGCTGTGTGCTTATGCGGGCTGACGTCGACACTCTTGGATTTATTTGTTTTAACTCACTTCAAATCGAGCCAATTACACTTTTTGCGACGTCAGCTTGTGCGGGTCCTCGTCTCAAAAGAAGGCAATTTATGCGCAAAGTTTTTAGACAGGATAACGGGCCGGGCGTCGCGGCCCAAGCGGGCTATGCATTACCCATTGCTGCTTAAGTGCAAGCTGATGTCACTTTCTTCTCATTTTTACTTGGCGTGGTCCACTTTGGGTTTTATTTGGTATTTAATGGTTCGTCCATCCTGTTATAGTGATTTTTATATTCTTCATCATTGGTCATCCATGGTATTTTATCGCGGTTCTCTACAATCGTGGTTAGACAGTTATCATTGGGCCTTGTTTGTGGACTTGAAAAGTAATTTCCTAGGTACCAACGGGGTTAATCATTAAATAGAACCCGCAGCTAAATTCTCTGCATTAGACCAGATATGTCCAGGCGTGGCCAAGGCTTGCGCCATGAGAGCAATCTGCTTTTCACAAGCCTTAACCGTGCCTACCTGTATACGATTCTTGCTGTGCACGGCTCTTTTATATTATATGCCAATTTCAGCTCATTGACAAATAACAACAACCACTTACAACCCACATCTACTCACTATACGTAGCTCAATTTATCTTTATGCTAAATAACTGTATTCAGAGACCGTTAATATTTGCGAAGAAATTTTGAAACATGGAAGTTTATATATATTTGCATTTTAAATACTTAAAAGTATTATTTGAATCTGGCGCCAAACAAAACTGAGTTTACTTTTAGGGGCAATTATGTGAAAGCAAAACTAAATATGTTAGCACACTAAAAAAAATACTAGATTGTCGATGTGTACTCAGAAAATCGCGCATAACTTCGTCAAACGGTATCCAAATTCATTGGGACAACAACCGTTCGACGGAGAATTAAATGGGCTTTTATTACAAACTCTAAGGAAAAATAGCTTAGAATAAAATAGTTAAACCAGTGATGGTCAAAGTAAAAATTTCTCAAAAAAAGTTGAAAATGCCAGATCTGTAAGTCGCATTTCTCAGCCATCGCGTTAAATTAGTCAAACCATTGATTATAATGTTTTAGATCCCTCTCGTGGCTATCGGAATTTATAAGGTTATGAGCAATCAGACGGTCCATTCGCAAGTTATATCTATTTAAGTGAGGTAAAAAAGAAAAAAGCGGTTTTTGGGCCATAACTTCAGATTTTGGGGGTCCCCGAGGAAAACCAAGTATGAGGAAGTGCTATTCGCGACCTGCTCTACAGCGTACGCTATGCCAATACCCAGGTTATTTCGCACTGTAGCACTGTGCTATTAATAGTTTTGTGAGTGAGTCGCGTTGCTGTCACTGTTGTTGCTCCACTTGTTGCATTCATCGTGTGCTCCTGATGGGGAAAGTATGCAACATTTTTTAACTCTGAAGAAGGAAATACTTGTTTAAAAGTTTAAAGAATACTATAAATAATAATAAATAATAGGTAATAAAAGTAATGAAATAATAATTACACTAGTTTACAGCCAAAAAGACCCATTCTTAGCGAAATTTTTTTTGTGTAGTTTGGAATAGTGATCTGAAAAATCGGTTTCAAAAATTTTTTGATGGCTTCGTTTTTTAAATATTAGTTTTTTTTAATTTTTTTGTAGGTGCTCTTTCATTTGAAGCCGTATCTCACTTCATAATTGTCAGATAGAGTTAGGTAGAATATAATTTGAAAGGTAATTGAACTGACAATAATCGCGTAGATCATTGTTTTTAAATAGGTTCAATAGTTTCAAAACAATAACCAAAAATATTGAAAAAAAAAATCGATTTTTTGCTCGTAAATGCGATATTTTCATTTTTGAATATCAGGGAGATGCTCTAAACTTTCTTTTGAAATGGGATGCTCAAATCAAATTTTCTGAGTTTGACGCTATTACTGAGACGGACATGGCGATACCAAAGCGGCATTTCACGCTAATCAAGAACATTTCAGGTTAATTGAAAACGCAAAAATCTTGTCATACATACAAACTGGCTTGGGGAGGTGAAAGAGTGGAGAGCGGGGGAAGAGGAAGGAGAAATAGTGGTGAGCGGTGAAAGAGGGGGGAAGACAATTTAAATGGAATTAAATTTGAAGAGTGACCTGCCATGAGGTCAATTAGTTTTGTTATTTAGGTGTCTATTCATTGGTTCAACGAGAGAGGAACCTATACATTCTCGGAAATGCACAATCTTAATATATTTACTAGAAATGGGCGCGGGCGAAAATATCGCGAGACCCGAAATTCACTATGTGGTTGTGCGTGAGAGGTTTGTTTTCAACATCCACTTGACAGCAAGGGATTAATATATAATTCCGGAATTTTCGAGCGCCTGGAGCGGATGGGAAAAAACAAATTATAGCACTTTCGGTTTCAAGTTCGCTATTGCCAAAGCTGGAACGTATGCAATGGGATAAATATCAAGAACTGATTTGGAAATCGAATATTAAGAAAATTACCAGGGAAGCAAACTCAGCTTTATACTTTTGTAGATAGGAGTTCTGAAAGAACCGGGTCCTCCACCTCATAGAATAGCTATTCTACAGTCAGAGTCAACTTTAAACTAGTTGTCAGCTCCAAGACCGCATAAAATACAGCTGGGACATACAACGAGCAGCAATTTGTGAATCTGCTATCTTAATTTGCAGCGTTTTGCTCGATTTGCTAATTTGCTTTTAAAAAAATTTTTTAAGTTAACCCGATCATTTAAAAACTGCCTTAGGACTTTTTGAAATGACAATCTGTTTGTTCTCTATTTTTTCCAGGACAAATTTAGTAGGCTAGTGAACATACTACCAGAAATCCATGCCATGGCCGCACGAGGCGAGGAGCATCTCTACTCGAAGCATTGCGCGGGTAGTGCACCCACACAGACGCTGCTTATGGAGATGTTGCATGCCAAGCGCAAGGTGTAAGGCCAGCAGGGAGCCGGCGTTTGGAGGAGGAAATATGAATATACTTAAACAAATTTGAATGTAATTGTAAATAATCCAACATGAAGGAGATGGCAGGGCAAACACCACAGTTTGAATTGCTATGCGAAGCTAAACGGAAAATGCATCATCACTACCACCAACACCACTACCACCAATACACCACCAACTATCACACCAACACAACCACAATCACACACACACACACATTTGTTGATTCAATGTTAATTATTATTATGTTAGCTTTAAACTAATTAATTAGTTTGGTCTTAAATTTATTTTTTTAAACACTAAAAAACAACAGTTAGTAAGTGTATGATGTATGTATGTGTGAATGTATGTATAATGGATAGGAGAGAATCAACAAAAGTGTTTTATTTTTATATATATGTATGTATACTATAACTATATATATTTTTATGTAAATTGGCGTTATTTCGAAGCGTCCCACAACTTTTTAACTAGTATTGTTATTAATTTCAACAAATTTGCAAATTTCCGTTTCACTCATTGTTTTACAATTGTCTGTTTCTCTGTGTAATTGTGAAGCCAAGTGTCTTGCATAGTAAAAAAAAACAACAAAAACAAATGCAAATTTTAGGTGTTCATTATAAAATATAAAAAAACTTGTGTATGTATAAAAATTATTTTAATTTCTAGTTATGTTTTAAGTAAGTGTTAAAAAACGAAAAACAAAAGAAAACAATGCAAACAACTACCTACAAAAAACAACAAAAAGCAGAGGGAAGGAAATTCTCTAGATAAAAAATGTTTAAATAATTATATGGCAAATATCGATATATATATATATTTAACTACATTAAGCTGCAAGTTTGAAATTGTATGTAAAAAGCAAAAACAAAAACCGAATATGTACGCGCATTCTACATATAAAATACATAATAATATATATTTTGTGCAACCAAAAACCAAGTTCAAAAATGCTAAATCAGAAGAAAAACAAAACAAAGCAAAAAAAAAAGGGTAAATACAAATGATTAAAGAAATACATCTTACAAAACAAATATATTAATCCAAATGAAACCTGATGCGCGAGTCCAAAATTGAGACAGATTGAAAACTGGAAACAGCAATATATTTAATTTTTTTTAACTGTCTAGATCTCTTAAGCCGGATCTTATTTGTCTTAACTGACAGCAAATTGCCTTTTGGGTTTTAAAATATTGCATACCGATTCGAGTGGATAATGAAGCGAATCCTGTCAATAAATGATTTCGTTGACTGTACACCTCTTTTGTATAAACTTTCACTTAGAAAAAAAAATTGTAAGTTTCTTGCTTTTTAGAAGCTGTATGCCCTAGCATTCTCTTTGTTTGCTTCATTCCTATCAATCCTGAGAAGGGTTGATTTATTGGCTGTTAGATAACTTGAAAATTAAAGAACAAAAACAAAAACGATATCATAGCAAACTTTGCCGGGCTTAACACAATGAGGAATTTTCATCAAGTTTTAGAAAAGCTTTTGTTTGTAGGAAAGACACATATTTCCCTCCAGCAAGATCCATTCGACTCTGTCGGCTGCCTCAAGTTTTAAGCCCTGCACCAGAAAGCAAACTACAGATTTCGTCATCTATTTTGTTTTATTACTTTGTTAACCGGGGACTATTTGGAACCGTACCGTAGCCAACCAGCTTTAATTCTCAAGTTGATTACAGTTGGAAACAAAGACAACGTAAAGAACCCGTTTAACTCGATAAGAAATAAAAATTACTTAAAATCACTTGTGAAGATTTTTAACTAGACTGATGAGTAATACTGAACTAGTTAGGCTTGCGGGAAACAGGATTATAAACCAAATTGCTCCCGTCCAGGGACCCTTCCACAATGGACACGTTAAATAACTCATTCGACACAACAAGACGTGTTGGAGTTGAAAGGGATGCTCTCAATTGTGAAAACAAAGATCAGAAGGCAATGCTTTACAGTGATATACGATCGCAACTCAAAGCAATAAAACGACATTTGCTGATTGACATAAAAAATCCTCATTTGTGATTAAGAATCCACGGAAAATGGTCTAAAAAATCTTTAAATATAGAAGACATGGATGATTGCTAAGGACTAAAACGTTTTGAAACAGTTGGTACAATTTTCGAATGTGCGCGTTAGAAATATGTGGTTCGTACTTTTTATGTTATACCATTTAACATACAAAGTATCCCATTGAAGCAGGGGTCGTCAAAACACACATGCACTTGTTTGTTGTTGCAAAAGAGAGCAGTATAAGCTCGTATAATGTCGGTGTGTCGACGTCGGTGCCGCAGAGGGCTCTTGTATACACATTTTTTTCTTGTGTACGGTAAAACGCTCAACTCGAAGATCAAGTTCAAAAACATTTATATGCTTGCGTTTTTTAGGTTAGGATTTTTTTTTAATTATTTGGGAAGTTTTCTTTACACTTGAAAACAGAGATTAAAACAGAAACCAATAACGGTTTGCGTTAAGGTTACTGGTTAAGCCATACGATTTTTTTCGGTTACGGTTATATAAAGGTTGTGACATATGGGTTGCGGTACGGGTTACGGTTATTAATCGTATTCTTTTTCGGGTTTCGATTGCAGTTACGGTTTTTGGTAAAAAATATCACTTTGGTAATTTCTTTCGATCCCTATGTCCCACACGGGATTTGAACTAGAAGAAGAAGAATCTCTTTGCAATGCAGACAAATGTGTCTCTATTATCTCATCTCATTTATTCAGTAAAAGTTCTAAATGCTTTGGGAATTTTGCTCTGTAACATTGAATGAGACACTTTGGGGTGAAATGTAATCCCAGCATAAAAAAACAAAAGGCACGTGCAAAAAACATTTTCTCTCACATATATACACACACAAAATCATGTTTAAGGCTTTCTTTTTCATTCACTTTTGGAGGAAGAATGTAACAATGTAAAATGTAAAAGGCGATCGCGCAAACAACAACAATATGTGCGAGCACCTACGTTGTCATACAAACAGATAAGAAACAAGAAGAGACAACGCAGCTAACTAAAATCTGTACCTTCTTTAACTTCCCTTTAATTTGTTATCAAATAAACTTACGTATATCGAAATTTTTACTAGTACAAAAAACCCGAATATAACCCATATATTTGTTTCGGTACTGATAACCGGTTATGTTAATTAAAGTTAGTTACGGTTATTAGATACAATTTTGTTTTCGGTTACAAATTTCAAAGTGTTTGTAGCTTTAAACCATATTTCGAGGTAGAAAGGGTACCAGGTTACTGTATTTGTCCATAGATATTTTTCCACCAATATCGATGTCATGTTTGAGAAGTAAAACGTCGATGCAACATCGATGTTTATTTCAATTTTTAAGAGTCTGGTGATGTACTTTCCCAGAGCACTTTCGTGCTTGAGATTAAATTCTAGATTAATAATAAATATAATTAATATATTATACAAAACAAATTATAAAACTAATTTCTAGGGTTGTCGAATATTTCAAAAATATCTATATCGATATTTTTGGCGATATTGAAAAAGTATCATTTCGATATAAATATTTTGGTGTCAAAAACATCGATATTATCGATATTTTCGATATTTTTCAATAAAAACCCTGTTCTTAACTATGAACCGGTCTTTTGAGGTAATTGAGGCGTCATTTGCCGCGTAATAAAAATTCTTCCCCCAAATTCTTTATCGCACACACTACTAATGTCTGCTTTGGTTGATTTTTCGTCTAAACAAATTTAAAGATTTTAAACATAGTTATAATTGATTTGCATTAATACTTCCGAAGATTGAACATGTACGAGCCTGTTTATGCCCCTTTTATAGACTTACAAACATATGTATAATGTGTCTCACGATATAAATATCCACAATATGAAAAAATGCATAAATAGCAGCACACAAAGGACCCAAATTCACAGAATTTAAAGTCATTCCTAAACTTTGTTGCACAGTTTGCACTGCGATTTCTGTGCATCAAATTTAATTAAATAACTTTTAAAAATTTTGTCTTAAATGTCCAGAGCACAAAAAACAGACATTCGCAACAGTGCGACCGAGCGCTAAAACAAAAATATCACCGAAAATATCACCAAAAAATATTCGATATCCGATATATCGCCTCCGAAAAATATACGATATAAATATTCTTCAATTTGGGCAAAAATATCGATATTTCGATATATCGATCATATTTTCGACAACCCTACTAATGTCCCTTAAACGCTCCAAATTCTTCGGCTTTAAGGACCAGCGTCTTTCCGACAGGGTCTGTCTGAGCGTTAACCTGTGGATGTTGCCGGAATACATCAATATTTTTTAGTTGCAAAAACATTGATTGTGAAAAAAATGATCTATGTCTGTAGCTTAGACAAAAACATCGATGTTACCATGGATGTTTCAACAGCTCTATTCCTCCCCAGCCATAGCCCCAATTCAGACAGAATGCTTTTTGAAGTCATGATTCACTGTGTGTTAGAGAAAGACACAGTCACATTTAAGCGCTCTCTTCATGGAGAACCCTGGATTATTGTTCTCTCTGCTATGCTGCAAAAAATTTGCAAAAAATTTATTGCGCCCTCTAGTTTTCTCTCCATAGACAGACAGAGATTAGTGCTTTTTGCTTTGCCAGAGCCAGTTAAAAATCAGGGGAATAGCAGCGAAGAATTCTGTTGTGTACCAAGACAGGTTCTGTTTTATTTTATCTGTGCTGAGCTGAATGGAAATGTGTGTGGATGGTTATCTACGAGCTCTAGTAACAAGGTAGCGCAAGCATCTAACCTCAGAACTGCACATAAAAAACCAGGTCCAATCACTTTTTTTCAGTTATCGTTAATAGTTTTTCTCATGGAAATTAAGAGAAGATATCGCTTGAATACCTTTAATTATTCCACCGAGACACCTTGTGTTTTTTACATCGTTCCCTTTTCTCTGCTTTTATGTTTCATGCGGGCATCTGTTTTTTTGCGTCGGAAATCCCAATGAAATTTGACGTGTTCCGTTTTATCGAGTTTTGCAGCGTTGAAATACTTTCAAATCTTCATTTCATTTAATAAAGATTTACTTATCGTCGAAGGGTCAAAAATATCGATTGTTAACGAATCCTTTGGAGACTATTTGCCAAAAACTCGGCATTATATAAATCGAATTATAACATTGGCGACTAATCTTCACTTTGGACTTCAAACTAAAATCGTTGCATACTTTTAGGAGCTTACAAAATAGACGTTAAAATTAATAGAAGGCAATTTCAGTGAGAAACGTTGCTTTAATATTAAAAGTTTTACCTTTTTTTTATCGATGTTTTCGGAAACATTAAGAACATTAAGAACCTCAACAAACAACAGAAAAACACTTCGTGCACCGCAAACTTTCTTAGTAGTACGAATTCAAAGTCGAATGTTTAACGTTTCAAAAACAAAACATATTTCCCATTTCATTCTGTTCTCAATTTTGTAGACTTAGGCATTGCGCTTAAACAAAATGTACCTTATAAAAATTAAAACAAAATAGAAGTCACTCTCACATATTTAACAATTTCACACATATGGCAATTTCAAAATGGCAGCAAGAGTTAAATTTTATGAGCGTTATTTCCCCATTCACCAACAAAAAACCGAAAAATAAATGTGTTTAAAGTGCATGCATTATTATAATGGGTACATCTCTATATACACGTACACATATATATACATCTCTATCTATATATATATAGTAAATAGGTTTGCCTAGGTATATATGTAATATGTATTTAGGTTTCTAGCATGTCGTCTGTATGTATATCTTCTGTAAAAAAAGGGTTAAAGTATGTATGGCAAGGACCGAATAGAGTTCGAGAAATTAGATTTAGGCAGGTTATATATATATGTATATGGGGCAAGTCGGACGTCTAACGTCAACAGATGTTACAGAGTTATATACACATAGAGCATATACATACATATATATATATACAAGGAGTGTTAAGCATGTTTATTGTAAAATGATTGATTACGATGTGAACCTGTTATTGCAAATGAAAAGTGATTTTAATTATTAAGCAAATCTATATATAAAAATAAAAAAAATATATATATACATTATGAAAGGAAACAAAAATTAACAACAAAAAACAGAAAGAAAGGATTAAAAGTTAAATTAATCTAATGCAAGCAACAACACACACACACACTTTAAGTTTGAAAAACTGTTGAAAAAAAAAACAAAAAAAAAAACAACAAAAATCATTTACTAGAAACAAAACTACCTAAAAAACTACATGCATAATTAATTAATTAATTGATTTATTATGTTTATTATTATGTTAACATAAATTTCATCTCAGAGATGCAACCAACCAACCAACAAACAAAACAAAACAAAAAACGTGAAATAAAAAGTAATTATAAAACGAAACATTATCGCGCATTTTTATTAATTCTTGGACCATCAAAGTGGGACTTGGCATTAAAATTGCCCGATCGAGGCAGCAGCATATGTACAGACATATGCAGGCGCACAATAATTACATTTATGTTAAATAGCAAAACGATTTTAGCCAAATCGACGGTCTAAATACAGAAATAAGGTAAAATTTACGAATATAAATTTTACAACGCGTAAACTATATCAATCTTTCGCAACTCGAAAAATTTCATTATTTTTATATTTATTAGTAAAGTTTGAAATATCGTATCTTCAGCTATACAGGCCTGTTCCCGTTTTCGGTTTCGATCAAATCATGCGGAATCGGAATTGTTAAATGTTCTAGCTTCCAAAAACCGACTGTCATATTCGAACTTTAACTTTATAATCCCAATTACCTTCATTCGATCCTCTGCATGGCAAAAAGATTCGACGGAATTCTTTAAGCGTTTCTAAGAAATCACAAGTCTTACCAATTCCGATTAATCGGATTCGGAAACAGGAACAGGCCTGATAGTTAACATTTTCTGAAAGTTGACACAAATTCTGGTGGCCACGGCTTAAACGGTAAAAGGCTAAAACTTGGCATATGTGTATTTTATATGGTCCGCTATAACATAAATTTTTATTTTTCGCTTACCGCGTATTTATCAACTAGCTCCCATAGAAACGATTGTGGGATAACTTTTTTGTTTGTGGTGGTACCTAAGCTGAGATTATTAAGTACTGATCTTTGACTGTCCTAGATAAAATATGTGAAATTCAGAAGAAACACATAGCTAATTGACATCAGCAACACTATGTCACAAAATTCCAAAAGTTTTTGTATCCGGCACTTTTAGTAATTGATTCTTATGTAAAATTTCACGCTGAATTCAAGTCTGCTCTTAGATATGTCAAAAGTAGAACGGGTTTTGAGATATCGCGAAATTTTCAATTTTAGTGTTTTGAAAAAAGGTAGGTCTACTAAAATGCCATTTTCTCTGGTTTGAGTCAACCGATATGTATAAATTGGAACAAAAACTAAAGATAATAAAATTCTTTCTTAAAAAAACGACAGTTGTTGTAAATCCAACCAAAAATGACGAAGTTATGGCACTTCAAAGTTGGATTTTTGTAATATTTAATTTTTTGCTGCCTTTCATTAAGTTTTTTTCAACCTTACCATAAAAATTGCTCAGGTCTCAGATATTGACAGGATTGGGAAATCTCTTACGAACATTTTTTGCCCCTGGTCATCGAAATCGAATGAAAAATAAACGCTACATTCACAATTAAGTAAACATACCTCTTCTTAAGAGTATTATTAATTGTTGGAAAAAAAAAATGCTGAGATAGAGTCTTTCTCAAAGCCGATTTTGCGCGCATCTAATGTCTAAATTGCTTGCTCTTGTCAAATACGAAGAGCACCGGTGGGAAATCTGTGCCGATCTGAAAGTCGTAGGTAACAGGCTAGCAGCAAGGATGGACAAAGCATTGCTGTTTTTTGTGCAGATGGGACAGCCGAGATTTCACTGATGGAAGGGCCAATTTTGTAGTCGGAGAAGATAACGTAAAATTTCCGCCCCTAGTTCAAAAGGACAAAATTATTCTCCCTCCGTTGCATACTAAGCTTGGTCTCTTCAAGAACATCGTTAAAGATCTCTTAAGCTTATGTACACCAAAAGGTTGAAAGTTGTTAGCCTGACCTATTTTTACTCTTATTGTTTTTTGAGGTTCCCAACTGATTAAAACATTGATTGTATGGAAAGGCAGGTGAAGCATGGTTTGACTTCAGAGAACATCGGGGGATTAAAGGATCTAGCAACCAGCTCTTGTAAATAATGATGTGAACAAACACAATTTTTCGGCCTAGAGCTTAAATAAAATTAGAAGTGCCTTTTTTTTAAATGAAATTTTTCGAATTTTTAAAACGACGATTCCCACAACTTTCTGATGCCAAAATCAAAGAAGGCATGTTTGTAGGTCCGCAAATCAAAAAGCTAATGAGCGACATAGAATTTTACTCGGCATTATCAGTTGACGAGTCAAAAGCATGGGAATCATTTTGAAGTGAAGTGAGGTCTACAAAAAAATTGTTGATAATATATGGGAAAACTACAAAAAAATTGGCATAATCTCAGTCGGTTTTTCATCGAGTTTTTATATTTACCAATTTTATTTATTTTTATTTTTTAAAGGTGTAAATATGTTTCGCTACCAATGCAAGTGGGATCCGGCAATGATGCGACACTATTGCTGGTTCTTGTTGCGAGAAACACACAGTCACTAAAAACAAAAGCGTCTACATCATTTGAGTACTTTTATCCAACCTTGAACTGCAATAAAAACTCCTAATGCTCAACGTTTATTCTTATTTGGCTTGCTAATATGTGATTTTTATACTGAAAAAACTATGTAACGATATTTTCGTTACATATCAATGTCAGAGAGGAATTCCTCTCTGATGTGACTTTGTTTTGTTTAGATACTTCTATGTGACTTATGTAGCAAAAAGCGCAGAGTTACGGGTCGGAGAGCATCCAAAACAACAATTAATAATACTCTCAAGAAGAGGTATGTTTACTTAATAGTGAATGTAGCGTTTATTTTTCATCCGATTTTGATTACCAGGGGCAAAAAATGTTCGTAAGAGATTACCCAATCCTGTCAATATCTGAGACCTGAGCAATTTTAATGGTAAGATTGAAAAAAACTTAATGAAAGGCAGCAAAAAATTAAAAAATCATCAAAAAATTTTCAAAAATCCAACGTTGAAGTGCCATAACTTCGTCATTTATGATTGGATTTTAAACAACTGTCGTTTTCTTAAGAAATAATTTTATTATCCTTAATTTTAGTCAAAAAGTTCAAGTTTATACATATCGGTTGACTAAAACCAGAGAAAATGGCATTTTAGTAGACCTCCCTTTTTTCAAAACACTAAAATTGAAAATTTCGCTATATCTCAAAAACCGTTCTATAATCTTCAAGCTAATCTATTGAGGTAACTTGGTAACATCCTCCAAAGCAAGAAATGATTTTGATTCACATGAGTAATTTTTTTTTGGACCATATTAGAACCATATTCGTCCCATTATAGACGGTGATAGTATAAATTTGTTCTAGAGAAATGTCGTAGGATTGAAGAACTTCTTTAATGATATAAGTCAGAATACAAGAAATTTCTATATTTTTCTGTATGTGTCGTTGAAAACAACTTAATTTGGCGAACCAAACTAAATTTTTGGAAAAAAGTGTTCCGGTTCGGGTGCAGGTTCGAGGAGTAAAAAATATTAGTGGTTCGGTTCATAGTCCGGTTCGTCGGACCAAAAAAAACTCGAACGGAACCGGTTCTAATGGGTTCGGTTCAGGACCGGTTTGCAGCCTTAATAAATAGAGGTGTTTGAATAATTGCTGGAGATGTACGGGATCACATGTTTTTAAGTGGTTGACAAGTCATCCTTAAAAGCTAAGATATAGCCCTGGCTTAATTCGATATATGACTTGTAGAGGGTCCATCAGGGAATTTTAATCTAACCGAAAGTCAGTTAAAATGTATATAATAGAATTGAATAAAATTCCCAAAAATGCAACCAAATTTGTCTGAAGGTAATCGCTTTACATCTTTAAACCAGAGATTAAAACCCGAACGAATAACGGTTTGGGTTACGGTTACTGTTTTGGCCGATCGCTTTTTTCCGGTTACGGTTATATTACGGTTTTGGGATATCGGTTACGGTACTGGTTACGGTTATTATCCTAATTCTGTATCGGGTTTGGGTTACGGTTATAAGTATAAAATATCACTTTGACATACATATGTACAAACAATGCAAACAAAAGCTGCCCCATTTATATTCCCATTTATTGATTAAATTTACTAAGTTCACATTTCTTATACAGAATTTCCACCTTTTTAGTCGCCTTTTTTAAAATTTAAATTAAAAGATAAACTACTTCATTCAGAAAAGCATCGTGTAAGGTTTAGTAAAGTAGATATGTACTATTTGTCGTTATGTACCTTAATGTAACGAATTGTTATTATCAGAATTGACATCTTAAACGAGATTGTAATGACATCTACATAAGTAGCATAATATCATTTAGAGTTTGACTATCCAAGTTAGCGCCATTACAAATTTTACTCCTGAAAATAAAACCTCAACCCTTACTTCTGTTGGTGGTACTGCTAGCAAAATTTTGATAATTCAAAAAGATCGGGAAATATGTTTGAATTTCTTTTCCACCATTCTCATATTTTTACATTGCTTAGCAATCCTTTTTGGTTTAGAAACATATTAAATGAAGAGAGATTGTTTAAACTAAACTGTTTCATTTTCTGATTTTTTTTTTGCACGTGATACCGTAATCATATACGCGTCTACTGCACATATTTATAATTCATAATATTTCATAATAATCAATTTCGTTTAAAGCGCGTCATCTCACAAATTTTGGCGCAAAACGCATTGCGTGCGTGTGATATTTCACACATACACCCATATTACATGTTCTGCATGTATGTACGACGTACATTGTACGTATGTGTGTAATTATTGCACTTACTTTAATTTCTTTTCCACATTGGATGTCATTTATTTTAATAACTATTCAGCTCTTACATATGTATGTATGTTAAAGGCATAGCAACTTTGCTTTGCCTACAATAATAATGTTACGAGTTGAAAACGACGCACTTATTTTTGTCCAGCGCAGCAGCCGCTCCAAAATTTATCCTTTTCGCTAAGTTAAACACCACAGAAATAGTTTTAATATTGTTTTGAGAAATTACTTAGCCCTTGGCACCGAGCACAATGTTAAACAACATAAAATGTCCACAACCAAAACTTATGAACAAAACGCGGAAGACATGATCTGTTTTGTCTATGAACAGTGTTGACAACTTTTTTGCGGGCTAAATCGGCGTTGAATAATTGCTAGAAATAGCTAGAAGTGGTTGTAAAGAAGCTGTATATAAATAGCAAACATATGTAGTTTTTATACCCTTGCAAAGGGTATTATAATTTTGCCCAGAAGTTTGCAACGCATAGAAATATGCATTTCCGACCCCATAAACTATATATATTCTTGATCAGGGCGACGAGCTGAGTCGATTGAGCTTTGTCCGTCCGTCTGTCTGTCTGTCTGTCTGTCTGTCTGTCCGTCTGTCTGTTTCTACGCAAACTAGTCTCTCAGTTTTAAAGCTATCGAGCTGAAACTTTGCACAGAGTCTTCTTTTTACTGCACACTGCTAATATGTCGGAACCGACCGGATCGGATGACTATATCTTATAGCAAATAGCCCGCCACGCTTCGCTGCGCCTTCAACAGTATTTAACCAACGCACACCCACTGGGTTTTTGTGAGAAAACTTTTTTGTTTTTAATGTAAACGCCTCCCGCTTGGACAATTATTAGTTTTATACGCTTCTACACAGATTTGGAAGTTTTGGTCAAAATCGGATGACTATATCTTATAGCTGCCATTGGAACTATCGGTCGAAAACTGGGTTTTTGTAAGAAAACTTTTTTGTTTTTAATGTAAACGCCTCCCGCTTGGACAATTATTAGTTTTGTACGCTTTTACACAGATTTGGAAGTTTTGGTCAAAATCGGATGTCTATATCTTATATTTGCCATAGGAACTATCGGTCGAAAAGTGGATTTTATTTAGAAAAATTTTTTGTTTTAATGCTAACGTTCGTAAACTCTGATGTATTAAAACATTTGCAAGGGTATAAAAACTTCGGCAAAGACGAAGTTAGCTTGGCCTTCTCGTTTATAATTAAGCTAGTTTCTCAGACACGGACAAATTTGTTAGAGCACATCTATGTACATCGCTCAGGATCTTTTTCGGTATGCTTCTCCAGTTGTTATGGCTGGTGATGTGCATACCCATGAACACCACGTTATAATAGTGTGTCCTTCGGATTACTGAGGTAGACTCCATTGCTCCCGTTGCTACCCATGCGCTCACCTACCAGCTACCTTTAAATCCGTATTAAACCAATACGCCCGGCGAGTATGATCCGGCTCTAGTCCAGGGAGCTGGATGAGGCTAGTTTGGCTGGATTTGGCTTGTCGTTTTAGCTGTATGTCTTGGTGGTCATGGTCTGCTCACGCAAGCCAAAATAAAAGACACTGCTTATACCTCCAGCCTAGAGGTGGGCGCGGGCCTGTATTTTGAGGCCCGGGCCCGCACTGAACACGAACTCTTTTTTGAGAGGCCCGGCCCGGCCCAACACGAAACTTTTTCACAAAGGCCCGGGCCCGGCCCGGCACGAAACTTAATTTTTTCTAAATTTGAGCTTTTTAGCCTAGTGCGTTTTTCATTTAAAACATGGCCCGATGTTGAAAAAAGACTTTCGCTCGTAGACGAACTGGCGGGAATAGCCAGAATGGTCCGAGCTAATTTGGGAAGGTATTTTAAGTCCCTTGCATTTTTCCAGAATTCTAAAATATGTGTGCCAGGAGCTGCTGGATAGGCCAAATATTTGTCAAGCTCTATGTCGATAGCGTTTTTCTCAACTTTTCGTTTTTTTATATAACTTAATTCTAAAAATTCGGCAAACATTCCATTTTCGGAATTATTCGAGTTTATGTTATTAGTTATATCATCAACGCTACTATTTTCATGATCCCCTATAAATTCGGAGAGCATTGCTTTTACCGTAGCTAACACATTATCTCTTTTTTCCTCTGAGAGGAAATTCATCTCTCTATAAGGAGGGTTCAAGAAAAGCCCAACCAAATGAGCGATTGCCGGAAGAAACCTTTTTTCTAATGCGCTTAGGGTCATTGTTTTAAACTCAGTTATTATTTGGGAATCAAGTGTGCTAGTTCTGCAAAGTTTACATAATTTTTCTGACCACAATGCAAATATTGCAAAGTTTTATCAATTTCACAATAGGACGCCAATTTTGAATTAGTGGTGAGCAAACAAGTAAAATATGTATAAGCAAATCGATAGTAGTATCGATAAACAATTAAAATGCGATAAATGGCGGTTCTAATTCGAGCATAAACAAAAATAGCGCGAACAAATCAAAATTGTTTTCGGGCCTATTTCGGGCTTTTACGGGCCTATTTCGGGCTTTTACGGGCCGGGCCTTTTTGCTAAGGCCCGGGCCCGCACGAAGCCCGCACGAATCTTAATTTTAAGGCCCGGGCCCGCTCCGGGCCTGTGTAAGCCCGCGGGCCACGAAAAAAAGCCCGGCCCGCGCCCACCTCTACTCCAGCCCTACAAAAATACATCAATGAAAGTGTACATGGCATTGCCTATGACCTCTAAATTTTACCTAGTGACTTCCATTATTAATTTTTGAAACTCTATTATTTTTTTTGAATTAGATGGCCTATTTTGTAAACGAACAACATCTGACTCTTTTTGCTTTTTTCTGGTCACACTATATTGTCCAGGGCTCTGGAAATTTTCAAACAATTTCCGCTCCGACAAAATTGTCCGCGTCGGTGTGCCTAGCTTAATAAATCAATGACATATGTGTAATGGATATACATAATAAATAAGAAGACAATATAAGTGAATAAACTCTATGTATGAAAAATGTTCATTGTACATATGTACATCTAATTGAAATTTTTACCAGTAGAGGAAAAACCGAAATAAACCCGTATATTTGTTTCGGTTACGGTTCTGATAACCGGTTATGTAAATAAAGGTTATACGGTTACGGTTATAAAAAAATTTTTTTATTTGGTTACGGTTACGGTCTCGGTTTCGCATTTTAAAGTGTTTTTAGCGGTTACGGGTTACGGTTTCGGTTACGGTTTTAATCTCTGCTTTAAGGGTACTGTATACCTTCAGGTGTCATTTTTTAAAGGTTTACAAAAAATTAGATTACTCAAAAACTATAAGTGGTATTAAGAAGCGGGTTTTTTCATTGGATAGGTAATCGGTTAAACTAAATTTAGTAATTTTTGTTGTTGTTGTTGTACCTACGGTTGTTGTTGTATTTTTGTTCAAAGTTAACCAAAAATTTAAAACATAGGCCCATGGTTGCAAAAATTTTTTGAGAACGGATGATTTGAATTTAAAACTGAAGACAGGGTTTTGTTAAGAAATAATGTAATTCTGGTGTGAACTAGGATATTTTGGATCGGTCAATAAATGACGTAGTTATGGGGTTTTAAAGTCAAAATTTCGAAAATCGACTATTTTTTCCCAGTGTATTGGTCCTAGCTCCGTTATTTGTTGACCGATCAAAAATATCCTAGTTCACACCAGAATGGTGAGTATTAGGAGTAATTTAAGGGAAAGAATTTGAAAATCGGTCAACAGGTACTCTTTAAATCTTTGCAACCATTTTTGAAAAAGTGGTTCCGAGATAATCGCATTTAAAGATTCGACATCTGTTTTCGATGAAATAAAAATCGTTTTTAATAAATGTATAAATCGGATTTGGTGCATTTGGGTGTTAACTTTCACCGAAAAAAAAGATTATCAAAATCGGTTAAGCAGTTCTCCAGAAATTTGAGTCAAAGTGCGTCAAGACATGGTAAAAAATAAAATCTCCAAAAATTTCCAAGTAAATTTTTTTTTTTCAAAAATTTTTTTTCCATAATATTGAACATTTTATAAATATTTATAAAGTTTTTGACCAAAATAGGGAAAAAAATACAAATTTCTAAAAATACGAGACTCGATAAAAACAATTTTCATATAAAAGGGTCGGAAAAAATAATTGTTTTTGTTTATATCTTTAAAACTGAGTTTCGGATCAGCTTGAAAGTTTTGCAGGATGTTTATAAGATCCTAATAGAACGTTTAAGCAAATAAAAAAAAATCAAAAAAATTTTCTGAAGGTTAAGTACCCTTAAACTTTTCAGCGAACGAAACAAAACCGTTTTAATTAGAGGTTCTTGGTTCGGATTGGCAGCTGGAATCCGCAGTTCGTTTACGGTTCGGTTCAGAATCGGTTGACTGATTTTGTATGGGAGTTGTTGGCACTGGACCTGTGCCGGTTGCGTGTTAAAGGCAGGTACCTCGAGCCACCAACCAAAATAAAAACGCTCCTTTGATTTATATTGATTGATGTATGTACGTGATGCTGAAGTCTTTAATTTTTTCTATTAACTTCATTACAATTCTCTTTAGGTTTAACTTAACTTACATTCGTGCTCCACACACGCCAATAGTCCAAATTCTATATTTTCTTACTTCTGCTCAGCTTCACATGTGAACTAAAACTAATTGGCAAAGCAAAGATAAATGCAGCCGGCTTCGATCGGCCAGCGCATAGCTATAGGCGAGATAAGCAGGCAGAAGAAGCGGTACATTTCCAATAAGCAAAAGGGGAGCAACAATAACATAGCAAATGCTGCAATTTAAGTTACATACAAAATACAGTTTTTGGTTGGCCTTGCCAACCACGAAAATTTTACACAGTGAAAAATTGGGACCGAAATTCACTTTTCGGTTCGCCCCTCAACAGGAGTCTTATCAAAATGATGTCCGATGGGAAATTTGGAAACAACTAAAAGATAATTTGACAAAAATTTGGCACCCACATACAGTTGCGAAAAAAATAATAGCACCACTACAACACATTTTGTGTATTGTTAAAATAAAGTGCGATTACTGTTGCGATTTTATTAAATTTAAATTTTTTGTATATTTGGTATTCCCCATAAACAAACAGAGTCTTACCGTTCTTCAAATTTTGGTCTATATATTTTTTTTAGGGACTTCAAGAAAAAGACCACCAAAAATACCGAAAAAAATAGCACCATTACCCTTTTAATACCCTTGGAGAGGGTATATTGAAATTGTCCAGATGTTTGTAACGCACAGAAGGAAGCATCTCCGACCACATAAAGTATATATATTCTTGATCAGCATGACGAGCTGAGTTGATAAAGCCATGTCCGTCTGTCCGTCTGTCCGTCCATCCCACAGTGGTCGATTGTGCCAATCTGACAGGCAATAATTAATAACATACAAAATAATTAAGTATTATTTTTGGAATTATTTTTATAAATTTGTATGTAAAGAAAAGAAATTAATAAGCAAAAAGAAAAAATTTTTAATTTAAATTTTAATGTTAATTTTAAAAAACTAACTAAAAAATTTTTTTTTTAATTTTAAAAATTTTTAAATTGAGTCATAAATTATTTACATTGAAATAATGATACGAAGAACTCGAATTTTACTATACTATATAGTGGTCCGATTTCGACAAATCTTGTTGAAATTATGTAAAATCATTGAAAACTTATAAATACGAGCGTTGGGAGTGATAACATTGAAAACAAAAAAGTTTTTCTCACTAAGACTTTTTTTCAGACCTAACTTTTGTATGGCAGCTATACTATATAGTTGTCCGATTTCGACAAGCCTTGGTGAAATTGTGTGAAATCATTAAAAACTTATAAATACGAGCGTTGGGAGCGATAGCACTAAAAACAAAAAAGTTTTTCTCTCTAAAACTAGTTTTTCGACCGATCGTTCCTATGGCAGCTATATGCTATAGTCATCCGTTCCGGCCGGTTCCGACAAATGTGCAGCGTATTTGTACCAAAAGACTTCGTGCAAAGTTAAGTTAGCTTTAAAACTGACGGAGGAGATAGCAAAGAAACAGACAGACGGACGGACAGACGGACGGACACACGGACAGACGGACATGGCTATATCAACTCAGCTCGTCATGCTGATCAAGAATATATATACTCTATGTGGTCGGAGATGCTCCCTTCTATGCGTTACAAACATCTGGACAATTTTAATATACCCTCTCCAAGGGTATAAAAATAGAGGCAAGCTAACTTCGGCTCGACCGAAGTTTATAAACCCTTGGAGTTTGATATATGCCTGACAGTTTGTATGGCAGCTATACTATATAGCGGTCCGATTTCGACAAGCCTTGGTGTAATTATGTGAAATCATTGAAAACTTATTAATACGAGCGTTGAGAGCGATAGCATTGAAAACAAAAAAGTTTTTCTCACTAAAACTAGTTTTTCGACCGATCGTTCCTATGGCAGCTATATGCTATAGTCATCCGATCCGGCCGGTTCCGACAAATGTGCAGCGTATTTGTACCAAAAGACTTCGTGCAAAGTTTGGTAACGATAGCTTTAAAACTGACGGAGGAGATAGCATAGAAACAGACGGACGGACAGACATAATATCACAATCGGTTTTAGGAAAGAGAGAATTTGGAGCATTTATCAATTTCGATTTCGCATAAACTTGAGAACGGGAACAGGATTAATTCTGCATTTGATATAAACAGTCGTTAAATAATGTCTGGAGAAACATACTAGCAACGACACAGAAGGTGACTCTTTATGTCTGTTTGCAGCACAACATAGTCCAGTAAGCCCTGAAGATCACCTGACCAATAAATTTTATAAACCAATAGTTAGCTAATTTTCTTTCATTGCTTCTTTTTATTGAGGGTTCCACCCACTTCACAGACCGCGTTTCTTTCCCAATTCTAGTCCCTTTTAACATTGCCATCTGCATAACTGCTTATTTGTGCTCGTGAACTCAAACGGTGTCCTTTATAAAATTTAGAAGAGAACCGACCGCCGGAAAATGTACTGTCTCATTTTTTTCCTCAATGTACTTCATTACGTACAGTGTCTACCTTATGAGCAACATCTTTGAAAAATTTTAAAATGGTATCAGAAATAGTTCGAATAAATAAAATAAAAAAAGCTTTAGTTGTGCTGTCCCTTGCTTTATTTATTTATAACTGAAATAAAACTTCTATCGAATATTGCAGCGTCTTAATGGGTTTTAAGCGTTTTTTTCTATAAATTTCATAATGTTTTTTAGGACATGTTAAAATTCTGCGTAAAATCATATTCAATTGTGGGTATAACCGTTTGGACAAACTTTAAAAATATAATCAAATATAAATGCACTCCCAGTTCACCGCCGCCCTCTTCCACAGTTTGTATAATCTTTTTCATAATATCAGCATGTCGGCAAGGATGCACTGACGCCATATTGGGCCCGGGTAAATGTGGGTGCGATTCCATGGTGACAGTCTTCTTAGCATGATCCTGTGAGACATCTTCGTACATTTGCTCCACGGTCAATGGTTTGCGTTGCTCATCGTAGCCCACCACCCAAAGGCGTGGCGTCTGATAATATTTATCATAGGTTATATGCAAGTCGTAGGTGCGCGTGTGCAGCACAGAATCTCCACCGCTGGCTTCGGCGCCCGTCGAGCCACCAGCTGAATTACCACCGGGCTTATTCGTATCCGCATCAACTTTGCGAGTGGTTGTGGCCACAGCTGGATCAACCAGATCCAGCATGCCACTCTCTTCAAAATCATCCATATCAATGGCCTCGTCATCGTCCTCATCATCAGCCACATCTTCCATATCAGGAGCAGATCCAGCGGCAGCACCGGACTTGTCGCTATCTGGGGTATTCATATCGTCCTGAAAACAAAGAACAGTCCAAAAATGAACAAAATTGGAATGCTGTGCGCACAACTTTACCTTTGTCTCCTCCATGGTCAGCTCAGAGATTTTCTCTTCCAATTGTGTGGTGCCATCATCATTCAATTGATGCGTCTCCACCCAACCACCATCGCCAGATTCTTCCTCCACCAGCGTCTCCTCACCCACATATTCCATTTGTTTGCAGCGCCGATAGCACGGCACATTGCGAGTTATCAAAAATTGTTTATCTGCAATTAGGTTAATAAGTTTAATGTGCTTTGGATTTGTAACGAGCAATAGTTACCTTTTGGCAAGTAGGGTTTTGTTTTGGTCTCATCGCCCGCAGCCCATTGCCAGGTGGGACAATGATGAACCAAATGGTCGCCGGCAGCCACAAATTCCTCAGGGGTCAAGACGCCAGTTTCACGAAACTTTGATTCCTTGGGGAGGATAAGCAAATTTGATTGGTTTGAGTGGGCGATGATTTTTTTAATTGGTGCCAATGTCGCGGCAAGAAGGCGCCACAGCATACTAGAGAAACATAGAGATGAGCAAGGATACCAGTGACTTGATCACAGAAATCACATTTTCTCGCATTTTTCAATTTAATCAATCGAATATGACCGACTAAATACTTTAGAGCCCGAACTGATATTTGGATATTTAGAAAAGGTATGCGAGAGTCAATAATAAAAATTTCCGCGAAGTGGGTGAAAACGCCAAAGAAAAGTTTGTACGGGGCAAATAAATGAGCTATTACATTCAGGCAGCATCCCATTCGTACTTTGCAGTATGTGCTTACCAAAATAAGTACATTTGGTGGCATGAAACTTCACTAAAATAGTCACTACATAATTTTTGTTGCATGAAATAAGTCCATTTTCCAGCACGAAAAAACCAATTATATCTTTGTTTCTCTTTTCAGCAGAGAAAAAGTCCGTTCAGCTGTTGACGATTTGGCAGGGACAGTCGTACCACATAATAAATTCATTTGTCATCTCGGTTTCGGCGCAATTATACAAGTCCTTTTCATAAATTTTTGCAGATTCTAAACTGTTTTTAACTGCTAGGGCCAGAATTTCAAGAAATTTTCGTTTGAATCTCAAACTCAAAAAAGAAATCATGAAATCCACAAAATGGTAGTAAATGTTGGCAGTATTAAATATGCCATTAAGACCCTTTACCATCGTACATTGAAAGTGTACGATGTAAGAAAAATTACCGAAAGTATGCGTCATATTCCCGGTGCTTATGTTTTTGCGGTTTTTTTTGGCATATGAACCACGAATTTTAGACTCATTTCGTCAGCAAGTTTCTTTGTTTTTTTTTTTAATTTCTTCGAAAGATGATTAATTTTCAAGTTTCAAGTAACAATTCAATCACATTGTCGACGTGAACTCAGGCTGATGATATCTGAAGTTCTGGAGTCTGAAGAGTCCTACTGAGTGTCAGAATTGCAGCATTGATGGCAGTAAAAACGTGTAGAGAGATCAGAAACTTGTTTTTTTAATCGATGATGATGTCTATTTTTTCAGCTTTTTAATTCCCCAGACAAAGCCCTTGGGTCCAAACAAAGTCAGCAATTCACACCGAATGCTTGCCGAAATCATGCATCACTGTGCTTTAGAAAGAGAGGCAGTCACATTTTCGCGCTCTCTTCTTGGGGAACCCTGATGTAAGAAGAAACTCACCGAAAGTATACATGTTTTTCAAGCATACTACTTTTATCATCAAGCGGCAACTGTTCTCTCAGAATTAACAGCTCAGAGCGGACGCTCAGTAATTTTTTTTTAAATTGTAAATACTTTTCACTGCTGACTTTTGGGAACAATCTAAATATTTGGAGATTTTCCGACTTCCTGGATAACTAGAAATATATTGGCTCTTTGTACTGCTGGCTACTGCTCATCAAAGTAGATACCGCACCTCATACAAACTCCTTTATTTTCCGCTTCGACGCTTCGTAGCACGGGCGTGCGGGGAACAAACGAAGAAATTTATAAATAGAACAAGCTATTCTTAGCTGTTTAAGTCTAATTGGGTTCGTTTTTCATTCACATCAGCATCATGGATAATTAAGTTTTGGGGTTTAAAACAAGGGCTAAATGCTTATCTCATGAAGTGGGGGTCGTGTGTTCGATTTCTTGTGCTGACCAACAGCTTAGGCAAGCGTTCGGGTCGTGTACATGTGAATGGCGAAATGTTTTCGACTCCTGGGAGGAACCATCGCTGCTTTAATGTCATTTATAGCTTAAACTTCTGCGTTCGCGAAGGCAACATCGTCGTTCCCCACAGCGATTTTGCTGATGACCTTGGCGTAAAATAAGAACCTCGGCTTTAGAAGTAGAGAAAATGCTCAGATTTGTGCTGAGTCGTTGACCCAAAGTGACGGGAATAAGAGTCAGAGCAGAATGGAGTTTGCAGAAACGCCAAAAAAAAAAATAGAGGCCAGCTAACTTCGGCTCGACCGAAGTTTATATACCCTTGGAGCTTGATATATGCCTGACAGTTTGTATGGCAGTTATACTATAGAGTGGTCCGATTTCGACAAGGCTTGGTGAAATTATGTGAAATCATTAAAAACTTATAAATACGAGCGTTGGGAGCGATAGCATTGAAAACAAAAAAGTTTTTCTCACTAAAACTAGTTTTTCAACCGATCGTTCCTATGACAGCTATATGCTGTAGTCATCCGATCCGGCCGTTTCCGACAAATGTGCAGCGTATTTATACCAAAACACTTCGTGCAAAGTTTGGTTAAGATAGCTTTAAAACTGACGGAGGAGATAGCATAGAAACAGACGGACAGACGGACATGGCTATATCAACTCAGCTCGTCATGCTGATCAAGAATATATATACTTTATGTGATCGGAGATGCTTCCTTCTATGCGTTAGAAACATCCAGACAATTTTAATATACCCTCTCCAAGGGTATAAAAAGACAGATGCAAAAATTTGCCCACATTAAATATTTGCAGATTTTCTAATGTCGATTCAATTTTTGGCCAAATCTGGAGTTAAAACAAGTAAGAAAGTCGATAAAAATTAAAAAGGAACCGATACCCACATAAAGTTAAGACGAACATAGAAATAATAACAATGAAGAAATATAGAAGTCTACCCGCTCAGTCAACGCCTATTCAGTGAAGTTAAATTAAAAAAATCCATGGATTAAATCACCATAAATGCAGCTAGATGCTATTTTCAGCTCGCAAGAATAATCATTATACCCTTGCAAAGGGTATTATAATTTTGCCCAGAAGTTTGCAACGCATTGAAATATTCATTTCCGACCCCATAAACTATATATATTCTTGATCAGGGCGACGAGCTGAGTCGATTGAGCTTTGTCCGTCCGTCTGTCTGTCTGTCCGTCTGTCTGTTTCTACGCAAACTAGTCTCTCAGTTTTAAAGCTATCGAGCTGAAACTTTGCACACAGTCTTCTTTTTACTGCACACTGCTAATATGTCGGAACCGACCGGATCGGATGACTATATCTTATAGCTGCCATAGGAACTATCGGTCGAAAAGTCGGTTTTTGTGAGAAAACTTTTTTGTTTTTAATGTAAACGGCTTCCGCTTCGACAATTATTAGTTTTATACGCTTTATACGCTGTGTAAAAACACAGATTTGGAAGTTTTGGTCAAAATCGGATTACTATATCTTATAGCTCTGTCGCGGGACGAATTAAGTTATCGGTAGATTTAAATTTGAATTGCGCGGGCTGTTAGTATTTCCCGCTGAATATGGATTTTTGCCTTACTGAAAAGGGTCACACTGTCTAAGCTTAAGTATATAAGTTAGAATGATCTGCAAGAATCTCACTTTTGTCAAGTAACTGGAGTTAGGAAAAAGACTGCGGTAAGAGATTAAGACTGTAATTGAGTTAAGCCTAACCTCATTGTATTTGCACAGAATAAAACCTCATTTTACGCCCACTTTAACATGAACGTGCCTTGTCACTGGATTTGTTTCTTTGGACTCTAAAACGGTTAAAATTGCACTCCAACTCCCGGTGTTACGACATCTGTGCCTTTTATTCGCAGCTCTCGGCAATGTTTGAGAGTCTGCAAGATCAACTTGCGCTGGAGATCTGACGTGGTGCAACATATTGGAGTTGTAGTGTGTGTGTACTTGGAGACTACACAGCACAGGCCAAGAGCTTCCACCCCAGTTAGAGAGTTGATAGTGGGACGCAAGTAGCGTCAAAGAATTCCTGGGTCGAATCGCACCATGGTGGGCACGAGACATTCACCCAGACGGAGCCCAAGGCACCCAGAGGAGCCACAGACGACCTCAACAGAAGCCGCTATTGTGACAGCGACTACAACGACGAGGACGGCGTCTGCGAGTTCGCAGCGGCAAAGGATTCCCAGCACATTGGCTGGAGGTGCATGTCCACAAACCGCCGCTGCAGGCGCTCCTAAAGATATCACCACCAGCATAGCGGCTGGAGGCGTGAGTACACAAACCAGCACAATGGCTGGAGGCGTGAGTATACAGACCAGCGCAGTGGCTGGACAACTAAGCCAGAGCACTTCAACGTCCCAAGTGGCCCATCTGATGCAGAAGATCGCCGCACTGGAAAGGGAGTTGAGCAGTGCAAGGGCAAATGACGGGCGTCCCAGTATGGCTACTGATCCCGTTATATCAAGCAATGCTGGAGTGAGCAGGACAGCTAGCACGCTGACGCCATCTTGTAGTGGAAATTTACCGCAGCAACTGAGCGGGAATTTGCCACCATCTTGGACTGGAAGTTTACCGCTACTTTGGTGTGGAGCGTCGCCGACAACTGTGAGTGAGAGCCTGCCGCCATCTTTGGGAGCGGCAAACTGCAACATAACCTCATGTCACTCAACGCCATACTGTGTGGTGGGCACAGCGCAGTCAGCGCCTGGATGTGTGCCACCACATGCAAGCCCAAGTGAGTTTGCTATGGCGCAGACAGCATCGACGACTCCAACGGTGAACAATGTGTATGTGCCACGCAAATTACCGGATCTCCCTGAGTTTGGAGGTCAACCTGAAGATTGGCCAATATTTCATTGTGCGTTTACGGACACGACTACGGCATACGGCTGCACGGATTTAGAGAACAACCAACGCCTTCTCAAAGCTTTGAAGGGTGAGGCACGTGAGACAGTGAAGTCGTTGCTGATACATCCAAAAATGTGAACGCCGTAGTCGAGCAATTGCGCTTCAGGTATGGACGCCCAGAGCTACTAATACGCAGCCAATTACAGAGTGTACGAGAGGTGTCACCAATACAAGAGCACAACCTGGCGATGATCGTGCCTTTCGCCACACGTGTGAGTAATCTGGCAGCCTTTCTACAGACAATTCCTAATGGAGAGCAGCACTTGGGGAACCCTACCCTAATTGAGGAACTGGTCACTAAGCTTCCACTCAACAGGAGAGTGGATTGGGCCAGATATGCTGCTATAGTAAAGCCTTACCCGACGGTCGTACATTTCAGCGTCTGGCTGAATGATTTTGCAAATGTGGTATGTACGATTTCCGACGTCGAGGGCAAGGAACAGAAGCGACGTGTGTTGCATGCCAGCACAGACAGCAAAGAAGAAGACCGACCTGAGGTTCGGACCAAACGGTGCCCAATATGTGACGGGCAACACGCAGTGCAGAACTGCAAGGATTTCGGCCGAGCTCCCCCACCAAGGAGGTGGAGATATGTGAAGGATCATCGGTTATGTTTTACATGCTTACGCGGAGGTCACACGGCTAGGTCCTGCCATGTGGACAACGAATGCCGAGTGAATGGATGCCAGAGGAGGCATCACAACCTACTGCATGATTATTTGAGTACCTCAAGAGGAAGACCGCAGCCAGCGGACGCTTCAAGTAGAGATGACAACAGACGAACGCCACATCCCGCGGGTTCATATCGGAGCGCCAACAGAGGGACACCCCCAAGAGAGGATGTTCAGACGGCGCCAGAGAGAAATTTAAGCTGTGTCGACCCAGATGGAGAACGTCTGCTGTTCCGCATATTGCCTGTGACGTTGTATGGGGCAAATAAGCGGGTGGATACGTACGCACTCCTCGACGAGGGTTCGTCCGTCTCAATGATCGATGAAGAACTACTTCGTGACCTGGATCTGAAAGGTGAGCGTCGACAGCTTAATATTCAATGGTTTGGTGGAAGGGCCACCAGAGAGCCCACAAAAATGGTAAGCCTGCAAATCAGTGGAGCAGGAAAAGGCAAACGACACGCCTTGCGAAATGTTTATGCTATTAACAATTTGAGTTTGCCGATGCAGAGTCTGCATCGAAGAGATGTCCAAGCAGCCAATAGAGACGTGCACCTACCAATGAAGCCATACAACAACGCAGTGCCGAAGCTTCTCATTGGACTGGATCATGCGCACCTGGGATTGCCAATGCAATCGAGGAGACTTGGAAAATATGGACCGTATGCAGCCGCCACCGAGCTTGGATGGGTGGTCTTTGGGCCTGCAATGGGTCGTACAAATATGCCATCACCGAAGTCATGCCTACTAGCAGTGCCACATGAAGATGCTGTACAAAAGATGGTGAATGACTACTTCGAGATCGAGAATTTTGGAGTGAAGCCCGCTCCGCTGGTCGCAGCCAGCGCCGACGCCAGGGCTCAGAAGATGCTCGAGGAAACCACGGTGAGATTGGGGCAACGATATCAGACTGGACTACTATGGAAGAGCAACAACATTGTGTTGCCACGAAGCTATGATATGGCACTGAGAAGACTTGCCAATATTGAACGGAAAATGGCGCGCGATGTGTCGTTCGCGCTGGCCTATAAGAAACTGATGGATGATTACATCAACAAAGGATACGCTCGACGTCTGGAGCATGATGAGGTCGCATTAGCCAACAGCGACAAAGTTTGGTACCTGCCGCATTTTGGAGTCGAAAACCCGAACAAGCCAGGGAAAATTCGGCTGGTTTTTGACGCGGCAGCGAAGGTCGGTGACATATCTTTGAATTCGGTGCTGGAAAAAGGTCCGCAGCACTACAAGCCACTGCCAGCCGTACTCTTCCACTTCCGGGAAGGTGCCGTTGGAGTATGCGGGGATATCAAGGAGATGTTCCACCAAGTGTTGATACAGCCCCAGGATAGATGCGCCCAGCGTTTTCTGTGGCGCGACGGTGACAACCGACGGGATCCTGATGTGTATGAGATGATAGTAATGACGTTTGGAGCAGCCTGCTCACCAAGCGCTGCGCACTATGTGAAGACTGTCAATGCGCTGCAGTACAAACACACAGATCCGCGTGCGGTCAAGGCCATTACTGAGTGTCACTATGTGGACGACTACGTGGATAGCTTCGCATCGGAGTCGGAGGCAATTACTGTATCAACACGGGTGAGAGAAATTCATGCTAACGCTGGGTTCGAGTTGTGCCAATTTACTTCTAGCTCACCGAATGTTATTGACGCCTTGGGCCAACATGGGGCTGCCAAAAGCGTGGGATGGAGTGATGCTGAAGAGAAGATTTTGGGCATGTACTGGCAGCCAGCCACGGATGACTTCAAGTTCAATGTGAAGTATCATCGAGTCCCCAGATGTGTACTTGGAGGGGAACGGATCCCCACCAAAAGAGAATTTCTGAGCCTGGTTATGTCAACCTTCGATCCATTGGGATTTTTGAGCTGCTTTATGGTTACCGCCAAATTATTGCTGAGAGAGATTTGGCGAAGCGGAATACAATGGGATGAACCAATACCGGACGAAATTGGTGGCGCCTTTGAGAAGTGGCGCCAAGAGATGACTAACGTGGGAAAGTTCCGGTGTCCACGCCATTACTTTGGCTCAGGACACGTGCGGGCTATACAATTGCACGTCTTCGTAGATGCAAGTCAATCCGCATTTGCTGCCGTGGCCTACTGGAGGGTCACCTATGACGAGAGCGTGCGGGTATGCTTCGTCTGCGCTAAGACGAAGTGCGCCCCGATGAGAACTATGTCGATCCCACGACTGGAGCTACAAGCAGCAGTTTTGGGTACGAGGCTGATGGACACTGTCAAACAGGAGCACAGTGTGGCCATTAGTGACGTCGTACTCTGGAGCGACTCCAAAACAGTGCTGCGATGGATAAGCAGTACCCACCGCCGATACAAGCAGTTTGTCGGAAACTGGGTTGCGGAGATTTTGGAGTCCACGGAGGCCACTCAATGGAGATGGGTGCCAACTGCTGAGAACGTAGCTGATGATGCGACTAGGGCGCAACGCCTTGTCGACCTCAGCCCGGGGTCACAATGGCTAAGCGGGCCCACATTTTTGCGGCAGCCTGAGAGCTGTTGGCCGCAACCTGCGCCGGGCACTGAATGCGGCGCACGAGATGATGATGAAGAAGAGATGCCAAGTGAGTTTGCCCTGGTTGCTGCAAACACCTTCTTCATTTCGTTTCAGAGATTCTCGAGCTATAACCGACTAGTGAGGACAACTGCCTGGGTCCTACGGTTCACGAGACGGTGTCGTGGACAGAGAGCGGAGCTTGAAAGATACGGCCTCACAGCTACAGAGTGTGAGGATGCGGAGTGCTTGCTGATACGGCGGGCACAAACTGAGGCGTTTCCTGACGAAATGCGGGCCGCATATAACAAAGAGGGAGTCGCTAAGCACAGCGACATAAGAGGACTGGCGCCCTATGTGGACGACGAGGGTGTATTGCGCGCATATGGCCGAGTTGATGCCGCCCAGTGCATGCCATATAGCGCGAGGCGGCCGGTAATATTGTCACACCGGCACACACTAACTGAGATGATCGTCAGCCATTACCACGTGAAGATGAGGCATCAAAATGTGGATGCCACCATGAGCGAGATCCGCACCAAGTTCTGGATCACGAATCTGCGACGTGTGCTGCAGAGAGTCATTTTTGGATGTGGTATCTGCAAACTACAAAGGGCGAAGCCAGCACCACCTATGATGGGTCCCCTGCCGGAGGACCGACTGGAGGCCAATGGATGGCCATTTAAGTATACGGGTCTAGATTATTTTGGACCACTGCTCGTGACGATTGGACGTCGCAAGGAGAAGCGGTGGGTCGCCTTGTTCACCTGTCTGACAACAAGGGCGATACATTTGGAACTGGCCCATGACCTATCAACGGATTCCTGTATAATTGTGATCAGGAACTTTGTCTGCCGCCGAGGGCCGGTGGTCAGACTACGGAGCGACAACGGAAAGAACTTCATTGGGGCCAACCGAGAGGCCAAGAAGTTTACAGATGTATTTGAGCCACAGAAAATTCAGGGTGAGTTGTCTGGCAGAGGAATCGAGTGGATCTTTAACTGCCCAGTGAACCCCTCGGAGGGCGGAGTCTGGGAAAGGATGGTACAATGCGTCAAGAGAGTGCTACGCCACACACTAAAGGAGGTGGCGCCAAGGGAGCACGTACTGGAAAGTTTCTTGATAGAAGCGGAGAACATTGTGAATTCTCGTCCGCTTACCCACTTGCCGATTGCTGTGGATCAGGAGGCTCCGCTGACACCTAATGACCTACTCAAGGGAGTAGCCAACCTGCCAGACACGCCTGGAGATGACGGCCAGCCACCAGAGAGATGTGCTACAAGGAAGCAGTGGCGCATAGCGCGGCTGATGCGAGACCGATTTTGGAAGAGGTGGGTCCATGAGTACCTGCCTACGCTTGTGCGCCGCGAGAAGTGGTGTGAGCGCACCGAGCCGATACGCCATGGTGATGTGGTGTTTATTTGCGACCCGGCCATACCACGCAGGGAGTGGCGGAGAGGCATCGTGGAAGATGTCCATGCTGGAGTCGATGGAGTACCCCGGCGCGCAAGTGTGCGTGTAACCGACAACGACCGGGCCCGAGTGATAATGCGTCCCGTCTCCAAGTTGGCCATTCTGGATGTGAGTGATGCTGTTGCGTCACGGGGGCGGGGATGTCGCGGGACGAATTAAGTTATCGGTAGATTTAAATTTGAATTGCGCGGGCTGTTAGTATTTCCCGCTGAATATGGATTTTTGCCTTACTGAAAAGGGTCACACTGTCTAAGCTTAAGTATATAAGTTAGAATGATCTGCAAGAATCTCACTTTTGTCAAGTAACTGGAGTTAGGAAAAAGACTGCGGTAAGAGATTAAGACTGTAATTGAGTTAAGCCTAACCTCATTGTATTTGCACAGAATAAAACCTCATTTTACGCCCACTTTAACATGAACGTGCCTTGTCACTGGATTTGTTTCTTTGGACTCTAAAACGGTTAAAATTGCACTCCAACTCCCGGTGTTACGACAGCTGCCATAGGAACTTTTGGTCGAAAAGTGGTTTTTATTTAGAAAAATTGTATGTTTTAATGCTGACGTTCGTAAACTTTGATGTATTAAAACATTTGCAAGGGTATAAAAACTTCGGCAAAGACGAAGTTAGCTTGGCCTTCTCGTTTTTTTTTTTAAATCTTTTATGGTACGCATATAACACTTGAAAAAAGGCCCAAAACCAGAATACAAATCTTAGTTTTATATGCCCTCAAAGAAAATTCTCGGCAGCAGAAGGCGATTTAATATAATTTTGTTCATCACATCACTTCACAGTCACAGTTCACGTTTAAGATCTGCTCATCTCTTTGTAAATATGTTTTTATGAATGTATGCATGCGTGACGGCTGCAACAACAGCAACACAATTCTTACTTTTAACACGGGCGTTAGATATTCTGCCACATTCAGAGCAGTGCCCTTAACCGTGTTCAACACACTTTGCATTTTAAAGCCGACTTGAGTATTCTGCTTTGTTCTAAACTTAATTTCCCTTTAATTGAATTGCACCGTTTAACAACTTTCTTTTGTGTTTTTGCATGACGATAGAGGTGTGCAGGTTTCGATAAGTGGTTATCGATAGCTTTGGAGAACTAGTTTTTGTCACTGACTGGTGAATATTTTATTTTGAAAAAATCTGATATAATTCTGATTAAGTGGAATACATTAGAAAAAGATGAGAAGGAGCGCATAAAAATAGAAAAAATGTAAATAAAACTGACCACCAATTTCAAAACTAATTCTTAAAAACCTAACTTAATCTCAAGAAATGAATGAAAAATTAACAATAATTTTATGCAGATAGGTGTGGACATTTAAAATTTAAGAAAAAGTGCTATATCCAAGTCGTAAAAACTAGCTGAACTTTTAAAAGTGTGGAACTAGTGCCTAGGGCCTACACTGTTCGATATCGATAGTTTACCATCTCTAAAGGAAATTCGTAAACTGAACGCGCACATTTTTTGCCACAGAAATGGAAGAAAACAGCGCACCCAAATTTGTTTTGCCTTCGCCCAACTTTAACAAATCCCACAAAGATGTAATCAAGACGACATTACATTATCTGACGCCATGTGGCATGACACTGCTGCCACGAGGAAAACAACCGCCGCCCATGTACGGCGTGCGCGGCAGCACAGTGCCAGCCAAGTACCTAAAGGAAGGTACACAAACCCCACAGGTTAGAACTTTTTCCTAAATAAAAACATTGAAATTTGTTTCACAATAATTTCCAGATGTTAGCCGACACGCCTCCCCTCTACATTTCACCACCACGTCCCGAGTATTGCACAAATTGTGGCATGGAATTGGCGACTAGTCAGGATATGAAAAGGCATTTGCAACAGCACGAGCCCTGTCCTGCGGAAGACTGTGATTTTTCCGCCTTGGCTGGGATCTTGGAGCGTCATATGGAAGCTAATCATATAACAGGATTGTATAAGAAGGTGAAGAAAGTGTGGACACCAGAGGATATTGCCGCCTGGCGAGCAGAGAGACGAAAGAGGTAAGAAGAACTTTATAAATATATATATGTCTTACGCTTATGCATTTTTCTCTGATAGATTTCCCACTGCAGCCAATGTAGAGTTGGCCAAGCGTGCCAAGGAGCAGCGATTGAAACGTGGTGAACGTTTGGAGGCTTCTCGAGCACGTTTTGGCAAGCCTGAAGATAGACGTCGCACGCGCCCCCAAAGCAAAGCAGCGAAACATCAGAAAAAACGGAAAGGACATAACCACCAAAACGGGCAGAGACCGAAACAAGAAAGACTAGAGGAGAAGCAGCCGGAGAAAGAGGAGGAGCAAAATTCTTATGCAAAGTTGACCAAGTTTGGAGGCACAGCTCACTTGTTAGGCTATAAGCATTTTAAGGATAAGGCCAAGACAGAGCAAACTAGTGTTTTAAGTAATCTTTTAGGCATGTATGGATCGGATAGTGAAGAGGAAGACGAGGATGAGGAGGGGGAGGAAATAGTAACAGAAGTAGATAATCAACAACAAGATACCAAGGCAGAAAGTTTCAGTACACAACTCAAGGATAAACAAACCGATTCTGTTGGTTCAGATGATGCACCCCTTGAATGTCTAACTAATGAGCAATCGTGTTCTAATGAATCAGAACTAGATTCAAAATCTTTCCCTGCCAATGAGATTGGTCCGACAGCCGTCGCTGTTGTTTCTTCAGATGATGACGGACCTGATGAAGCGCCCATTGTCCGCTTAACTGAGCAACACTCAGCATCTGAAGAAACCAAAAACTCTCTCCTCGATAAAAACAAACTGCCATCTGTTAAAAAACCTTTAACCAAAAATATTGCCCCACAACCCAAGAAGCGCCACTATGGCTTGAATTTTAAGCGAGCCAAGCAATTAACTATACAAACTACCTTGCTATCCAAATTGCTGGCTTCAGACATTCGCCATGAGCGTAATATTCTGCTGCAATGTGTACGATTTGTGTGTGAAAAGAAATTCTTTGGCATTGGAGCAAAACCCCAGGAAGAAGTGTAAATTAAAATAAATTTTACAACTTAAATAATTATACTTAATTGTGGTTATTGTGATACGGCAGAAAGCTTGAAACGTGGTACCTTGAATAAACGGAAGGATTCGAAATGGCATTTCAGAAACATAATGGGTAAAAAATAAAATAGTTAAGACTGGCTTTACACAATTTAATCTATCAATAATTTTCTTACTTATATGACTTATTATTAAAAGTACCAATAGATATATCTATTTGACTACACCACCCACCTGCCCCGCCGGTGAATCTTTCATCAAGAAGTCTGCACTCCAGTTCATCGGTTGTGATTCAAAATTACCATTTTATAGAGTAGTTTTTTAGCGACCTTTCCAATTGTAAAATGTGATGCTTGCCGGCTCGAGGTCAAGAGGAAACCTCAGTTTGTGTTTGTTTACAATATAGTCAGATGCACATCCGGCTTCAGGGACACTACAAAGAGCATCACCAATTATAACAATACATATATAAAAGAAACTCGTTTTCGGTGTCCGCCTTATAGTTAATTCTCTTGAAAATCGGTTTAAAAGAACAGATTACGAAATAGTTTGAAGTGTGTTTTTTCAATGTCTGAAATCCACCTTCGAGGAAAGTGGCCGGAAAATTCTGCGTGCAAAAAAACATTTTTCATCCAGATGGCTTCAAACTTAGTTTGTTAGTACAGAATACCAAATAATTTGAAACGGGAAAACACGTGTCGAATTATTTCGAGTACTATGCTTACAAACCAAGTTTAAAGTACATCGGATGAAAAATAAAACTTTCCCCATACACACTTTTCCGACTTTATCGGGTGGAGTATTCTATATCCCCGTTTTAGTCCGCACTTTCAGCAATAATGGAAACTCCCGTCTAAATTTCATCTCTATCTTTTACCGTTCGAGCTCTGCGAATATTGCCAATCAGTCAGTCAGTCAGGGCACTCTCTTTTATAGATAATAGAGTCAAACTTAACTACAAACTCCTCATAATTAGTGCTAAAGCTGATATTTCGCCAATTTTTTTGTTTTCGCGATAATTGTAAAAAACTACGTGGTTTCGCTGGTTTGGGTTTGGACATTTTTTTGCTCATAACTTAAGAACCGCTCATCCGATCTTTATTATTTCTTCGGCAACGTCATGGGAAATATGACGTTTTTATTATTTATGAATAAACTCTTCAAAATCGACTACCGCCCCAGGCGGCATAACCACAGTCCATCAGCACTAACTTTTTGAATATTCTCGTTTTTCATTTACTTCTTTTTAAGGTTCTGGAATGACGAAACCCAATTAACAAATAATGCTAAAAATTAAAGTACAAGCATTCTACCTTAATTGCAGCTTCTTTTAGTTTTGCATTATGCATAGAATGCGCTTTGCCAAACATCACTACCAGAGGACCCACAGCCATAGAGTTCGAACGTCCTATCAGTAGAGCAGTACATACCTCCACCAAGGCGGGAGTTAGCCACATATCGGCACATTCAAGCACTTGAAGCAATTCTGTCGTGTTCAATTTATGCAAAGGTTTCGGGTTCAAACAGTAAACGAATTGGCGAAATATATCAAAAGTGTTTGGTGTAACATTCTGCAAGTGGATTTCACCCGATGAGGTCTCTTTGCAATCGGTAAGAAGTAATTTCTCAAAAAATTCCGATGCACACATTAGAGTCATTTTGTGACATTTGAACACTTTGTCGTCGATCAAAATGCGAATGTCAGCAAAATGTCCAAATTCCATCAGCTCAACGACCTGGGCTGATCTGAATGTGACAAGAAATGGAATGGAATGGAAATTAGATAAATTCAGATAAAATTTGAACATGTTGTTAACTTACCGTAATGATGTAGAGTCCATAGTTAAGCTTGTATATGGGTAATTATTTCTGAAGTGGGCAACTATTTTTTATCATAGTTTCCAAAAATTTTAATTTTTTTGCCAGGATGAAACCGCAGTTTTCAACGATTTTTCAGAATTTTACCATTGTGGGATACAAAGATATAGCGACTGTTTATATTTGTTAAAGTTGGCTATTACTAAATATTTAATGGGCCTAAAAATAAATAAAAATTTTTAAAAAAAATTGCTTTTCCTTTACTTTGTGGTAAAAATATTTGCGATGGTTGAACTGGAGGAAGAAACTGCCGAAACTTAAGAAAAAAAAATTAAATCGCGGTTTGTGAAAAAACGGCCATTTTGAGATTTTTCAAAAAAATCAAGAGTAATCCTCTTGATATTCTTAGTGATCTGAAAAAGGCTTTATGATGGGACGGCCATAACTTTCCGCGAAATGCAAAACACCGTCAAATGAAGTTAAATTTTTTGATTCACCTACGAACAACTTCATATAGGCAATAGGTAAGACCTAAAACCGAACTGCATTTCCAGATTCACCAATGTAGCCTTGGTTCAGAGGTTATGGGCGTATTTGTTCTAGCAATTGTCTTTGAAAAACATTGACCATTTGGTCAAAATTATCCAATTTGTCTAAATAGTAATATTCTTCACTGCCAGCAAGAAAAAGTAAAGTTTAATTTTTAAATGTCTTTGGTAGTCAACCCGCAAGACGCTAAGATGCCTGGAACTGAAGTAATTAAATGACTTGAGCTGTTTTCCTGCTTGTTATTAAAAACATCACTAATAAGATCATTTGCATAATATTGGAAAAGCTGGTTGATGCCCAATTGGTCAATATTTTTTCAAGTCAATTGAGAGGAAAAAAAATGACCATAATCCATGAACCAATGCTTCATTGGAGAATCTATAAACGCAGTTCGGTCTATTTTTAGGTATGGTTTAAGGCCTGTATGAAGTTGATCGTGGGTGAATCAAAAAATGGTACTTTGTGTCGCGGTTTTTTGAATTTCTCGGAAAGTTATGTCCGTCCCATTATAAAGTTTTTTTCAGAGTACTAAGATTATCATAAGGATTAGCCCTAATTTTTTTTAAAAGTCTCAAAATGGCCGTTTTTCCACAAACCGCGATTTAAATTTTTTTTCTTAAGTTTCGGCGGTTTCTTCCTCCAGTTCAACCATCGTAAATATTTTTACCACAAAGTAAAGGAAAAGCAATATATTTTGAAAATTTTTATTGATTTTTAGGCCCATTAAATATTTAGTAATAACCACCTTCTATTAAAAATCGTTGAAAACTGCGGTTTTATCCTGGCAAAAAAATTAAAATTTTTGGAGACTATGAAAAAAAATTGTTGCCCACTTCAGAAATAATTATCCATATGCTTTAAATTGGTGCGTTTCAAACAAAATCAAGTCTTCGACTTATTCTCAGAAGTATGTATGTGTGATCAATGTACATGCAGGCGTCACTTAACGGGTCGGTGGTGCCCCTTGTTGTTGTTGTTGTCCCTTAGCAGCCTTAGCACTATATAGTGGTCCGATTTCAAGAAATCTTGTTGAAATTAAGAAAAACCATTAAAAACTTATAAACACGAGCGTTGGGAGCGATAAAATTGGAAACAAAAAAGTTTTTCTTACTAAGACTTTTTTCAGACCTAACTTTTGTATGGCAGCTATACTATATAGTTGTTCGATTTTGACAAGCCTTAGTGAAATTATGTGAAATCATTAAAAACTTATAAATACGAGCGTTGGGAGCGATAGCATTGAAAACAAAAAAGTTTTTCTCACTAAAACTAGTTTTTCAACCGATCGTTCCTATGGCAGCTATATGCTATAGTCATCCGATCCGGCCGGTTCCGACAAATGTACAGCGTATTTGTACCAAAAGACTTCGTGCAAAGTTTGGTTAAGATAGCTTTAAAACTAACGGAGGAGATAGCATAGAAACAGACGGACGGACGGACAGACAGACGGACAAGGCTATATCAACTCAGCTCGTCATGCTGATCAAGAATATATATACTTTATGTGGTCGGAGATGCTTCCTTCTGTGCGTTACATACATCCGGACAATTTTAATATACCCTCTCCAAGGGTATGAAAAGGAACATGGGAGAAATACCAAAGCGAAAGAATCGTTTGAAAGAGTTTTTGCATGACAAAAAAACACGTAGAGTAAAAAGGTAGAAGGAATCATTTCCGACCATATAAAGTATATATATTTTTGATCAGCATCAACAGCCGAGTCGATATAGACATGTCCATCTGTACGACCGTCCGTCTGTGTGGGGTGAACACCTAGATCTCAGAGATGGTAAGAGATAGAGGTTTGACATGTATGGGACAAATGCTTCTTTTATCTGCACGCAGATCAAGTTTGTTTCAAATTTTGGCCACGCCCCCTCCCGCCCCGCAATTTTGAAAAAAACGTTACATCTCCTATAGTTTTGAAGATAGACGACTCGTACCATCTAAAGATAGTTAGTAATTAGCAAAATGAAGCGATGCCGAAGAAATAATAAAGATCGGATGAACGGTTCTCAAGTAATAAGCAAAAAAGTGAACCAAGCCCCCCGCTACCCCCCTCCTACCCTAAAAAAATGTTGCATACTTTTCGGATGGTCACCCTAAGGAACGCAGGAACACTTTTAAACATGTTTATCCTTGAGTAACGGGTATATCGAAGTCGGTTAGCGCCGACTTTAACTTACGCTCTCGTTTACATGCTACCACACATTTCTGCCAAGTTTGATCTAAATCGGATCCCAATAGCATATAGCTGCTATAGAAACGAATGGCCGAAAAAGTAGTTCAAGTAAGAAAAACTTCTATTTTTTAACATTTTACACTTTTCAGTTATTAATATATTGATATATATGGGTGATTCCATGAAAAATCGCTCACTGGGATTTTTTGGATCGATATAATTTTTTTCGTATTCCTCGTAGTAAAATAGTATATACGTATTTTCAGCATTTTGCCGAAATATACTTAATTCGCGGCTAAAGTCGATTTGAATATTTACATATTTAAAAAATTTAATTATTTTCAACAGCTTGCTATCCAAAGCCATTGCACATTGGGCGGAATTGCCGTTTTTTTGGCAAAAACCCTCATATTATTTTTTTTAATTGTATGGTTATAAAAATTTATTTCAGTAAGAAATTGTCCAGCATAATCGAAAATATTTAATTTGAATTTTATTATGCAACCTTCGATTAGCACCAGCCCTTTAAAGTCGACTGTTTTTGACACTCGGTGTCTGCAGGCGGTCTGACTACAAAGTTTGTAAATATTTGAAAGTCTCCCATTTCTAAACGGTTTGACGAATTGATATAATTTAAAATGGAAAAAAAAACATGAAGGTTTGTAGAAAAGTGTTGTGTACGTGTTTAATTATATATGCTTTTGTTTCGTTATGTTTTCTTTGTTATTAATAAATCATATTTGTGTCGAATCTAACCTCAATATAGTTGTGTTTCGTGGAGCATATCTAGCAAGATACAGTTGGGTACAAAAAAGTGCTTATGTGGAAGTATGCGTTATTCTGTATTTATATATATAGAGTTTAAAACATAAGCGGATTTTTGCGGTTTTTCGATATATTTCAATAAGTGTGAGCGAGGTTTTTATTCGTCGTGCGATTTGCTGGAAGTTTGCTTGGAAATGCGTTGCAACATCAACGTCACTTTCGACTAATGAAAATGCTTTAATGGACATTAAAATGAAAGTAAAGATTTTTTTGTCAAAGTCAAGAGACTTGTGAAAAATGGCCAAAGAAATGTTCGACGGGTTAAGGATCAAAATGTATGCTGGCTTCCATTAGATATAACATTTGGTTCAAAAAGGATAGTTGTGGCAATAAAGGTGGGAAACCACCTCTATCATATGAAAAAGGAAGTTCTCGTCAAAAAAGAAAATTGGTTTCCAAACTGATCTCCTTATTCGCGCAGAGTCTAAGTCTGCCTTTATTTAAAGAACCACTACCATTATCACCTGATGAGGCCTTTGCATTTATTATAGAAAATTCGTTTTCCATGCAGCATCATATTAACATGCGCTCAAAGAATATCGAATAGAATTCCAATTTATATTCAATCTGCCAAAAGAAGTTGTTGCACTTTTAAAGTTGCCAACATTTGAAGTTGCAGAACAGACATTTGAAGATTAGAGCAAAGAACAGATATATTATATTACTTTTTTTAGGCATAACAATACCATTATAAAACGAGAGCGTAAGTTAAATTCGGCTCTAATTTAATGTCGATATCTTAAAAAATGTGGAAGTTATGCAACATTTTTTATTGTGGGGGCGGGAGTGGGCGTGGCAATAATTAATATATTAATTAACTTTAAAGATAAAATTATAAAAAATAAAATTATGTTTCGATTTGTCATGCATTTTCATATTTAATGCAGTTCTATTATGTGGGCGGCGAGCACAGTATCTCGCAGCGCTAAGCAGAAAAAAATCAAAATTCACAAATAATATGAGCAGCAAATTCCCAAAGTTTCAAGTTTCTAGCTTCAAAATTGGAGTTTTTGCCAAAAAAACGGTCATTCCGCCCACTGTGCATTGGTAATAAAAATATTTAAAAAATCTGAAAATTAACATATGAAACCAAACTTTCAAATCACTCACACTTAAGAATTTGTAAATTTTTCTTTGGTCTCCAAATCGCGAAAATAAGTAAACAAAAATTAATTGCCGCGAAAGGTGCTTTTTTTCTTCATTTTTATACTCTGTACCGAAGGTACATGGAGTATATTAAGTTTGTGTAAAAGTATGTAACAGGGAGAAGGAATCATTTCCGACCATATAAAGTATATATATTCTTGATCAGCATCAACAGCCGAGTCGATATAGCCATGTCCGTCTGTCCGTCCGTCCGTATGAACAAACAGATCTCAGAGATGGTAAAAGATAGAGGTTTGACATGTATGGGACAAATGCTTCTTATACTTGCAGGCAGATCAAGTTTATTTTCAATTTTTGCCACGCCCCCGCAATTTGGAAAAAACGTTATTTCTCCTACAGTTGTGAAGATAGACGATTCATACCTTTTAGAAATATTTAGTAATTAGAAAAATGTATCGATTTGCTGAAGAAATGATATTGATCGGATGAGCGGCTCTCAAGTTATGAGCAAATAAGTGAACCAAACTCCCCCCACCCCCTCCCACCCTTTCACAACTAACACCGCACAATCTTAAAGAGAGAGAGAGAGAAAAGAGAAAGAGATTGGTTATATACTATGGAAGATGCAGCGAAGCGCGGCAGGATATTTGCTAGTTTTAGGCATTTTACACTGAGCACATCTCACCTCCAACACCCTGAGTCATAAATATTTGTATGTAGCATTTACCTATTAGACATCGACCCACTTAACATTTTTACAAAACAAAAGATTCAAAATGTTGGCGTATCAAATGGTTATAAAGCAATTAAACTCAGGATAAGATGTTAGATGTGCTCAGTAGAGTTGTGCCGATTTTGTTGAACTAGTTCAAATGAACTAGTCTTTAAAATGAACTAATGTACTAGGTCTTGGTTTTGAACTATAGTTCATATTTTGAACTATACTTCATATTTCAACTTCATATTTTGAACTATAGTTCATTTGAACTATAGTTCATTTTTTGAACTATAGTTAAATTTGAACTATAGTTCATAATTTGAACTATAGTTCATTTTTTTTACCACTGAAGCAAATTTTAAGGCGTTTACTCATTGTCTGATACATGAGATATAAAAATCTAGTGGGCCTGCATTTAATAATGATTTTCTATGAATTTAACAAGCTATTCACATTTAAAAAATTACAAATAGCAGGACTAAATAGCAGGACTACTAGACTATCATTTCTCAAAGCCAAAGTATGAGATTTTCGAGCCAACCCAGCAGCAGGTGCTAAGTGTTGCCTCCTCCTCAGCACAGATTCTTCCACATGCTGTGGCCGCTTTGCTTCGCAATGTGTCCTTTACCCCAGAGTTCTGCAAAAGTTTCATTGATCCGCAGGATAAGCTGCTCCAAAACATTTACCCTGGTGGCCATGGGCACCCACGACATTGACACATTACAGGGAGCCTTCAGCTGCGAGGATTTGGCGTCAGAGGGAATCAAATTCAAACCGCATAACCAAACTCAGAAGATGACAGGTCTGCAGTTGATGGACTTATATGCCCAGCTTAAGCCACATCATTCGTGGCTCTTCCGTCTATCCAGTGATCTATGATGTCAATCGTGTAGTTCTCTCCCTGCTACCCATCATTAATGGTGAACGATCGAAGAACTTGCCTAAGACCAAGAAGGTGTTTTCGAGTGCACAGCCACGGATTTAGCCAAGGCCTAGGTGTTACTTTTTTTCCTCTTCGAGCATAGCCAGAAGTTGCCAGTTGAGCTTAAAGTGGTCCAACCAAATGGTAACACTCTCTTATTTAGAGGTAGTCGTACGTGAGGAGAAAATTTCGGTAAAGCGTGCCAACGCTATTGGTATTAATAAGCCGGCTTCCCAACTGGCTGACATGTTAACTTGAATTTACTAAGAGGCATGGATTAAGGGTGACTCGCTGATTGTGTAAAGATTCCCCCAGCGCGACATGTGTGATCCCTGGCTGCGACATCTATGAAGATGTAGCTTTTTATTTTGCCTATAACAACATTAAGAAATCGCTGCTAAAATTTATGTAGATAGTAAAACAGTTTAATATCAACAAACTGACCGAGCAAGCACCGAAGCCCTGATTTTACGCGCACGCAAACTCAACAAATCCATCGAAACCAAGCCGACTGTGTATCATGTATCAAACAGTATTAAAATTATCCTCAGTATTTAAAATAATGAACAATAGTTAAAAAAACGAGCAATAGTTAAAAAAATGAACTATAGTTCAAAAAATTGAACTAAAGTTCAAATGAACTATAGTTCAAAAAAAGGAACTATAGTTGAAAAAAATGAACTATAGTTCAAATGAACTATAGTTCAAAAAATGAACTATAGTTCAAAAAATGAACTATAGTTCAAATGAACTATAGTTCATTAAAAAATGAACTAATGAACTAGATCATTAAAATGAACTAAAAATTCCAACTCTAGTGCTCAGTGTAAAAAGCTTATTAGACCAATATATTCTCTAAGATGCCAAACGCCCATATATTGGTTTTGCAATATGCAGCTATTTTTTTTGGTTGCGACGAAAATCGCGGTCTCTCCGCTCACACAAAGTTGAGAGCGTAAAAATTCTAAACATAGAATTTACTTGCTTGTGTGAGAATACGTGTGCACACTTACAGTCGTCGGCTGTCGCTGCATGCGTACATGAGAGCGGCTGGCTCTAGAGCGCTCTCTCTCTCTCTGGCTTTTGAAGATCGAAAAGCCACTTTGAAAAGCCAGGCCACGCCAATCGTGTGCAAAAAAAATCGTATGGCGTTACTCATCTTATTATTCTAATGTCTTTGTTATTAGAGTGTACAAATATAACACATCTTCAATATTTTCTGCATCATCGCTCGCGTTGTACTATTATATTTAGGCAGCTAGGTAGTAGTTGGTAATTAAAACAGCACTTATTGTGTCGGCGCAGCCCAAACCTAAAATTTTATGTAAATTAATTTCTAATTTAAAAATAAATTTAAATATGGACCTTATACTTTAAACAGCGATTAACGTTTCAACGTTTATTTTGTATATAAAAAAATTTGCTTCAAATGTTTGGCCAGCTCTACTACAAAAGCTGAACAGCATTCTCTTATTTTTTTCTTCAAAGGATTCTATTTTCATTGCTTTGATTACGTTTTCGAAAACATAGCCGAGGTATAATCGCTTTTTCGAGTTTTTCAAAATCATCGTCATTAATATTGTCTACTTCTCTATCGAGAGGAATTATTTTTTGTGTTGATGAAATACCGAATATTAGAATATATTGAGTAAAAGCAAAAATATAAAAAAACCTGTATAAATTTGATATAAAATCTAGAATTCCCGCTGCCCGCTATTTTCAAATTTTTTCCGCAAACTCACTTTAAAAAAATCCAAATCCTACGGGAATAAAGCGGAAATGACATCACTGCTCCAGGTACAGAGTATGTTATAGTCGGGCATGACCGACTTTCGCACTTTTTTTTTTTAAATTTGGTCTTGTATCCAGTAATTTACTGTACGGTACTGTAAATGGGAACTCCAATAGTTCCAGAGTTATGGCATTTTTTCATTTTGAAAATGGTTAAAAGGGCAACTGTATGTAACAGTGAGAAGGAAGCATTTCCGACCCTATAAAGTATATATATTTTTGATCAGCATCAACAGCCGAGACGATTTAGGCATGTCCGTCTGTCCGTCCGGCCGTCTTTCTGTATGAACGCGTCGATCTTATAGACTTTAAACAAGAACAATATAATCTCTAAGATGCCGAACGCCCATACAATGGATTTGCAATAGGCAGCTATTTTTTTGTTATCGCCGAAAATCACGCTCTCTCCGCTCACACAAAGTTGCGATCGTAAAAATCTTAAAATATAATGCGCTTGCTTGTGCGAGTAATGCTTGAGAATATGTGTGCACACTTACAGTCGTCGACTGTCGCTGTATGCGTACAAAAACGCGGCTGGCTCTAGAGCAGATGCGTACGCATCTCGTCCAAATGGAGTGGAACACAAAGTGAGATTGTGTTAGTAAATAAGAGAGCTCTCTCCAGACAACACGCATTTTACTTGCTAGGCAGTGCTCACCGATTTACACAACCATAACTTCGGCTCGCGTTTGCTTAAAAATACGACAGACTTCGGCTCGTGCGAGCCTTAGGTGGACGGGTCTGCTCTAGAGCGCGCTCTCTCTCTCTGGCTTCTGGACAAAATTTCACGAAATGCAAAAGCCAAATGAAAAGCCAGGCAAAAAAAATCGTGTGCAAAAAAATCGTATGGCGTTACTCATCTTCATATTCTAATGCAGCGATGGCCAGCGAGAGCGAGGCCAAAAAGTGAGAGTGTATTAGTGTGCGAAAAAAAATCTCCGTGAATTTGCTTCGACCTAATCGCTTCGATCTCTGTCAAGCAACTGACACTTTCTTGCTCTCTTGATGTCAGCTTCGGCAAGCGTTCGGGTCATGTATGTGTGAATAGCGAAATGTTGTCGCCCCCGGGATGGAACCGACGGTCAACTCTGTTCTAATGTCTTTGCTATAAGAAATAGAGATACAAATTTTTCATGTATATAGGTATATACCGTACGCAGATCAAGTTTGTTTCAGATTTGCAAAATTGTGTATGTGTGTGTGTTAGTCAATTGTACGACTGCAACGGTCTTACTTGTTTATGTATAGCTGCCATATAACAAACTGGCAGGCATACATCGTGGTCCAAAAATTCAAGCGCTGATTTCGGCGTTACCTGAGGAAATACTTCTGACTAAAGTAAAATCTTTTGCATTTGTGTCTCTTAAAAATGGATTTGATTTTACGAGATTACTTTCAAACAGATCCGACAATATGTTTTACAAAAATAAGAAAAAAAAATTTGTTTTCCGTTCTTCGTATACGAAAAAAATTATTTTTTTATTTTAGTTATATAATCATTTCCAAAAAGGTCCACCCGTAGTAAATATGTAAAGTTGTGTGATTTTTTTGGCTTTCGGATTTGATTAAAAACAAGAGAGAAAGTCGGTCAAGCCCGACTATGTCATACTCTGTACCTGGAGTAGAAGCTGAATGCAGCGCAGCTCTAAGATTCTCTCGCCCTCTCTCTCTCTCTTTGCTGAATAAAATGCGGCGTTGGTTATTTGTGCAGGGGAAGGGGGTGTTTTGGACATTTTTGGAATATAGGACGTATTTTCCAAATTGCGTGGGCGTGAGGGGGCGTGGCAAAAATTGAAAATAAACTTGATCTGCCTGCAAGTATAAGAAGCGTTTGTCCCATACATGTCAAACTTCTATCTCTTACGATCTCTGAGATCTGTTTGCGTTTATGTCTTTAAATGACTTCATGTCAATGTTGACCGCGTCTGTGCCTCAAATCATACATACATATGTTATGAATAAATTCTTTAAAATCGACTACCGCCCCGGGCGGCATAACCACAGTCCAACAGCACTAACTTTTTGAATATTCTCGTTTACATTTATTTCTTTAAAAAATTCTCTTGAAATTCTTTATAAATCAAAATTATGAATTTAAATTCAGCCTGTGGTACTTAACTAACATCCATGGTAAGCCAATGTTCTTTTCTAGTTATATGATTTTGAGTATTTTTACAAAAAAAAGCTAACTTCAACATTATTTGTAGATCATAAAAGATTGGGTTTTTAACAGCGTCCACAGTAATGGCAGTATCTACCATTCTTTTGATTGCCATCGACTAAAGCAAACAACTTGTCAAGCTTCCAGGATTCCTTCAACAATTTAGATTTTCCTGGACCATTGTAAAATTCAGACACTGACATTTTTTCATAGTTAATTTCCTTTAACAATTCATCTATTAAATCAATTCTGTTGTCTATAGATGGATAAAGCATTCCAGGTTTGTGATAGCCGCTCAAGTAGATCCATTTTTCAATTAACTCAAAACGTCGGACTTCATTTAGCAGACTGGAAATCAATTTGACATATTCTTTAATGCAATTGGCTGGGAGTTCTGTTGACTCTGGGCAATTCAAATTCATGCCAGGCTTTTTAAGGTTCTGGAATGACGAAACCCAATTAACAAATAATGCTAAAAATTAAAGTACAAGCATTCTACCTTAATTGCAGCTTCTTTTAGTTTTGCATTATGCATAGAATGCGCTTTGCCAAACATCACTACCAGAGGACCCACAGGCATGGAGTTCGAACGTCCTATCAGTAGAGCAGTGCATACCTCCACCAAGGCGGGAGTTAGCCACATATCGGCACATTCGAGCACTTGAAGCAATTCTGTCGTGTTCAATTTATGCAAAGGTTTCGGGTCCAAACAGTAAACGAATTGGCGAAATATCTCAAAAGTGTTTGGTGTAACATTCTGCAAGTGGATTTCGCCCGATGAGGTCTCTTTGCAATCGGTAAGAAGTAATTTCTCGAAAAATTCCGATGCACACATTAGAGTCATTTTGTGACATTTAAACACTTTGTCGTCGATCAAAATGCGTATGTCAGCAAAATGTCCAGATTCCAGCAGCTGAAGAACTCTGTCGGATCTGAATGTGGAATGAAAGAAACTAAATAGATCAAATCATATAGAATTTACGTGAACTTAATCTTACCTTAACGATGTAGAGCCCATAGGTAAGCTTGTAAATGTTTTAAATTGGTGCATTCCAAACAAAATCGAATCCTTGCTTGATTCTTAGAAGTGTGTGTGTACAATGTGCAGGCGTCACTTAACGGGTCTGTGAAGGTTAAAATTTATTTTCTTAGCAGTCTTAGCACTAGGTCCTGGACAATGGTTCAGAGTGTCATGACATATCACGTCGTTATCTAGATCAAGCACAGAGTTCCGTGCGTGAACATCTGTGATCGGTTCGTTTTTCGTAAAGCAGGCCATCCACACACGAATTTGTTCAGTTCGACGAAATGTTCGACGTTGGTGGAGGTGTTCGTGACAGTTTTTTTTGTTCGACGTTTTGTTCGCAGAGAATATAAATGTTTCTATCTTGCGAGTGTTCGTGCTAACATGTTCGTCAATGGATGGGAACATTTTGACGAACATCATTTGTAAAAAATATTTGTAGAGTGAACAAGTGGCCAAATGAGCTAGAATTTATTGAATGCCCCCAAATTGATAAAATAATGCTGTTGTATCGCCATCTAGGCCATGATTCTGTTAGTTCCTGCTGCCATATTTTCATGTTTATTCGTTGAGATTTTGAAGTAAATGATGTTTGTGAAAAATGTTCGCCTGGTTAGTGGGGAATTGAATTTTTGTTCGGCGGACAAGTTCGTCGAACCAATTCGTGTGTGGATGGCCTGCTTAAGTGAATTTAAGTAAAACATCGTGAATATAAGTCGATCAGTACTCACGAAATTCAACCTGCATAACTTTTCTTTTAAATTGTATCTGGAATTTTTGGGAAAAATATAATATATCGTGCTTTTATATTTAAGAAAGCTTCCATATAACTGACAAAAAACAATCTACTAGCTGCAGTAAAAACGCGCTAACTTGCTCATGAGCTTGGTGGATTTTTTATAGGGATGTATGTATGTATGATGTATTTGATTTTTGTTAGATTCGGCCACAAAAAATTAGAGTTTCTGAAGGAATTGTCTTGGATAGTACTAGTATTACTGATATTTCTAATATCCAAGAACATGTCCTTCGGAAACCTTCATTTTTGTCCTAAACCAAAAAACAAGTGTTCACTAAAATATCGTCAAAAGTTATTCGATATCGATATTTCGACAACCTTATAAAAAATCCACCAAGCTAATCAGTAGACCTCGGATTTTGCATATTTTCAGAATTAAGATAGGTAAATTCTGATGACACCAAAGCTAGTTTTATTAAAAACTAGCAAATAACCCGTCGCGCTTCGCTGCGCCTTCAATAGTACAACAACGCACACTCACTTACCACCCATTTCCCACCCACATCCCACCCACTTCCCGCCCACATACCACCCACATACCACCCACTCCCACCGTCTTTCCGCCGTCCACATCCCACCCACATCTCACCCACTTCCCGCCAATTTCCCCCCCATTTACCCCCCGCTCACATTCCACTCACATCCCCCCTCATCCCCCACTTCCCGCCCACATACCACCCACTTCCCACCCTCTTTCCGCCGTCCACTTCCCGCCCACATCCAACCCACTTCCCGCCAATTTCCCGCCCACAACCCGCCAACATCCCACCCACATCTCACCCACTTACCGCCCACATCCCGCTCACATTCCACTCACATCCCACCCTCATCCCCCCTTCCCGCCCACATACCACCCACTTCCCACCCTCTTTCCGCCGTCTTCTTCCCGCCCACATCCCACCCACTTCCCGCCCACTTGCCGCCCACAACCCGCCAACATCCCACCCACATCCCACCCACTTCCCGCCCACATACCACCCACTTCCCGCCCACATCCCACCCACATACCACCCACATACCACGCACTCCCACACTCTTTCCACCGTCCACATCCCACCCTCATCCCCCCACTTCCCGCCAATTTCCCGCCCACATACCACCCACATCCCACCCACTTCCCGCCCACATACCACCCGCTTCCCGCCCTCTTTCCGCCGTCCACTTCCCGCCCACATCCCACCCACTTCCCGCCAATTTCCCGCCCACAGTTACAAATCATTTGTATGGGAAAAAGAAAAGGGCTATTTTTAGGGTTTTTCCAGCAATAATTCTAATTTTTCTCGCCGTAAAAACCATCCTTGAACTTCAACGAACATTTTAAAAAAAGATTTGGCCAAATTGGTCCAGGCGTTGTTGAGTTATGCGCTTACCAACACATTTTGCGATTCATTTTTATATTATAGATAGATAGATAGATAGAGTTGAAAACGATGTGAATATTTTAAATTTTCTTGCATATTTTTCATGAAATGCAATATATGGAATTATATGCAAAATATGCAAAGCATAAGCAAAGTATACAAAAAATATGTTAAACAAATCTAAGAATTATATAAAAACCGATTCAAAGGGTGGTATATACATATATGGAAATTTTATTAATTATTGTTAGAAATTTAAGTAGAGCAAATGATGCCTAATACATATTTTTTAGGTTTAATAACACTGTGATAGTCAAAAAAAGAGACAAGACCAAACTCGACGGTTTCCCCCTATTTCGGGTCCTACGAATCGAACTGCATCATTACTTTTTTGAGTTACAATCATGGTTTCATACAAAATTTTTTGTTGAAGTTTTTCATTGTATGGCAGCTACAAGAAGTAGTTATCCGATCCGGTTGGTTCCGACATATTAGCAGCGTGCAGAGAAAAGAAGACTCTGTGCAAAATTTCAGCTCGATTGCTTCAAAACTGAGGGACTAGTTCGCGTAGAAACAGACGGACGGACGGACGGACAGACGGACGGACAAAGCTTAATCGACTCAGCTCGTCACGCTGATCAATAATATATATACTTTATGTGGTCGGAGATGATTCCTTCTATGCGTTTCAAACTTCTGGGCAAAATAATAATATACTTTTCAAGTGTATAAAAATGTTAAAGTGTTTAAAGTGTTAAATGTTATGTAAAATGTTAAGGTTAAGTTTCACTTTTTTCGACATATTGGCTATAAGGACACCCTCAGTTTTGAAGCAATCGAGCTGAAATTTTGCACAGAGTCTTCTTTTCTCTGCACGCTGCTAATATGTCGGAACCAACCGGATCGGATATCTACTTCTTGTAGCTGCCATACAATGAAAAACTTCAACAAAAAATTTTGTATGAAACCATGATTGTAACTCAAAAAAGTAATGATGCAGTTCGATTCGTAGGACCCGAAATAGGGGGAAACCGTCGAGTTTGGTCTTGTCTTTTTTTTTTTTTGAAAAAAACTATCACATTGTAATTATTCAATATAATTGGCTTTACAATAAACAAACACAATTTTCTCCAAATTATTTATCGAATTTACCTTTCTCTCTAATTTTTAAAATTATATTAAAATCTGGATTTCTATTAAAAATATATATTTAAATTTCTCATTTAAGTCCATAACCGAAATCACAGTTAGCGACAGGGAGTCGATGCAATTAATTTTAAGCCGTGTGCCAAACAATTTAAAAACTTTAAAAATTTTACCTGCTTTAATCATATATTCTGCAGTATCCGTTAAGAGCAACAATACTTTTATATACGATTGCTGTCCTTCACAAATCGAATAACAGTTGCGTTATTTACGTCTTCTCATAAAAATGAGTACGAAGACTAATTTTTAAGTCAATGTTCCCTGAAGTTCTTATATTTTTCTGTATTGTTCGCACGTTAATATTTAACGAGTGGAATTCAGTTTTTCAATTAAATTCGATTGCATTTATTTTTGATATTTTGCATACATTTTGCATATTTTCGATATGCATTAAAATTTGTTATATTTGAACAATAAAAGGTCTAAATACAAAACCTGGTACCAATTTAATAAAAATTATGCGAATATGCCACATCCGGGGTCTACTAATCAGTAAGTTAGCGCGTTCTTACTGAAGCTAGTAGATTGTCCGAAGAAATGAGAACACAAATTGTTGATTCGACTTCGAGTGAACTTTGAAGATAAAAAGCCGCCAGCTGCCAAACACACCATCAAACAAACACACGCTCAACTGAATGTTTAACAATGTGTATTTATTAATTGGTAAAGGCAAAATATCTGTTTCGCGAAATGACCAGACAGGCGGGAAAGTGTTTTATCTCCTATTAAACAATATCTATACATTTTAAGATTCACAAAGTAATATTTTTTTTCACTTACGCTTCGTCGCGTTCTGCCCTCTTCTGTATTCAAATGTCGAATGATCAACCAATCGACTTAGGGCACTTATCGATATATTAATCAATAGGGTTGCCACTAGGCATCAAAGTCGTTAACGAAACAATGGGCGTGTTCAGCAGCATACACCCATCATCTAACAAAAATCATCATTAAAAAAAAGTGTTAGTCTGCTCGTGAACGAACTTGTTAGAATTTTTAGGCAACAAAGCTATCGATATATTTTTTTGGTGGAAGGTTTCAATTTTTGACAACAAACAGCTTAATATAATTAAAAAACTGACTACTAAATATTTATGACCGTCGTAACTAGCACCAACTGCTCCTAGAAATCCCCTTGAATTTTCCTTAAGACTTTGTTAGCCGTTTAATGTTTGTTGATCACTACGTGTACGCAGGGCATCTTCTTTTTGGAGTGGCGGCTTTTCAAGCTTTCCTTCCCCTACGCAACAACCAGTACAGCCTTTAGAGCCTTGCACAAATTTCCGTGAGCTACTTGCGATGCCACGTCCTATGCCAACTCATTTATTAAAAACAAAGAGGTTTCCTCATTCATCTTGCATTTTGCCTTCTCAAAATTGCTTGTTTGTTTACTTCTGACAGCTGTCTGCGATCGATAACAAATCATAATCAAAAAGCAAACATGATTGCGCAACATGCTCGTTCACCATCACAATCTAACAAAAATAGAGGCAAGCTGAGTTGATTTAGTCATGTCCGTCTGTCCGTCGGTCCGTCTGTCCGTCTGTTTCTATGCTTTCTCCTCCGTCAGTTTAAAAGCTATCTTAACCAAACTATGCACGAAGTCTTTTGGTACAAATGCGCAGTACATTTGTCGGAATCGGCCGGATCGGATGACTATATCGTATAGCTGCCAACGCAATCGTCCCCAAACCTCGTATTTATAAGTTTTCTATGCCTTCACATAATTTCACCAAGTTTTATGAAAATCGGACATCTATAAAGTATAGATGCCATACAAAGTATAGGTTTGAAAAAAAGTCTTAGTAGGAAAACCTTTGTTGTTTTCAATGCTATCGCTTCCAAACTTGTTACTGGTCAATATTATTTGCTAACACACAATTCTGCCAAGTTTGATTCAAATCGGATGACCATAGAAACGATCGGTCGAAAAAGTAGTTCTAGTGAGAAAAACTTTTTTGTTTTCAAAATTTTGTCAAAATTGTGGAGCCATATAACAAACTGGCAGGCAGATATCATGCTCCAAGGGTATATAAACTTCGGTCGAGCCGAAGTTAGCTTGTCTCTATTTTTATTTTATTTTAAAAGTTATCCATCTAACTCCGCCGATAAAAGAGATCGGAACCAGGGGTGCGCACGAGTGGTTTTCTGAGTCGTGCTGGTTTACTAGTTCCGAGGCTTCAGGGAGTGAGCGGCTCGAAAATTTAAATTGATGCCGTCCTGGGCGAATTGTACCCCAGAGGAAGAAGAAGGAAGAGAAATTTAGAAAGTCATTGCCTAGTTTCGTGTATATGTGCTTTTATGTGTCAGCAGAAAAATTGTGTTTTATATCAAAAAATTTATCACCTCTGGGTGGCCCCAGGTTTTTACACCAAAAATTAAAGCCAAACAAAGTCACGGCATGGCAGTAGGAAGTAGTTTATAAGTATTTATTTAATTTACTCCATCTTATTTATATATATTTATATTATTTGTCGTGTAATCGTCCCAGAAGTACCCTGGTTAGGAGAATTAAATTATATGTCTTTAAGTGTTAGTAAATGGTTAGAAAATAAATGTATTTGAAATTGGAAAGTGAAGAAAGCAACATGTTAGTGTAAATTTGTCAAAGGGGTGAGATGGCGGTCTGAATATCAGTGTCTGAGAGTTGAGGGGGTTGTCCGAGTTAGTGAAAGTCAACCTATGGCAGGGAGGGTAATGTTCTGGCAATAAATGCCATCTATTTTGCCAAGTATTTGTGTTTTGTGTTTTAGCCGTGACAGGCATCTGGAAATATATAAATTTTTTGTTGTTAGCCGACCAGTCCAGCTATCGAGGTCGTACTCATCCCTGAGTCAGCCGTAAGCTAGCCGGCGACCGATAGTTGGACCCGGGAAAGAAGGTCGGATCATAACACAGTTTGTATGGCAGCTATACTTTATAGTGGTCCGATTTCGACAAATTGAAATTATGTAACATCATTAAAAACTTATAAATACGAGCGTTGAGAGGGATATCACTAAAAACAAAGAAGTTTTTCTCACTAAAACTAGTTTTTCGACCGATCGTTCCTATGGCAGCTATATGCTATAGTCATCCGATCCGGCCGGTTCCGACAAATGTTTAGCGTATTTTTACCAAAAGACAGACGTGTTAAGATAGCTTTAGAACTGACGGAGGAGAAAGCATAGAAACAGACGGACGGACAGACGGACATGGCTATATGAACTCAGGTCGTCATGATGATCAAGAATATATATACTTTATGTGGACGGAGATGCTTTCAGCGCGGTAGCTTTAAAACTGAGAGACTAGTCTGCGTAGAAACAGACAGACGGACGGATAATGCTCAAAATTATAATACCCTATGCAAGGGTATAAGAATTCAGAAAATGCTGAAAAATACATGAAATCTTTATTGGAGTCGATTAAAGGATCTGTATAAATTAATGTTTAAAAATGACTTCATTTAAATGTTGATAGTTCAAATAGTTTATACGCTAGGTCCAATTTTGCCATATTCTCTGCAACATATCGACCGGTATGTTATGAATAAATTATTTAATATTGATATACTATGTGTACCTTTGGTACACAAATCGTCCAGGCCGATAACCACACACTACGCCACTGCAGTCAGTCCATTAGCACTAGCTTTTTCTTACAAAAAGTTATTTCTTGAAATTCTCCATAAAACAAAATTATGAATTTAAATTCAGGCTGTGGTACTTAACTAACATCCATGGTAAGCCAATGATATTTTCTAATTATATGATTCTGAGTGTTTTTACAAAGAGAAGCTGACCAACATTATTTGTAGATTTTTTTTGTAGATCATAAGAGATTGGCGATTTATTAGTTTCTAAAACGCCCACAGGAATTGCAGTAACTGCCGTATCTACCACTATTTTGACTGCCATTGACTTTAGCAAACAACTTGTCAAGCTTCCAGGATTCTTTAAACAATTTAGATTTTCCTGGACCATTGTAAAATTCAGACGGTGACATATTGTCATACTTAATTTCATTTAGCAATTGTTCTATTAAATCAAGTTCGGTGTCTTTAGAAGTCTTCTTTTTTTTTTTTGCCTCGTTATCTTTGATTAAAAATGGATAAAGCATTCCAGGTTTGTAATAGCCGCTCAAATCGATCCATTTTTCAATTAACTCAAATCGTCGGATTTCACTAAGAAGACCGGAAGTCAGTTTGACATATTCTTTAATGCAATTGGCTGGGAGTTCTGTTGACTCTGGGCAATTCATTACCATGCCAGGCTTTTTGAGATTCTAGAATGACGAAACCCAATTAAATAATGGTTAAAGTTAAAGTACAAGCATTCTACCTTAATTGCAGCTTCTTTTAGTTTTGCATTATGCATAGAATGCGCTTTGCTAAATAGCTCCACCAGTGGACCCACAGCCATAGAGTTGGAACGTTCGCTAAGTAGACCAGTGCATACCTCCACCAAGGCGGGAGTTAGCCACATATCGGCACATTCGAGCACTTGAAGCAATTCTGTCGTGTTCAATTTATGCAAAGGTTTCGGGTCCAAACTGTAAACGAATTGGCGAAATATCTCAAAAGTGTTTGGAGTAACATCCTCCAAGCGGATTTCGCCCGATGAGGTCTCTTTGCAATCGGTAAGAAGTAATTTCTCGAAAAATTCTGATGCACACATTAGAGTCATTTTGTGACATTTGAACACTTCGCCGTCAATTAAAACGCGTATGTCAGCAAAGTGTCCGGATTCCAGCAGCTCAACGACCTTGGCTGATCTGAATGTGACAAGAAATGGAATAAATATTTGAGATAAATTCATATATAATTTCAACATGATGTTAATCTTACCTTTCTGATGTAGAGTCCATAGTTAAGCTTGTAAATGCTTTAAATTGGTGCGTTTCAAACAAAATCAAATATTCGACTTATTCTTAGAAGTAATGTGTACATGCAAAACCAGGCGTCACTTAACGGGTCGGTGATGCCCCTTGTTGTTGTGGTTGTCCCTTAGCAGCCTTAGCACTAGTTCCTGGTTTTAGAACAGTAAAAACCAGCTAAAATGTCAGATTCAGTGTTTCACAGTTTAAATGAAGAAAAGTTTTTATAAAACCTAAAAACCATGTAAAAGCTCTGGTAACCGGTATTATCACTGAGTAAGAAATAAATAAAGAAACAAATTGGAAGGAAAGAAAGAATAATTGGAAAACCTATTATGATCAATTAACTGGCAGTCAATAGCTCGCTAAAATTAGCAGAAATCACGTGGAAAGTAACTCAAAAAGATAAGTACTAGAAGATCTAAGCTTTTAGAACCCATGCTGGAAAGGTGAAAAATGGAAGTAAAACGTTAAGATTTTCTTTGGAATTGCACAGATTAACTCAGAAAATTGGTACCGCCGTTTTAAGGATGACATTGCAAGTAAGAAGATAGCCGAAATGGTGAATCTATAAAAAGAGATTCGATTTTAGAGTAGAGAAAAATGTATGTTTTCCACCAACATAAGGGCATTTCCATTCTGTCGAACGTGACCGTCAAAAATATTAAAAATTAAAAAAAATGTTATATTCGTTTTTTACTTTATAATAAAGCTCTTAGCAAGCACATTAATTTAGTGGTAAAGTGTATAGCAAGCGAAATTCGGTATCCAAAATAATGACAAAATTAGAAGCGATTCGAACGAGACTAAAATAGATGTGGGATTTGGGCGCAGATGTATAAAGACAAAGTTTAGCAAAACCTTACACAATAACTAAGTCCAAATTGTTTTAATATCTTATGAATAAAGCGTTCTTTGAAATATATTTTATTTGAGTTGAAAATCTTAAGTACTTTTTTTTTTGTCTGTCTATACGTGACATGTCGAACATGACATTTTTTTCCAGTACGATTAAGTAGTAAAATTGAGACCTTAGAATTCTGTTAATATGTTTCTTTTATTATATTTAAAAATATGTTCGATTTTGGCTTAACGGTTTGAAACCGTTCTTAAAATATAACAATAAGAATCTTATGAAGATTGGCTAAGCGCTTTAGACGCCCATAATAAACATTGATATTTAAGAACTATTTCAAAAAATTTTACACATATTTTGGTGCACAAAAGAAAGCTAAAAATTTACAGTTAAGCGAGATTGCATTGTAATCTTTGCATTTTTTTTTTGAGCTTTTAATATCTGATTGACATTTTGTGGAACACTCTTTACGTTTTATCGATAGGTCTGAGCGAGTGGCGCACCGCTGAGTAAAGAAGTCTGGCAGCACGGCTTGAGAGGGGAGAGACTATGCAGGGCGCCCTCTAGCGCGTAGGTAGGGCATTAAATTTAAATGCTGCGCGGATGGGCTCTCAAATTGCATTATGTGCAGTCCCTTTCCCACCCACACCCGAATTGAAAATCAGGCCATCGACCCGGTATGTTGGGATAGGCACAAACGGCGGGAGAAGTGGCCTATATATAGGGGTCCGATCGGCTGACGGTGGAATATTCCACTAAAGTTGCTCAATGTGCACAGTCGATCGTCGCCGGGTTGATTCTTTAACCTAACGAAATAAATCCGCAAAGAGGCTACTTACCGATAAATTGAATTAAATTCGGTTAAAAGTTAAGGTCCGGCGGTAACCTATTTTTGAAGGCGTTAATTTGTGGAAAGTTGGAAAAAAATTGCAAAAACAAGGCCAAATAAAGTGAGTGAGAGCCGAAGCTGACTAAGGGATATGAAAAATAGATTTTAGCCGATTCTCAGACCTACACAATATGCTTACAAAATTTCATGAGAATCGGTCAAGCCGTTTCGGAGGAGTACGGGAACGAACATTGTGACACGAGAATTTTATATATGGGCTAATCCTGCGTTTGCGGACGTTACATTTGTACGCAAATTTGCTTCTTAAAATTGACACAGCTGGCGTCCACTTTGGTATATTTGAAATACCTTTGGTGCAAAATGCAGTTCTTTGGGAGTACTTTCAAACCTAATTTAAGATAATAGGTTATCTGTTTTTGAAAAAAAAGTTATGCTTGTTTAAAGTTCCGTTGCGGACGTTACAAAAAATGGAAGTCGACTTTGAGGCTTATGTGCATTTCCACATTTTTTAGCGAATTTTGCATAATAAACAAAAAAAAGTCTAATGACAAAAAATTTAGTAGAATATATGACCAATTCAACCCAGCTTTCAAAAGAATGATAAGTGGTCCCGTTATTAAAATATCTTAATTTTTGTGCTGTTGAGGACGTTACGTTGCGGACGTTACACTTTTTCCATTGACCCAAATAGTATAACAAAATTTTTTTTCATCCGATTGACTTGAAACTGGGTTTGTAAGCTTAGTACGCGAAATAGTTCGACACGTGTTTTCCAGATTTTGAAAAATCCGCCCACGAGGAAAATTTCCGTAAAATTCTGCTTGCAAAAAAATTATTTTTCATCCGATTGGCTTGAAATTCAGTTTGTAATGTTAAAACTCGAATTCATTTGGGTTTTCATTTTCCGATGTTGGAAATACCGATTTTTATCGATATTTATCAATTATTAAAATTATTATTATTTAAACACACTTTTTGTTACTTTGAGGTTATGTTTTTCGGATTCTCGACAACCTAGAGCAATTTAGTGCCCAGATTCAGACTCAGCAGGCAATAATCCATTATAAACACCTATTTCCACCTCAAATAAAAAAATAAATGTTTAGCATTTTCTTGCCGTTGCGGACGTTACACATTTTCACATTAACTTTTTTCAAAAATATGTGTAATAAAGGTATATTTTTTTTTTCATCAGTTTAAAGGGCATAAAAGACTCTGTTTATAAAGTAAGTTTGGATAACCGAATTATTAAAATTCATTCTGCTAAATTAAAAAAACCCAATTTTCCGTTGCGGACGTTACACACAGTAAACCGATTTTTAGTTTAAATTTTTAATATATATTAGATATCCTACAAATATAATGAGTACCTTAAATTAAAGGAAACTAAAGGAACTTTAAGTTTTGCTAAGCGGAAAATACTATAACGACTGTTTTTACCATTTTTGTGACCAATAAAAAACCCTTTTTTTCAAGAATTAATAGAAGCAAGAGGAAGGTGTAGGTATGCCTCTGCCAAGAGCAGACAAACCACCGTAGAACACTATGGCTTACATATTTTGAAGCTTGAATATGTACCCTATTATTCCATTAACAATCATTTGGATTTTGGACAACTTTAAATTTCAACCCTTGGTTTAAAAATTTTCGGATTAGCCCATATAGGATATAATTAAGCGTTATTCTTTTTTTTTATTCTGTGCAGCTTTTGTTTGTGCCTGTTATGACACAGCTCGGTGGACTTTCGTATTTATAGCAAGTCTGAATAGAGATAAAATAATTTCGATATTAAAACGGGTTTAAATCAAAATACTGTAATATTTACCTGGGAATATATTATTAGATATTAATAAATCCTTTAATGTTCGCTTGCCGTGTCTTGCATCGCAATTGAGATGGGATGTACACTCGTCAGTGATGACACTTCGAAAATCCAAATTTTTCCCAAGACTCGATTCTAAAAATTCTGCTGACACTAAGTTTTGAATTATTTTTTATTGAGTTTCACTATTATGATAATTTTTTAACACCAATTGAACTCACCAACCGTTCGCTTCAACTACCAAGCGAGAAGTGTCCAAAGTTCCCAAGAACTAAACAGCTGTTTATCATCTATCGTTATAACACACGTTAGGCCTAACAATAACCAGATGAGGAAGAATTTGCCTAGCCGTTAGGCGTCGGGTTAGACCTACGTAAATTATACTGAAACCCATGTGTGATAGTATTAGTGAATTCAAAAATGTTTAGTAGTATTGGTGACTTTCGGTATCGATTTCTTGCTGGGATATAAGGAAGTTATGATATCGGCCCTCTCTCGAAATTCGATATTACACATATAAAATCCCGATATAGTTTGTGATTTTTTATCAGCTCTTTTTCTAGCTTTATAGATTTAGCATCTTCTGGGCATCTTCTGAGCATCTTCAGTGTTTCAAGATCCTACAATGCTTAATTAGCGGTAAAAAAAAGTAATTGCAAACAAACTTAAGTAAGCTGTCCAAAATGTTTAAAAATTTTGTTGGTTGATCTTATGTTACCTCCGATATTCCCTCCATGTTATATTCTGGTGGTAACTGCGTATTAAGTATTTACTTGTAGCGTTGTACTCTGAGCAAAGCTATTTTGAACATTCTTTTTTACACAGGCTATGAACGTCATTCTGGTCTGAACCTCGAACAAAATTTCAAATTTTCTTTGACAAAATAGCGGTTATTGAAAAATCGATTTTGAGATCTTTTTTGTAGTTAGTAGTTTAGTTTGAAGTAATTTGAAAATTACTCGATTTAGCGAAGATATTCGACAAAAAAGGCTACGTCTTCTTAAGTATTATATATACTTAGATACTATATATATATTCACAAAATTCCAAGCTATAAAAAAATGCCAAAATAAAAATAGAAAAACATTTTTGCACATGGAGAATCCCCCCTTAGCTTATGAACTTGTAGTCCGGTCTATAGGTTGGTTTTACCAACTTGGCAATATGGAGTTGGATATATTAGTTGATCACGACCAGCATCGAACCGGTTCAAAAAGGCTGATAACGTGCAGCTTGATATTTTACTGGTCCAAAGTCAGTATGAAACCTGTTTATAACCGGTTCAGAGCAATATCTCAAAAGTTATTTAAGCTATGAACTGGATACTTGATAGTACTAAGAAGTTAGGTGAACCAGTGGGTTGAATCGGTTCAATGGGGGCTAAAGTCCACCTCTCAGAAATTGTTAAGGCGGTGATATGAAAAATTAATTTGTTTACAGAGTCTTAGACGTTTTCAATTTCTCAGAAATTATTTGATGTGTGCGTTCAATTGTCAGTATCAACTTTCAGCCCGTTGAAACTTCAATAACTCAAACGCTCTCAACGTTTTTAATAATATTACAACTACTTATATTTCTTTCTTGAGAAGGATGGTTATCTATAAGCGCCCCTTTCTTTGGGCAAAGTTTTATATAAAAAATTAATACTAATTTGAAGGCATGCCAGCATTGGGATCAGCACTACCCCCCGGAATGCCGGCTCCAGCTTCGCCAGTCATGCCCCCAATACCACTTCCCGATCCAGTTCCTGTCTGTTGCTGTTGTTGAGCGGCTGCGGCGGCAGCCTGCTGTTGTTGCTGCTGCTGTTGTTGTTGCTGCTGGGCAGCTGCATGTTCCTGCTGACGCTTCTGTTGCTGCCTGGCAGCATGTGAATGCTTGGCCTTGGTCTCCTCCAGCTCACGTACACGAGACCGAGCATGCTGTATGCGATGCCAGGCCATTTGTAGAACTTTCGCTGAAGCATATCCAGAGCCCTCATGCGGCTGGCCAGTGGACACTTGGGTGAGGTAGTTGATTTGTTCGGATAGTTTGGATTCAACGCTGGATAGGCTCTTCAGGAATTGCTGTGACTGGGTTTCAGCGTTTTTCTGTGATGACTTTTCTTTGCCCAGCTCTTGCAAGGCTTGACCTAAGAAGGGGTCATGTTATTGTCAAAGTCTAAAACGGTTGATTGGTGGAATGTTTATAAGTACTTACCTGCACTCTGCATGCACAGGATGATTTCCTTCTCGATCTCGTCTAGATCGTGTATTTTGTCCAGCGGATGCATTTTTAAATTGGATTTTCTTTGCTTTCCCCTAAAAAAATCAACAAATGGCAAACAGTGTGACCCCAACCGGCAAATGAAAAAATGCAGCAACCCTATTAGAGATGGGCGATAGTATCGTGAGTGAAGCATGCGAAAACATATATATTTTGAATAAACAGTAAAAACATTTCTCTTCACTACTAATTTCATTACATATTTAGTAGTTATACTAGATGGGAATGACCGAGCCCAAACCAGGCAAATTTAAAATACTTTTTGGGCAAAGGCAGGCAATTTTCATGTATTTCAATCGCAGAGGAGTCACCCAAATGCCAAGCCATAAAACCTCGACCACAATCGATTTGTTTATGCAGGGCAAACTGTACACGATCGGCAAAATGGGACTGACATTTACGACACTCAACGACACGATCCTGCAGGTCGGGTCTAAGGAATCGCCTCACATTTTTAATTTCGTGCAGGCCACGAAATTCGCCCGTCACATCTGTTTGAATGATAAAGGTGGGCGTATTATTGACCTCCTTGCCGCGTAATAAATATGGCACTGCGTAAAGTTCTTTGGTAGTTTGGCAGACACGAAAGCAATAGAGATTCACTTGCAGACTGGAGGGAAAGTGAGCAAATCGTTGACCCTGATAGCTGAGATAGCTATCGGTGAGCAGAGTGAGGTCGATGGATGAATTTTTATGGCTCCAGGCTGCTCGCGAATCCTGTTTGACACGATATTGAAGAGGAAGCGAATGTTCTTCGGCCGCATTCCAGTGGCGTCTAACGGTTATTTTCATTCTCTTAATGACACAAGCTTCCAGGGGTACCCGCTGATGTAGCATCACATAATTACTGATCTTTTCCAACAGCATTGAGAATAACATATCCACTGATTCCCCAATATCCAAATGATGCAGGACATTTAGGGAACTGCTCTCAAAATACATGCGCTGTTTGATGACATTCACATAAAATCCAATCATCAGCTCCAGCTTGGTGGCCTCGTAGCTAAGGAAACGCAGAAGTTGGGGCACCGCCTGGATACCAGCCTCCAGCAGGAAATCGTTGGTTCGGCCCACGGCGCTCTCGTCGCAAAGTAAAAATGTTTCAATGCGCTCCATTTCGATACGTTTCAGTAACAATTTTTCCTCTAGACACAGTTTAAGGCTGCCGTCCCCGTTGCTGGTTTCATTTAGCCAATGATGACTGTAGGGCTCATGGGTGGCGACGGAACTCTGGCAGGTTTCACAGTCCACACAGAGATCGTTGATGAAACGCTGATGGCGAAATATGCGAGTATTTTCCCCCGACTCGAAAATGAAGCGAGAATGCGTGCGTCGTGGCATAATGGGAGATTCCAACTGATGTCAGGCAGATGCATATGGGCTTATATATGGACGGTAGCTAGGAAAGTAAGTAAATTTAGGTAGATGTGAATTAGTGTGGGGACTTTCCTAGGTGCACACAGGTACCAACAATTGGTTAACGACTCTACCTAGCGCAGGTACACGCCACAAATTAACCTTAAATATGCGGCCTAATAATATTGAACATAATGGTTAAATTAAGATGTACTTCATACATCAAACATACAGATAAAAGATCCTTTTACATCGGACGACAAGCTCCCAAGATAATAAGCCTCGTACGCAGAACGACGGAAAATTCCTTTCGTCAAAGTATTTCACATCGACACCGACATGAGCAACACAGACAAGACAAGGTGTTTCTAATTATATTAAATACTGTTATGAAAGAAATTTTCCTTCGTTCTGCGTACCGGTATATAAAGTAACATGACTAGAGAGTTGTAATTTTAATCTCATCACATCTTTGGAATACATTCTGGCAATTTGGAGTTACTGAGCGCGAACACGAAGCGAGCACAATAAAAACCTGGAAACTCTCTTAAATTCTATATTTCCAACAAGAGTTCACTCACGAAAACAAAAACACACAAACAGCTGATTCTCCCACGCGCCAAAACAAAGGACTAAAAAATACCAAACGCCATACCTGAAAGCAAAACTCTGAATCAAATCATGGGCGGGCACTTTGAAAAACATATAATTTCACTGCATACCCCCAGGCTGAAGCATCTATGAACATTCGATTCGTTTTCGCTCGAAACCAAAGGTAACTTGGTCTCTGACGAAGTTTTAATACACTTTAAAAAGCCTTCAAAGGTTAGCGATTCGACCAAACTGCTCAGATCAGCTTGAAAACATATAATAGTGGGATTCCTGAAAGTTGTTTTGCTTTCGTGAAAAAATTTAATTCAAAGCTCTATCTTAAACCGTCTTCGAGATATTTAAAATTTTAAAAATTCACAATGTTACACTTTTAAGCGCAAAAGAGCTCCAAAAAAGTTTACATTTTGGGGTTAAGCTTCTCTCATAATAAGCTCCCTTTGGACCAATTATCATCCAATTCGAAGACATCCTGCCAGAAAAAAGCTTTTTATACCCTTGGAGAGGGTATATTGAAATTGTACGGATGTTTGTAACGCAGAGAAGGAAGCATCTCCGACCACATAAAGTATATATATTATTGATCAGCATGACGAGCTGAGTTGATATAGCCATGTCCGTCTGTTCGTCCGTCTGTCCGTCTGTTTCTATGCTATCTACTCCGTCAGTTTTAAAGCTACCTTAACCAAACTTTGCACAAAGTCTTTTGGTATAAATATGCTGCACATTTGTCGGAACCGGCCGGAATGGATGACTATCTCATATAGCTGACATAGTTGAAAAACTAGTTTTAGTGAGAAAAACATTTTGTTTTTAGTGCTATCGCTTCCTACGCTCGCATTTATGAGTTTTTAATAATTTCACATAATTTCACCAAGGCTTGTCGAAATCGGACCACTATATAGTATAGCTGCCATACAAACTGTCAGGCATATATTATACCCTTGGAGAGGGTATATTGAAATTGTGCAGATGTTTGTAACGCAGGGAAGGAGGCATCTCCGACCACATAAAGTATATATATTCTTGATCAGCATGACAAGCTGAGTTGATATAGCCATGTTCGTCTGTCCGTCCGTCTGTTTCTATGCTATCTCCTCCGTCAGTTTTAAAGCTTTCGTAACCACACGTCTATTCTCTTCACCATTGGAAAGCAATTGCTTAAGTAATTATTAATTTAACTACCATGGGGGTCACTTAGCTAAAATGTGCGCTAATGCACTAGATCTGAAATAATTTTAATCTTAATTGGCATTTAAGTTTGGTGCAATACTGCACCTAATCCTCATAGACTTTAATATAATTATTCGTGAATCACGGTAAAACGAATTAATATACCTATATATAACGAAAGTGAATAATACAATTTAAGTATATACATTTTATTGTTTTTATTAATTTTAACCACCTTCTTCAACTTTTAAAATTCTGAAAAAATTGCAGAAATTGTATTTAGTAACGACAATTGGACATGTAAAAAATGAAAGTGAAACCTTTTCTGGATGCCTTAAATAAATGGTGTTAAAAATTTCGCGTAATTTTGTAGGTAACGGATTGCATTTTAAAAAACTGGAAAACTGTTCCGGGGGAGTGTATACATGCCATCTTTGACCAGAAAAAAATTTGGAATTATTAAATCGATAGATAGCTCTAAAAAAGGCTTGTGATTGATATAATAAAAATCGCTGTTAAAAATCCAGGGATGGTACTAGAAGTGTACAACAAATCCCTAAACTACTTTCGGTTGGTGTACTTTGAAACTGCATACTAAGAAAATTAAACGCGTCGGAGGCCGGTTCCCCTACAAATCTGGCTATGCCCTTGTTTTTTTTTTTAAATATTCATGTGAAATTTTATACTTTTGTGGGCGGATATCTTGAAAACTATGCAAAAATTGGAAAACTTGGTCAAATTATTTTCGTCTTATCTCGCCGACATCTATTAAAATCCGGTGTCAGATCGCCAGTGCCACATTGACTTCCAAGTCCCGTCAAAGGAAGAGTTTTTTTTAATCAAATTTTGGTTTCAAAGTTTCGCCTTGGTTCACATTCTAAGAATATATAGTTATTTTGTTTCAGTTCCTTTTCATATGGTCGTAAGAGCACCGTGAGTGATATTTTGAGCGAAAAAATAGAAATCACAAAATAATCATTATTTTGTAAGTATTATTTTTTCACTCAGAAAATAACCATTAAAATCAGAGTTTTTTAGTAAAACTCAAAAATAATCATTATGAAATGAGCAAAATAGTAAAAATTAATAAATAATCATTAAGTTGGGATTTTAAACATATCACTTATAATGATAACGGTACAAATCATTAGTATACATACCAAAATTGTCCGACAGACTTGCCAAATCTGATTGCTACAACAAAGACAACATCATAATAGCGCGCACACCAATATACACAACGAGAATGTTTTTTAGCAACACGAAGAGCAAAATAGGAAACCTTCACAAAAATAATGTAATTTACAAAATACCTTGCGCTGGTGACGGGACAAATGTATGCGAGAAAGTATACATTGGTACGACTAAAACAAAACTAGAATAGCCGGTCATAAGTCTGACATAAAGAGAAGGAATAAGACAACAGTCCAAAAAACAGCACTTGCGGCCCATTGTACTGAGAACGGACACTCTCCTGACTTAACAGCTGTAAGCATCTTACAACAAGAACAACATTACAATAAACGGTTTACCTTGGAAATGCTCCACATCATATCCACACCATTACATAGAAGGATGAACGCAAAACAAGACACAGAAAATTGCGCGCATTTATACAGACATCTACTTGACCAAAACAAAAAATCAAATTAGTTTTCAACTCCACAGCTGAATGAGCGGACGCTGTGCTTTTTGTACGTACACTTACAAGATTTTGTCTAAAATTATGTTATAAATTGTTGTTTTTTGTGTTATATTTTGTACAGCCCTGAAGACGAATCCCGAAGGGGTTTGAAATGTATTGGAAAATCAAAACTCGTGTTTGTTTGTTTTTAATAAGCACGTAAAAAACATTGACCTCAAGCCAGCTAAAAAAATCCCAAATAAAAAACAAAGGTCGCTATCCATAACAACAAAAAACTTTTTTGTTTTCAATGTTATCGCTCCCAACGCTCGTATTTATAAGTTTTCAATGATTTTACATAATTTCAACAAGATTTGGAGAAATCGGACCACTATATAGTATAGCTGCGATACAAACTGTCAGGCTTATATCAAACTCCAAGGGTATATAAACATCGGTAGAGCCGAAGTTAGCTAGCCTCTATTTTTTTGTATGGAAAGCCCTATATATAGGTACTTTATGTGGTCCGAGATGATTCCTTCTATGCGTTGCAAACTTCTGGGCAAACTAACAAATCAGCTTTATTGCACTTGTGAACCGAATCGTTAACTGAACTGGTGGTCAGATCCCAACAAGATCTCGCTCAGGGCATAGCGACATATCTCCGACGACATATCTCCGCCTAGTACATTTTGCCGGCGGAGATATGTCGCTTTTTTTCTGGCGGAGATATGTCGTTTTAAAACGACATACCTCCGCCGTGATCAATGGCGGAGATATGACGTTCTAAAACGTTTTAGAACGTCATATCTCCGCCGTGTTACAAACGACATATCTCCGCGCGGAGGTATGTCGTTTTAAAACGTCATATCTCCGCCATGTTAAAAACAACACAACTCCGCCTCGTTACAAACGACATATCTCCGCGCGGAGATATGACGCATTAAAACGACATAACTCCGCGCGGAGATATGACGCTTTAAAACGACATAACTCCGCGCGGAGATATGACGCTTTAAAACGACATAACTCCGCGCGGAGATATGACGCCTCAAAACGACATATCTTTGCCGAGTTACAAACGACTTATCTCCGCCGCACATTGGGGCGACTAGAGCAAATTCCGCGCCAAAATTGATTTTTATTTTATATATTGAAAAAAGTTTAAATGCAACTTAAAAGATGATTTAATTTTTTCAAAAAAGAAAATTAGTCTAGCATATTTGGTTCTCCTACAACACGCATTTAAAGTTCACCTTTCGAACTCGATTTTAAGGGATTCATAAAATTGGCATTTTAATGTATGTTAGCAATCGTTTTTCATGTATATAAAACTTTTATGCGGATATGTGGCGATTGGAAGTATTACTTTTGACTATTCTTAGTTCATTAGTATAAATAAAATTTTCATAAAAAATATTTTTTTTAAATTTTTGGAAAAAGGTCCAAAAAACTACATTTTTTTTCAATTGTTGGACATAAAGTATGAATGTCATTAATTAGCTGTTCTAGCATCTGTTTTGTTTGTTTACTTTCTTGATATTTGGGAGTAGACTAAATTTAAAACAACTATGGAAAATTAAGCAGGCAGTGTTTAATTTAGTAATGTTATTGCCTGACGTGACATAGAAGGTGACAAGCCAGATCGGTAGAGGACAAAGAAATTGTTGCCCAAACAAAAAATCAAATTCAGAACGAATTCAAGGAAAACCTAGGCTTACTTATTGATATCCCGAAACCTGGATTTGTAAGTAGTAACGATGGTAACACTGCTAGGGTATTTTTTCAAAACGCAGAATCGACTGCAGAGATAACTAAGATAGACATCGATTTGCTTAAAAGAATGCACCCTACACAGAGAAAAAAAAAATTCAAAAGCTACACGGAAATGTAGAATTTCTACACGTTTCGACCGGGTTTTTCAACCCACTATTTTTGTGTAGCTTTTCTAAACGCCGCGTGTGGCTTTCTGAATTCCACACGGCGCGTTTAGGTTTTCCACACGCGCGTATGGCTTTGTCATTTCAACACGCGGCGTGCAAAAAAGCTGCACGAAAGTAATGGGTTGAAAATCCCGGTCGAAACGTGTAGAAATCCTACATTTTCGTGTAGCTTTTTTTTTTTTTTTTTTTTTAACTAATTTATATTTTTTTACTTACTCTGGTAGATTTGAAATCCCGGCCCCTTGGACTGAAACACGATTGGAGTGATGGCTTAGACGTCTCCGCCACGTCACGCGTGTAAGGCAAGGCCTCTAAGACATTACTTGTATGGAATCTACTAAAGGCACAATCCAATATTTGCTTGCTTGTAATTCTCAAGTTCTAATTCAACGCTATCGCTATTTATATACGGCAACAGAAATTTGCGCACGACTCGTGTAAGTTTTTAACACGCAGCGTTAAGATTTTGTAAATCTAAACGTTCATTTAGAAATCCCACACGCCACGTGTGGCAACCAGCTTGCTGAACGAAAAATATTAGAATTCTGTACTGATTTAGAGCTACATTTTTCGTTTAGAATTTACACACGCGCGTTTAGCATTTCAATATCTAAACGTCAATGTTGAAAACCTAAACGTCCGTGTGGTAATCAGATTGTGCATGAAAAATGTAGAAATATTAAGGGAAACCAACTGATTTTCAAATGTCGTGTAGTCTTTGCTTTTGCACACGTAGCATTTAACTTTTCTACATTTTCATTTAGATTTTTAATTCCTACACGCCGCGTGTAACTTTTGCACACGTCCCGTGTGGCTTTCTGAATTCTACACGCCGCGTGTGCAATTTAACAGGGCGAAATACGTAACGTTTAGGTTTGACGTTTCTAAACGCGCCGTGTAGCCAACTTTGTTTTCTCTGTGTATATTAATAGTTGTTTCATGCAACTATGATATTAATATAGTCTTGGAGACTGTTAGGCATTTTGTAAATTTTTACCCTTGGTACTTTTTGCATAAATTTTTTATTCATGGCCCGGAAATAATTAATTATGCATTGCTCCCAATTGGTCAATTAACCGAGGAGGCCCAGGAATGACGAAACAAAGATTTCAAGCTTTAAGCCTCATACGGACATCAGAAGTTGCGAGAGGTTACATACAAAAATTTAGGGAAGAAGAAGCAGAAGTTACAACTTCGCCTCTGGAACTTCTTGCATGTACGGAGGTGTGAAGTTGAAAGTTACACTTAACAGACAATGTTGCACTTAGCAGCACATTTGTGGATACTATGTAAAATGGCTGTGGGCCTTATTGTGCTTTGACCAGCTGAAGCAGCATTGAAAATGCACCATGTTAAGCCACTCTGCTTCTACCTGCATCGATCAGCTGGACTGCTTTTAGCTAAAGTGATTTAAAAAGAAATTAAAAAAATTGAGGCCAGCTAACTTCGGCTCGACCGAAGTTTATATACCCTTGGAGCTTGATATATGGCTGCCAGTTTGTATGGCAGCTATACTATATTGTGGTCCGATTTCGACAAGCCTTGGTGAAATTATAGTGGTATTCCTGAAAGTTGATTTGCTTTTGATTTGCTTTCGTGAAAGCAAAAGCAAAGTAGTTGGTGGAACGACCCTGATTTCATTTTGATTTGTTTTCAATTGGCGCCAAATTTAAACATTCGCGGGTAAGCAAAAAATGACAAATGAAATTGTAAGATTGAATTTTCTAATCTTCTTTAACAATAGTAAGTGATCAGAATCTGTAGTTCTAAGAAGTTCGTAACTTAACTAAGGTGAATTCAATTAATTATGTATTTGTATATGGCCACAGAAAGTGACTGCCATTTGACAGATCCAAAGAGAAAGAGGCAGGATAAAATAGTGGAAGAATTTTTAACCTCAAACCTTCTAGGAGAGCTGTGCATATATGTGAGCCTGAACACCTTTGACCTCGTCAAGCACAAGCTCCAAGAACTCGGGCACTTATGACTCTGTCCACTTAAGGCTGCGGGCCTTGTTTTCAGTAGTCTCGTATGCAGTCTTAGATGCAATAAATAGTTATCATTTAATTGCTAAAATATGAAGAGCAAAATAACTTACAACATTTTTTATATTTAAATCACAACAGAATTTAAACAAACCCCATGCGCGCGGAGCCATTTTTTCTACGAGAACGGTCTCACTAAAACGAAAGCAAATCGAAATCAACTTCGAGGCTGATTTCGCGAAAGCAATTAGTATGACCTTAATTTCCTTACATTTTCCGGGCACACTGCTCATTTTGTATGGAGGAGCTGTGATCAGCTGTTTCGCGAAATCAAATCGAAAGCAAATCAAAAGCAAATCACTTTCAGGAATACCACTTATGTAAAATCATTGAAAACTTATAAATACGAGCGTTGGGAGCGATAACATTGAAAACAAAAAAGTTTTTCTCACTAAGACTTTTTTTCAGACCTAACTTTTGTATGGCAGCTATACTATATAGTTGTCCGATTTCGAAAAGTTTTGGTGAAATTATGTAAAATTGTTAAAAACTTATAAATACGAGCGTTGGAAGCGATAACATTGAAAACAAAAAAAAGTTTTCTCACTAAGACTTTTTATCAACCGAATGTTCCTATGGCAGCTATATGCTATAGTCATCCGATCCGGCCGGTTCCGACAAATGTGCAGCGTATTTATACCAAAAGACTTTGTGCAAAGTTTGGTTAAGATAGCTTTAAAACTGACGGAGGAGATAGCATAGAAACAGACGGACAGACGGACGGACAGACGGACGGACAGACGAACGAACAGACGGACGGACAGACGGACGGACAGACGGACGGACGGACAGACGGACATGGCTATATCAACTCAGCACGTCATGCTGATCAAGAATATATATACTTTATGTGGTCGGAGATGCTTCCTTCTATGCGTTACAAACATCCGGACAATTTTAATATACCCTCTCCAAGGGTATAAAAAAGAACAGAAGAGAAAGAAGAAAATAGAAGAAAAAAACAAAAGCGAAAGCGAAAGAATCGTTTGAAAGTGTTTTTGCATGACCTAATAAATGTTTTTAATTTTGGCGATGAAAGATCGAGGTGTCATTTTTTATCATTTCCACCCCAAGCATTCGGACATTAATTTCGTGAACAAAAAATCTACAAAAAATCAACTTGGCATCAAAACAAATTACAAATGATCGAGCAGTGTGACCCATCGTCAATTTAATTAAAAATATCCAAAACATATTTTTTGGCGTAACGTTTTCTTAAGTCTGGTTACACTGCTCCTACGTTCCACGGCGACGAAACATGAGGTGAAGTTAGCTAAATTACGCACTTCGGATGTCCGTATGGGCCTTTAAAGAGAACATTTTTCGAGAAAATGCAGTCGGAAAAAGTGCAACCTTGATGTTCTGAATAGAATGTTCATTACCTCGGATCCTCTAGTATCGAGGCATTTCAAGAGACAGGAAAAAAATACATTAAATGCCAAAATCAACTTTAGATCTTTTAGAAACTATACCTTATGTTGAAGAGGAGTTCTTTAATTCAAGTGAAAGTAGCGATAAGGAATAAAGAAAATTGTTGAATGTAATACAAAATTGGTTATGTTGTTTTTTTATAATTATCTCTTAAATCCAGGGTTCTCAAAGTACCGTACAAAGTACCGTACTTTTGTTTAGTACACAAAAAGTACTGAACAAATCCAAGTACCGTACTCAGCAAAGTACGGTACACTTTTCATTTCGTACTGTACGAATCACAAGTACCGTACATATCTTGTAACACACCGACCGAAAAAAGCAAGTACGGTACAGCGTCGTAACGCACCGACCGATAAAAATAAGTACCGAACTTTTTTGTGTTCAGCACTCGCACGTACTAAACAATTTTGGTTACGTACAATTAAGTACAAAATTTTATTTAGTTGGGTACACGGAGTGTAAAACGAATTTAGTTACAGACTTTGTGATAAGTGCACTGACTGAAGACTTATTAAATCGGGAAAACAAACCAAAGAGGATAAAAATGACTGAAGACTTATTAAATCGCGAAAAAAAACCAAAGAGGATAAAAATAGTAAGTATGAAAAACGTAATTGCCAACCAAGTAAAAAATCATGTCAGGATCAATGCATAGGCGCAATTCGCAGCTAAGAGGCCTCCATGGTAACAAAACCGCGAAATGCTTAAGAAATTTATTTTCAAAGCCACAAATGATCACACATAACTACATTTCCCTGTCTATGACAATACTGAACCACGAACCATTTATGACCATTATCCACCATTTTCGCTTGTAAATTTGTATAAAAGCCTGCCAGATGTAATGCATAAGAGTTATTCAAAAATAGTTTCAATTGTATTGAGTGTTTTTTAAATAAACTTTTTTTATTCAATGTTTATGTTTTTAGCAATTTAGAATTAAGTTTAACAATTAATATGTTCTCAAGTGCATTAGCACTAAGTCTATTGCGCAATTTTGTGCAAATATTAGGTAGGGCACTGAATGCGCGTTCCACTGAGACCTACGTGGCCGGCACAGCCAAAGCTACTTTAGCTATCTTCGCCAGCTGTGGCTCTTTATATTGTAGATATTTCCAATATCTTAAAATGTCTTTTTCGAAGCCCAAGCACTCGCCATATTAAAAGTCTTTCAATTTTCTTTCCAATGACCAGTTCAGACTTCCATTAGGTACAGATGATTGGCTAATAATATTGTATTTGCTTGCTTCAGCCGCTGAGGTGCAAGGCTTGTCATCATCCACAATGTCTTCTTTTTTTGATTATGAGGGTCCATAACCAAAATCATTTTGCACTTATCTGTGCCACCCACGCAGGTCTCAGTGGAACGCGCATTCAGTGCCCTACCTAATATTTGCACAAAATTGCGCAATAGACTTAGTGCTAATGCACTTGAGAACATATTAATTGTTAAACTTAATTCTAAATTGCTAAAAACATAAACATTGAATAAAAAAAGTTTATTTAAAAAACACTCAATACAATTGAAACTATTTTTGAATAACTCTTATGCATTACATCTAGCAGGCTTTTATACAAATTTACAAGCGAAAATGGTGGATAATGGTCATAAATGGTTCGTGGTTCAGTATTGTCATAGACAGGGGAATGTAGTTATGTGTGATCATTTGTGGCTTTGAAAATAAATTTCTTAAGCATTTCGCGGTTTTGTTACCATGGAGGCCTCTTAGCTGCGAATTGCGCCTATGCATTGATCCTGACATGATTTGTTACTTGGTTGGCAATTACGTTTTTCATAATTACTATTTTTATCCTCTTTGGTTTTTTTTCGCGATTTAATAAGTCTTCAGTCATTTTTATCCTCTTTGGTTTGTTTTCCCGATTTAATAAGTCTTCAGTCAGTGCACTTATCACAAAGTCTGTAACTAAATTCGTTTTACACTCCGTGTACCCAACTAAATACCATTTTGTACTTAATTGTACGTAACTAAAATTGTTTAGTACGTGCGAGTGCTGAACACAAAAAAGTTTGGTACTTATTTTTATCGGTCGGTGCGTTACGACGCTGTACCGTACTTGCTTTTTTCGGTCGGTGCGTTTCAAAATATGTACGGTACTTGTGATTTCGTACAGTACGAAATGAAAAGTGTACCGTACTTTTCTGAGTACGGTACTTATTGAGTACGGTACTTTTGTTGTGTATACGAACCCTGCTAAAATCTAAAAGTTTTTGAAAATTTAACCCGATTATTCAAACGAAAACTATAGGATATACTCTTTCGACTGCGAAAAAATAATTTCAAGTTCGTATTGGCCAGTTTTTAGCTTCCTATGTGTTGAAAAAAAATTTTTTTTCGCAAAAACCATTAAATTTTTTTTTTTTTAATTGCTAAAAAAAATTGCCCACTAGATATTTCTAACTTTCAACTTTTTTTTAATACTTTAATCCTCTTAAAAAGATGGCATCAACATTTTTTTGCTACAGCGCTCCGCTGAATTATGGCGCGATTTTGGCCTTTTCGCCCCACTGTGCGCCTCGTTTTAAACGACATATCTCCGCCGCATTTCAAACGACATATCTCCGCCATGTTGCAAACGACTTATCCCCGCGCGGAGTTATGTCGTTTTGAAGCGTCATATCTCCGCGCGGAGATATGTCGTTTGAAACGCGGCGGAGATATGACGTCGGTGCTATGTCGTTACCCCCTCGCTCAGATCCCACCCAGATTCCACCCAGGTCCCACCAAGATCCCACCCAGATCTTTTCCACAACCCACCCAGCTGTCCCTCTTCAGCGTCTTTCCTACCTCTTCGCTTCCCCCCTCTACCAATCCTGTTGTATGTGAGTGTATTTGCCGGGAAACTCTACAACACAAAACAACAACACAAAATATAAATGACTTCAGCGTCACGTGACGCTGAAATCAATTTTTACCCCTACTAAAATCGTCCGTTCCGATATTAAAGATGTTATCAAAAATCTCAGCAATTTGCCTAAAAATATAACGAAAATACATGGAAAAGCAAGAGTTTGTGTTAAAGAACTAAAAACACTAACCTTATTAATTAAATTTCTGGATTGTGTTACCCGTTGGGATTCATCTTAATAATCGTTATTTTTGAGTTTTATATTTATTGATCAAAAATAATCATTATTGTTATACCTTTGGAGAGGGTATATTAAATTGTCCGGATGTTTGTAACGCATAGAAGGAAGCATCTCCGACCATATAAAGTATATATATTCTTGATCAGCATGACGAGCTAAGTTGATATAGCCTTGTCCGTCTGTCCGTCCGTCTGTCCGTCTGTTTCTATCGCCTCCGTCAGTGTTAAAGCTATTTTAACCAAACTTTGCACGAAGTCTTTTGGTACAAATACGCTGCACATTTGTCGGAACCGGCCGGATCGGATGATTATAGCATATAGCTGCCATAGGAACGATCGGTCGAAAAACTAGTTTTAGTGAGAAAACTTTTTTGTTTTCAATGTTTTCGCTTTGAACGCTCGTATTTATAAGTTTTCAATGATATCACATAATTTCACCAAGACTGGTCGAAATCGGACAACTATATAGTAAAGCTCCTATACAAAAGATAGGTCTGAAACTACGGTCGAGCCGAAGTTAGCTTGCATTTATTTTTTTGTTTTAAAAATGTTACTTAAAAATAATAATAATGGTGTGAGCAATTAAAATAAAATTTAAAGATAATTATTATGGAGTAAGTTTTATTTTAAAACATAATAATTACGGTCCCTGATTATAGCTCACGACCTTGAAACAGCCGAATGCACACCTTTGACAAAAACAGGTCGCTGTAAAAACACATATAAATGTGTTAAGAAATAATGATGAATCTTCAACATTTTTCCGCATACCATTTTCGGACCTTATTGATTCCGGGTGTTGTGCCGGAGGCGTGTTTTCCATCAAGTTTTGGAATTTTTTTCTTCACCAGCTATATTGGCGCCAGCTGTAAAGTAAGTAACCATGAAAAAGCCTCTGAAACTTTGCCGTTTGGTTTCGGCGTTAAACTGTAGGTGCCTTTCTCTTGTACGAAAATTTCAAGCACACAAGAACAGAAATTGGAAGAAGTTCGGATTGTCCTTTTGTGCTGTAAATGTTTTTTGTTAGTTTTGCATGTTTTTCTATTTATTTGATAGGCAGAAAAAAAAACGACCGGCAGAGCTCTACATCGATCGAAGTATATTTCAAGTATATTTTGTTTTTGGATTTACTTAAATTAAGTACAAAGCATTCTAGAGTAGAAAAATCGACTCTTAAAATTAATAAAATAAGAACAAACGTTCTTGAATCAAGAACAAAATCGTACTTAGTTCAACTACAAAATTTCTTGGATTACAGAATAGACTTACAATGCGAACTCCAAAAAGTGTGCTACGAAAAATGCTCTTTGATTAATTCATTTCCTTTGTATTTTGATAATATACAGATCCCTAGTTTGAGAGACACATTGGGAAGGCCTCGAATTTAATAGGCTTAAACCAAGAAAGTTTTGCACTTATTTTAAGAAGAAATGTTTTGTTTTAAAAATGTTTTGGAACTTTTTGCACTTATTTTGGGATTAAATCGGGCTGACTATAACAAATTAATGGTATGACCAAAGAGATAATGTAACAGTTCGAATCACTATGAAACACTCTTAAAACAAGTATTTCGGGATTGAAAAAATCTTACTTGTACTTACCGTACTTTTAACGCCTTTCGCACTTGATTCAAGTACAAAGTTTTTAGTTTTTTTCTGAGTGTAGGCGCTAACATGGCCCGTTGCCTTTCTACCACCTCCATTTCGGTGGCCGCAACATATTTTGGCGTGATTTCTATTAGCCAGTCATTGTGTTTCCGTTTACATTCACAGAAACTTTTGATACAATAGCATCAGACTCTAAAATGAATTTCATTGGAATGCCGGCAGGGGAAAAGTGCTTTATAGATAGACAATTCGTTGGAATAAGACCTTTATTTAACTTATAACTAGGACACAAGGTAATAACTAAAATTCTTACCCTAACCTGAAACTAAAAAGAAAATAAATAAAAAATTCTAAATATTTTCAAGCAGCGACACTAAGCGCACGTCACTCAATGAATGTCAAAGCATTGGCCACCAATAGGCGAAGTCAATATGCCAAAACAGTAAAATGCTTAAAAAAAAACACAAAAGAGAACAGAAGGCAAGAAAATAATCCGAGAACAGCAGGTCTGCATAGGGGCCAGGTGATTGCGGTGGTGAATTAAATGCGTCCGCATGCGAGGTCTTGACTGTTCTCATGGGCACCCCGTTGGTTAAATAAACTTGGCCACGTTTTGCTCTCACTGTTTTCGTTTTATTTCCTCTTGGTTGACTTTGCAAAATGAAAATTCAGCCATGGCAATGCTTATTAGTCGCAATCCGCTTGCTTGTGCAGACACCAAATAAAATTAAATAATTGCAGATAAAAATGGGCAAAAATAAAGGCGGCGGTGGCGGTGGCGGAGGAGGTGGTGGAGGAGGTGGTGGAGGTGGTGGTGGAGGTGGTGGTGCTGGTTCTGGTGGAGGAAGTGGCAATGTAAGCAATATTTGTGTTACGCAACTCAAACTATAACTGAAAGTTAGAAAAATCGAATGGAAAATTGGTCTGGCGTGGGCGCACCAGGTCTAAATGGACCAGACAACACCAAGCCGTAACTTGATCTGAACCACTTTAATTTGGTTTGAATCTACTAAGAACTGGTCCACAGAAGACATTCAACACACAAACAAAATTGATGTAATACAAGAACAGACTATAATTTAGGCAGCACTTTAAAACGTAATCGCGGAGTCGTCTTCAGAGGAGGTCCGTATCCGATGCATGTAGACTTTGAAATTTGAAATGTAAATTTAAAATTGGCCATACAGCCCCAAAGGGCCAAGCCTAGCTTCTCCAAGCTTTATCTGAACGGCAATGTTGAGAGGCTATTTCATGGCTACTTACATTATTCTTATATATTCTTTAATTCTTGCTTTGTACAAAAACAGTCGAGTGATTTTCAAACTGAGCAATAGACGGCTTCACTACTTTGACCATTTGGGGGTCCAGCTATGCGATATATTCATCTAATATTCATCAAGCTCCCAAAATTGTGTTGATACCTGGGAACTGGAACTATAAAACTCAGAACCAAAACCGATATTTTAAATCTTTTGTATATATTATATCCGAGAACCGATATTTTTGGAACCGAAAAGACCAAAAATAAACTTAACATTGTACAGGTACACTTTCGGTTCTGAGCAGGGCAGCGAACCGCTCCGAAGCCGGAGACTCCGGGATTCTTAGGAAATCCGAACCGAACCTGAGCCGGAGTAGAAAAATATTTTATACCCGAACCTGAACCGAAACCTAAAGGGTTTGCTTTAGAAAAAAAATCGCTACAATAATAATTAAAAAAAACGCCGCGCGGTATGATAATTGACATATCAAAAGTTCAAACATTTGAACCACCAACAATTAATAAAATTATATTATAATGTTCCGAAACACAATTGGCCAAATTATTATATTCGTCACATGCGAAATGAACTCGATTTTGTAATAAAATATCGCTTTTTAATGGACCCGGGAACCTTTCACCAACGATAGACGACTATTAATTAAGAAATGCCTATCGAACTGGTCCGAGTTTTTGCAATGTGAAATTCAAAACACAAATTTTTCACGCTTTACTTTTCGACGTCCCGTAATATTTTGGGATACCAAAACATCTTAAGTTGACCAAAGAATCACTATTTAATTTCATTTCGTGGGTAGCTTATATTTTGTAATTTCAAATTTGAAAGATATACTCTTCATTTCACTGAGCAAAAGGCCAGAAGTTTAAGTCCGAAAAAGCCTATCGATTTGCTTTTACCAGAACACGAATCAATTCCATATTCGAAAATCTTTTGTGGAAGTGGATCTGAGAACAAGACCGATTACCTTTTTCTGGCAGCTATAAATGAATATTTTGGTTTTTTTTCGATATAAATACGTAATTGCAAACATGCAGGATTTTGTATTGGTGTTTTAAGGTTTGAATGTTCGTACATATTTAGAAAGTTTGTTTGTCCTTAGTCAAAATAATAAAATCATTAATGTTTCTTTACCAAGTTCATATTCTTACGTGCAATGGAATTTTTAGCGTAGGAGCTAGAAAATAAAGAATTCATGTGTAATTCAAAGTTTTGGGTGAACTACCATTGTCGCATATGCAGCACAAGTATCTGACGAATTTTTTTAATCAGTTAAATTTGATTTAGCTAGAAAATTTAATGGGCATTTCCGCGGGTCGCGAACGTACGCTTTTGATGTACAAAAAAGACTAAAAAAGACAGAAAACAAAAACTATCCGCACTTTTCTTTTTGCGATTTAATAGCATTTTGTTACCTCTGTGTTTAGTGCAAAAGACGGGGTTTATCGAGTTTTAGATTTCATAATACTAGCAATAAACATGAGGTCGCGAACGTACGCGGAATAGAAGTCGACTTTGGCTTAATCTAGTGAAATGCAAAACTCTGTTAAATGGAACGGAATATTCTAAAGCTATTAATTTATTATAAATGAGGATTAATGTAGCTTTCTATCGAGTGCTTACACAGAAAAATATCTCGATTGGTTTTTTTAAAATTGAATTAATTACCGGTCGCGAACGTACGGTTAAAAAGAGCAAGATAAAAATTAACCGTTAATCGAACTTTTTTGGTCTCTATGCATTTTTTTTCTTCTTAATTGATTGCAATGAAGAGATTTTGTAAACATAGCATATGTTTTGCATGTTAAATATTTAAATATAAAATTGTCATTAAATTTTATTTTTCGGTCCAGGCTAACCATTTGCCAAATGCCCATATGGGCATTTCCACCAAAAGATAAGCCTGGGCCAAAAAGTTAAAATTGGATAATATTCGGCAGTGGCGTACCGTGTAGTTATGCCGCCCGGGGCGGAAGTCGACTTTGCCGCCCCCTTCCCCCTTGAATAGTCCTAAATTTTAACCTTTTTTCTATAATTACAATTAAGTTTTTCTAATTCTTTCCATCAAAAACTTCTCTGTAACATAAAGGGACGTACGCTGGATTTTGATTAGGAATGACGAAGGCCTTAATTGTGAGGGGAGTATTATTTTGCAAAAGTTGCTATCATTATTGGAAAGAATTCTTGGGGATGTATAATAAAGGTGCGCCGCAGGTTAAAATTGTTTCGCAAAATCCGCGGAAACGTATTTTACATATCTTCTTAACCAAAATTTAAATACAAATTGACTTCGATGGGCCGAAAAAAAATTGTTTTGAGGTCGAACATGGTTTTCTAGTTTGATAGCAAATGCGTTTCGAAATTAGTTTTTTACTCCAAAAAAACGTTCCTTGTAGGGTGCCTGTAGAGGTTTTTACTGGAGGCTGATTTAATTGGACGAGTTGGACTACGTTTTTTGGAAACAAAACTCAATGGCAGTATAGAATTGTAAGCTCCAAAAATTCGGAAAATATCGCGAAATAGATGGACGCGAACTATGATGAATTAATGTGAAAATATTTATTCTTGTTTGATAATTATTCTTTTATAATTAACACTATACATTGTTTTTTTTTTAGTCCATGTAACAAACTATTAAAGAACTCATTCTGTATCGATTACAAAGTATATTTGAAAACAACTTTCTGATTTTGCTCATTGGAATAAAATTTTTGGATTTTAATATGGAAATTGTGGTTATTTTTTTTGATAAAAACAATTTTTTTTTAATTATTGTTCAGTTGACACAACTTTTCTTTCATTAGAACTTTTCAAGGCATACTACAAATCTGCACCCTCCTGCATACTCCCATGAGAACATAATCAATATAGCAGCATGTTTGACTCTGTCTATGGTAGACCTCTGCTCTTTAATCCCTTTATACTGATTCGTAAGCTTTCAAAAATGCATTCAATGAATATTTCTTATATTACTAGATCTTGAAGTGCAGAATCTTGCAACGTTCTCCATATTGAAATGACAGCAAAGTCTAAATCACTTTCAGAAATACCACTATTTCTTAATTTAAGAGAATAATCAATATACATTTTGAAATTATTTACCGCCCCTGAAATTTGCTGCCCCTAAAATTTGCCGCCCCAAAAACTTCCCGCCCCTGAAACTCACAGCCCTCAAAAATTGTCGCCCCTAAAAATTTGCCGCCCGGGGCGGGCCGCCCCTCCCGCCCCCCTTGGAACGCCACTGATATTCGGTAGGATATATTCTGTTTCACGGCCGGGCTAGCGAAATTTTTCTCATTTTGATATTGTGACTTTAGATTACATGTACTTTCACTATCTAAAATCTTACTGATGGTTTCTGTGTGGTTCAAAGGGTTATACATGAATGCAAAAGACACCATGAGAAACGATGTCAATACAATTTACTGTAAGTTTTTGCTTCGCATTATAGCAGAAACCACATAAATATAATGATGGAAAAAACTGTCCCGTGCGAAAATGCTTAAGTTTACATTTAAAAAAAACTGTAAGCTATTTTTGGGTGAAATAAAAACCATTTTAAAGAGACATCGCTGCACTACATTCTAGAATTTATCGCATTAATATATTCCCTCAGGATTCGCTGAAATCGGCATTTGAATGGTTTCCCGCGATGTTTTTTTGCGATTATCTTGAAACCAAAAATGTTTCCAAAATCGATTTTTTCATCAATTGTAGGGCTATTGAAGAGCTATAGGTTAAGCCTATTGTGAAAATAAAAATCCGTTTTATTTTGACTTTTTTGAATGTTTAAATGCTTAAGCACCATTTACACGACCTGATCGCTTCGTCTGGCGAAAACTCATCTGATCAACTCAGTTTTGCTTTTTCACATGCCTGAGAAGCTCAGATGAGCCTGTTGCAGAACCATTGGTTCATCGGAATCATCTGGTTCATATGAACACTGCAGTAAGGCAACACTGTAACTCGATAAATGCCACTCAGATGAGTGCTCAGGCCAAATAGAACCGGTTCTATTTCGTCTGATCGCTCATCTGAGTAGCTTCATGTCTACTCAGACGCCTTTTTACACTGTCAGACAGCAAATCAGACGAAAACTCAGATGAGTGATCAGGTCGTGTAAATAGAGCTTTACGATTGTCCTGTTCGACGTCATGGAAATGCCCATATTCAAAATACCAATAATTGAATGAGTTCCAATTTACATTCATGTTTCTGAATTAGCAAAAAACAAAATTATTCCTGAACCACGGTTCGAACTCGAACCTAGGTTCACTGACCATCTGAACTCGCTCCGTTAACTCGAACCCAAAAAGTTTCGCGCGTTCTAACCCCGGAGTGAACTTATTCCGATTTTAGTGGAGGAAAGTAGTAGTTTTTAAAGCAGGAAGAGAAGCTTTGGATTTGATTAGAGTTTAGTGTAATCTTGCATCCTGCAAGGCATAGTTAGTAGTACAACGTTTCAGTGCGAAGAGGTTATCGCTCACTTACTTCAATACTAGAATAACTCAAAATATTCCATTTTGAGAAAAACGCGTGCAAAGTTCTCAAGGGGTTTAACTCAGAAAAAATGATTCTTTTAAGTGTTAAGTTAATTTAGTAAAATATTTGAAATTCAAAATGCTCCTTAATCAATATTGAAAATATGATGCTTTAACTGAAAGCCGAAGTCTGTTTGCGCAATATCGACTACAGGACAACTGAGATATGACGCTCTTGCAATAACATAAAAATAAACCTTTAAAATTATATATCGACATATTTTACTCTCACGTGAAAAGTAAAAGAGAAATCAATACGAAAATAGTACAAAATAGTACACAACACAGCGTATATTTCTGCATCAATAAGTCAAAAATCGTATTTTTTGAGTTATGCCAGTATTGAAGTAAGTGAGCGATATAATATCGAGTCAGTTTAAGTATAAAGATTACCCCAAGCATTGACAATTGGAGTCATGTACAAGAGATTTTGGATGAATGCGAAAGACAACATAGAGGAAATTACTAAATCCTAAACGCATTAGTTGAGCTTTGCGAACTACTGTTTCGCCTCACTGAGCACCATGTAACTTCTGGCTATTTGCTCAACTTAAGAGACCGCTCCGTTTAAATCAGTGGTGCCCAAACACACACTATCAAGCTTTGCGATTGTGTGTGTAGCAGGGAAACACGAAGTAAACGTCATTATATCAAATATAGGCTACAAACAAACACACAAATGAGTGTGCGTGCTATTTATAGAGCACACATATACTCTCTCTATATGCGTGTGGCTGCGACGCCGGCAGAATTTTGACTTCCTATCACGCGGGATAGGGCAATTGACATTTGGGCACCACTGGTTTAAATTGTTTTTAATCGATACAAGAGATGTAAACCAAAACAAAGATGAAATTGAAGGCTATTCCCATGCAACCTTAGGGCACTACTTTAAGGAAGATGAAATAAATTTACAAGACTAAAAAACGATTTATAATCTCCTATAGTCTGAGATCGACGCGCTCATACAGACAGACAGACGGAAAGACGGATGGACGGACCTGGCTATACGGACCCTGCTGTTGATGCTGATCAAGATCATGGTGGAAATAATAAGCTGAAGCCGAGTGAGACTGCGCTGTTTCTGTTTGTAGGGCCAAATGGCCAGTGCGTTGTGAAATTTAGAGGATAAACAAATGTTTTGCCGCCCTCCTATCTCACAGGCATACATCAACTGATCCTCAGCATAGGCTGACGGCTTCACCTTGTTGATTCCACCTTGATCAAGAGTATAAATACTTAATAGGGTCGGAAATGTCTCCTTCTCACTGTTTAATACTTTTGCAGAACTTCATGATCCTATTTTGACCATTTCCAATGATTACGGGGTAAAAAAGGATTGGAAAAATTGTGTCTTTTTGGCTGTTAAACATTGTTACCTTTTACAATGTCATATTTATTATAATTAAGAAATAAGGCTTTGACTTATTTTATGTTTCACTCTAATAACTCAATTCTATTATTGTTTTTTTTTTTACAACAGAAAAATCCAGCTGCTGGAAAGCCACCAATAGGAAATAAAAATAAAGCTGTCGCTGACAAAGGTGGAGCCAAGAAAGGACAAGATCAAAAATCTGCCGGGGGTGGTGGTAAAAAGGGCGGCAAAAAATAGCAGCTGTTAAATTTTAAAGAGAACTTAAATTACAATCTAAAAATATATAATTAATTATTAAGGATAAAATGAAATATTAAAAATTTCCTAACATATACATAATTCTGGACTTGGCTCATTTTATAAATGTGTTTAGTTTGAAATTAGAAACAGCTTTACTCTGATTTCAGCACTTATCGCTATCAATTTTGGAATATGTCGACTTCGGTTTGTTAACCTTTGGATAAGACATTATTTATAAATTAGTTCTATTATATGCATGTTATTAATTTGTTGACGTTTGCTTCATTCTACAATACAGAAAAAAATCATCGGGATATTTAGAAAATGATTTATTTGCTTCATTTGTTTTTTGTGATGGGTTGAACCCGCAGCGACTTTGTCCGCCTCCAAGATTCCCGTCCTAAAGCTTGGTATGGAGATGCCCGCGAAATACCCGCGAAATGAAAAAGTCTATATAAAAAGAAATGATTTCACACGGATTTCGCAAATTACTGTTTCGTGAGTTGGTATGGAGTTCACGCGCGAAATTGGCATATCGATATCACAGCGCTGTCCCCCAACGTCAACGTGTCACGCGATAGTCACCCGATAGGCAAGTGATGAGAGATGATTTCAAAGGTGTGAAATATATGTAAAACATATTAATGGTATTCCTGAAAGTGATTTGCTTTTGATTTGCTTTCGATTTGATTTCGCGAAACAGCTGATCACAGCTGCTCCATACAAAATGAGCTGTGTGCCCAGAAAATGTTAGGAAATTAAGGTCATACTAATTGATTTCGCGAAATCAGCCTTGAAGTTGATTTCGATTTGCTTTCGTTTTAGTGTGACCGTTCTCATAGAAGAAATGGCTCCGCGCGCATGTTGTTTGTTTAAATTTTGTTGTGATTTAAGTATAAAGAATGTTGTAAGTTATTTTGCATTCCATATTTTAGCAATTAAATGATAATTATTTATTGCATCTTGACTCCATACGAAACTACTGAAAACAAGGCCCGCGGCCTTAAGTGGACAGAGTCATAAGTGCTCGAGTTCCTGGAGCTTGTGCTTGACGTGGTCAGAGATGTTCAGGCTAACATATTTGCACAGCTCTCCTAGAAGGTTCGAGGTTACAAATTCTTCCACTATTTTATCCTGCCTCTTCCTCTTTGGATCTGTCAAATTGCAGGTCACTTTCTGTGGCCATAAACAAATAAATAATTAATTGAATTCACCTTAGTAAAGTTACAAACTTCTTAGAACTACAGACTCTGCCCACATACTATTGTTAAAGAAGATTAGAAAATTCAATTTTACAATTTCATTTGTCATTTTTTGCTTACCCGCCAATGTTTAAATTTTGCGCCAGTTGAAAGCAAATCAAAATGAAATCAGGGTCGTTCCACCAACTGCTTTGCTTTTGATTTCACGAAAGCAAATCAAAAGCAAATCAACTTTCAGGAATACCACTATTTTTCGTACTCTACATGGCGGTAGACACTCATATACATAAAAGTGTTGTGGCGCGGAGATTTTAAATGAGTAGGACAACTATACAAAAACATTAAAAAGGCTGAACATCTTTTCATTGGAGGAAAAGGTGATAGCGGCTTGACAAAAATGATCTGTAAAAGTATAGATAATTATTGAGTTTAATTATGCTATTCACAATTGACAGTTTTTGCTAGGAGATCATTGCAACGCAGCTTGGGCTTCGTTAAAGGACAGCGCCACCGTTCGCTGGCGGCGTCCTAAGCACGCCAAGAGGTAAAGCGGTGGTGGAGTATCCATCGCAACGATGTGAAGTGGCAGTTAGCTCCACTTGTGTCGTTTTTGACCAAATTGTCGGCACAAGGATGATGAGGAACTTGGTCCAGCACAAAGTGCTTCAATTGTGAACGACGGCGATTCCGTATGTCGACCGGATGACCCGCAGAACTTTTTAATGGTCAGACTTGGGACTTCTTTTTCGCCGCAAGTCGTGGACAACATCTTCTAATCTATGATATTGCATTATAAGCACATAACGTCGAGATGAAATGGCCACAACAGTCGATTCTGCCATTTCCCCAGTCGTGTCCAAAGAGCACCAATTGCCAATTGAATCAAATGATTGAAAAGCTACAAATAAAGGTAACGATGAACCTACAAACGATTTTTTTTTGCGATTTATTTATGTTATACAACTGCCTCCACATGGATCTTCACAGGAAGTAAGGATTAAACAAACACTGCCGAACCCTAGGTGCCTTCACTAAAGCTACAAATCACATAAAGCTATTGCTGCAACTTTTGCATCATTATAGGCCACCATAAATATTCGCTGTGAATTAGTTTAAATTGTCCCGCCAAATTAAATTTGAAAACAAAGCAACTAGAGATGAGCGATTTATTTCGCACTTGCTATCGACGAAATAATGTGCAGAGATTTCGCACACTTTGCGCAAGTATCTCCATACCAAGCTTAAAGGTCCAAACCAAATTTTCTAGGAGCTCGAAAATTCCGCAATTATTTGTTAACACTAGCAAATAACCCGTTGCGCTTCGCTGCGCTTTCAACAGTATAGATCCAATGCACACCCACTTCCCGCCCACATCCCACTCACTTCCCGTCCACTTCCCGCCCTTTTCCCGTCCACTTACCGCCCACATCCCACCCAATTTTCCAATTTTCCGGAAATTTTCCGACCGTTAGGGCAAAATTTTTCAAGTTCGGAAAATCACATTTCAATTTAATTCACCTACTTTCCTTTCAAACCGAGTTTCAAGCCATTTGGATGAAAAATAGTTTTTTGCATGCACAATTTTCCGGCCATTTTTCTCACGGGCGGATTTTCCGACATTGAAAAATCACATTTCAAATTATTTCGTATTCTATCCTCACAAACCGCGTTTCAAGCCAATAGGATGAAAAATGTTGTTTTCATGCAGAATTTTCCGGAAATTTTCCGACCGTTAGGAATATAATTTTTTGTTATTTTTCGATATCAAGAAAACACACTTCTAGTAAATATTTTCAGCACTTTTCGTTTTGGAGAGCAATGGGAGCTGCGTTGAGGAAATGCTTTCTTAGTACAATGTCCGATCACTATAGGAAGTTATTGTGAAATTTTGAAATTTCTAACTATTACGGTTTAGCTTCCAGGGTGATGATCAGGTCCAATGTCTTATCACTATATGTATATAGATACTTCTGCCGCACGACCACATAGTGAATTTTGGGTCAAGCGATATTATATGAAGACTTTGCATTTCAGGGCAGCATCAGCACTCTTCAATTTAAATTAAATTCAAATTGGCTTTCCCCTTCCCTCCACAGCTTACGACTCTTACCCTTGCCCACACACAGCACACTCTCTCTCTCGCGCTCTTAGAAAAACAGCTTATTCCACAACAGTCCAGAACAACTTTTATTGGCCTTTTCACTTATCTCCCGGTGAAATTTTCCAAATTATCTTTTATAGCGCGCGCCTACATAACTAAACGAAGGTCTATGCCAGAGCCGGCCACCTTTAGCTCATATGAGCCGAAGTCTGTCAAGTTTTACAGCAAACGCGAGCCGAAGTTATGGTTGTGTAAATCGGTAAGCACTGCATTGCAAGTAAATCGCGTATTGTCTGGAGAGAGCTCTCTTGTTCACCAACACAAGCGCACTTTTTTTTTCCTCTCCATTTGGCCGCCTCTGGACTATGCCAAATCTTAGATTTCTAGAATAAGCAGTTTTATCTATTTTTTATTTCAATGACTTGAAACTCGGTTTGTTGTGTCAAAATGAGAATTTATTTGTGTTTTCATTTTTCAATGTTGAAAATACTGCCAGGATGCACACTGGGAAGTGGGTGGGATGTGGATGGGAAGTGGGTGAATTGCGGTTGAGCTGGGCGTGGTAAGTTGTTTTGAAAGCGGATGGGATGTGGGTGGGATGTGTGTGGTAAGTGCGTGGGATGTGTGTGGTAAGTACGTGATATGTGGGTGGTAAGTGGATGGGAAGTGGTGGGATGTGGGCGGGATGCGGGTGGTATGTAGTTGGGAAGTAGGTGGGATGTATGAGGGAAGCGGGTGGGATGTGGGCTGATATTGGTTCATATTGTTGAAGGCGCAGCGAAGCGCGATGGGATATATGCTAGTCTTCTATATATATTCAAACATATAACACAGTGGGCATCCCGGCGGTATTTCCAACATCGGAAAATGAAATCACAAATGAATTCTCATTTTGACCTTACAAACTTTCAAGTCAATCGGATGAAAAATAACATTTTTCTCATACAAACTTTTCAGACACTTTTCCGGGTGCAGTTTTTCAAAACCCCGTCTTAGTACGCACTTTCCCCACTAACAGAAACTCCTGTCCAAATTTAAGCCTTCTATCTCTTACCGTTTAGGTAAAAAAAAATATGGCGCTGCGAAATAAGGCCCCAATGAAATAAGGCCCAAAAAAAAAAATGAAATAAGGCCCCAAAAATTTATATGGAAAACAAAAACAACGATTTTTTCTCAAATTTGGGGTGTTATTTCATTTTTTGGGGCTTTATTTCCTAAATAAAATTTTAAAATGAAATAAGTCCCCAAAAGAAAAAATGAAATAAGGCCCCAAAAATTAGGTTTGCGGTCTTATTTCATTTCACGGAAATAATACCCCAATTTTTAATATGAATTTTTTGGGGTCTTATTTCATTTCTCTTATTTTTGCTGATATATGGAAAAAAATTCCAATAACGGTTAATTTTCTTATCTGCCTGCGTTTTCTGACTTAGTATTTGATGCATTTTTGTACAGATGTGCAAAAGTACCGTTTTACAATTAGTTCAGTGATAACCTTTGGAGTTTGTTGATCAGTTTAGTGATTTGCATTGTGTAAAGCAGACGTTCAAGTGCGAGATAAAATTATGAAGTGCGAAAAAATTGTTGCATTACGGCGAACTGGAAATTTGTTCTACGTCAAAGAACAAAAAATGCTGTATTTTTACGAGGTAATTATATTGTCTATTTTAAAAAATCTTAGCGCCGCACACGAGATTTTTTTTATATGAAAACTTTTTATATCATATTAAAAAAATTGTGTCAATCTCATACCTGTTAAATAATGATTATTAGTTGTAGTCATTATTAATTAGATTATTTTTGTTTAAAAGTTAAATTAATGATTAAATTGCGATTATTTTCGGTTTCACACAATAATTTAATGATTACGATTAAAAATAATCAAAAATAATGGAAAATTACCATAAATTATTAAAAATAATTGAAAATAATGGAAAATAATGGAAAATAATCGTTTCCATATTTTCCATTATTTCAATATTTTCCATTATTTCCATATTTTCCATTATTCCATATTTTCCATATTCCATATTTCCATTATTCCATATTTTCCATTATCCATATTTCCATATTTCCATATTTTCCATTATTTCGACTATTTGAGACTATTTTAGAGAAACAAATTATTTTCAACATCACATTTAATAACAACAATGTTTCTGTACGAGATTGGCTACAAATATTATCAAGAACGTATAAATATTACAGTTTTCACATAAAATTAAACACAAACATTAAACATATTCAGTAGGGGGTCGATTTCGTATGGGCCGAAAAAAACGTACCAGGCGTATAGCAAAAACGAAATCTACGGTCAATTCTAAGAAAATTTCACCAAGAAACCAAGGGTCTAAAATGAATTCCTAGTCCGCGCAAATCGACTTCAAATATTTATGTTACTTTTTCCCAAAAATCAAGTTAGAAAGTCGCTGAACACCTACTATAACATGTTCTGTATACCCCAGAGCTTGCATTTATCTGAAAAATTTCATATAGAAGCCACACAAAGTGATACAGGTGTCAAAAAGTGAGCCCAGTGCTGCCCATCAACGTTGAAGCGGTGCTACCCATCAAAATTTTTTGTTTTACGTATAACTCCGCTATCGATCATCCGATCTTCATAGTTTCTTTGGCGAATCGATAAATAATCATGATTATAAAATATCTCTAGAGGGTACAAACCATCTATCTCCAAAACTGTGGGAGATATGAGGTTTTTTCTAAATTGCGGGGGCGGAAGGGGCGTGGCAACCTGTGACATAAAAATTTGTTTGCCGACAACTACAAAGTATTTGTCCCATACAAGTCAAACCTCTATCTCTTACCATGTCAGAGATCTGTACTTTGCAGGTATTTGGACAGACAGACGGACATGACTATCTCTGGTATACATTTTTTTAGCTTGGACTTTTCGACCTAACAAAAGATGGATTTCCGGTAGATACTAGCAAACAAATCGTTTGCACTAAAATACCTGCAGAAATCAGCAGATTTTGTTTGGAAACAAATAAATAACAATTGCTCAAAATAGGAATCGGAGATTGGTTATTCTCACTGAGGAAATAGCCCACAGGATTAAGCCATGAATGAATGTGAAAACATTGATCCCCCGAATAACCGATTGACGGAATGCTAAGCAGCTACTGACAGTCCTGGCAAAAGACATCCAAGCAGAAAATTTCCACTAGCTACCAAATTATCTGCAACACTAGAGAAGCAATGTAGAAAGGATAACCCGGCTCGGTTCCACCTGAGAACTGATTTGCTTTCTTGTACCATCTTTCAACGATTAACTGAACAATTGATTCTCCATAGTGTCGTTGTCAACCCCAATGACTCATTAATTATATAATCTTCTTCAGTGACAAATTGATCGTTGTTATCAGTTATAAAAACTAAAATAGTGCATTCTAAATAAAATTCACCAAAAATTTAATTGTGCGTCAGGGACATCTTTTGATCAAAAAAGTAGGCAGCTATCCGGGTAAAGTTACCTTTTCGTAAAGAAGCTTTGGCGAAAAGTCATATGCTAAAAAAAAAATAATACCGTTACTAGGTTTATGCTAGAATTTCACGATTTCTTCAATTGCAAAACAAATTTGTTTCTGTAAATTTACAAAAGGCCAGCACAATGAGAATACAAAAGATCGCCAACACCAACAACGAAAGTGACTGCGCCACGGCAGGTTCTAGTTACGTAATCGAATCATAATGGTGTTTATGCATGCACGAGGCATTCAGAAACGATTTTGCAAAATGAGCATAGCATAAACGTAGTAGTAAATAGTCCATAAAGCTGTAAAGTACAGATCTCTGACACGGTAAGAGATAGAGGTTTGACTTGTATGGGACAAATACTTTGTACTTGCCGGCAGACAAATTTTAGTCACGGCGCCACGCCCCTTCCGCCCCCGCAATTTCCCACAGTTTTACAGATAGAGGTTTGTACCTTCTAGAGATATTTTGTAATCATGATTATTTATCGATTCGCCAAAGGAACTATGAAGATCGGAGATCGATAGCGGAGTTATACGTAAAACAAAAAATTTTGATGGGTAGCACCGCTTCAACGTTGATGAGCAGCACTGGGCTCACTTTTTGACACCTGTATCACTTTGTGTGGCTTCTATAGAAATTTTTCAGATAAATGCAAGCTCTGGGGTATACAGAACATGTTATAGTAGGTGTTCAGCGACTTTCTAACTGATTTTTGGGAAAAAGTAACAAAATATTTGAAGTCGATTTGCGCGGACTAGGAATCATTTTAGACCCTTGGTTTCTTGGTGAAATTTTCTTAGAATTGACCGTAGATTTCGTTTTTGCTATACGCCTGGTACGTTTTTTCGGCCCATACAAATCGACCCCCCTACGAAGTTTAATGTTTGGTTTAATTTTAGTGAAAACATGTAATATTTAATACGTTCTTGATAATATTTTGTAAGCCAATCTCGTACAGAAACATGTTGTTATTAAAGTGATGTTGAAAATAATTTGTTTCTCTCAAAATAGTCTCAAATAGTCGAAATAATGGAAAAAAGGAAATAAGGAAAATAATGGAAATAATGGAAAATAATGGAATAAGGAAAATAATGGAATAATGGAAAATAATGGAAATAATGGAAAATAATGGAATAATGGAAAATAATGGAAATAATGGAAAATAATTGAAATAATGGAAAATAATGGAAACGATTATTTTCCATTATTTTCAATTATTTTAATAATTTATGGTAATTTTCCATTATTTTTGATATTTTAATCGTAATCATAAATAATCATAAATTTTCACCAACCTTTTATACTACGACTATTTTCCAAAAATAATTTAATTGATTAGTAATTAAAAATCGCTGCGAATTTTTTACAAAAAATAAAAATTTTCATTATTATTTAATGTTATAGGTAGTTTGTTTCACTAAAAATCCAAATAAGAATATATTTTAAAATTTTATATTAGGTATTTCCAATAGTTTTTATTTTATTGAATAAATTGAATAAAGCAATAAAATGAACACAAAAAATTGAATTGAAAAATTGGGGTGTTATTTCATTTTTCAAAATGGGGTATTATTTCATTATGAAATAACACCCCAAATTTGGGGCCTTATTTCATTTTTTTTGGGGCCTTATTTCATTTCAGTGGGGCCTTATTTCATAATTTAAATTGGGGTATTATTTCATTATGAAATAACTCCCCAAATTTGGGGACTTATTTCATTTTATCGTTTGGGGACTTATTTCATTGGGGACTTATTGCCTGCAGCCAAAAAATATATATATTCAATTTAATTACCTGTGTGGGTGGAATTGATAACTAACATTTGACAAAAGAAAAAGAGTTTCGGATCGGTTAACTGCCTGTCCTTTCAATATTGTATTGGATATTGAATTTTGAATTTTTGTGTAAGTATCTGTTTATTGAAAACGATTGGTTAATTTTTCTCCCAAACCTTTGCAGATACGGTCTATAATGTTACGCATATTTGATGAGCCAAGAACATTAAATGGGATACCGTTCTCAGTCACAAGTTCAATGTAGCTACGAATTAGCAGTTTTTGTTTAATTAAATTTTAATAGTTTGCTTTCGAATCGTATTAGTATTAGTTAGTATTCCTTCACTGCTTGATGAGTAACTTCCACATATTTTAAGATATCGAATTCAAATTTATAACTTAAATTTATATTAGCAATAACTATAATCCTAGAAATTTACATCACGATAATAATCAGCCGAGTGAAAAAATGTTGCATACTTTTCGGATGTTCACCCTCAGGTGATGTTTTTTTATGAGTAACGGGTATATCAAAGTCGGTTAGAGCCGACTTTACTTTACGCTCTCGTTTCTATTTGTACTTACCTAGATAGTTATATATTTTAATGGAATGTTCTTGCGTTCCAATCATTTTTCTGATAATAGTTACAGACCTTCGTAATTAATACACATTGCATTACTGAGAGAAAAAAGAATTGATAGTACATACAACGTTCAGAAATTTTCTTAACAATTTTGTTTACTTTTCCATCAATTAACGTTTTTACCAGAAGAAGAAGAAGAAGAAAAAGTGCCTGTGCTGCACCTCGTGCGTACTCCCATGCGCCCAAATAATGCCCCAGTATATTCATTATGTGAAAACACAATATGGACATTCCCGTCTACTTAGCCCACCCAATTTATTTCAAAAACTTAAAGCAATTAATGTTTGAAAAAAAACACTGCTATTTACGTATTGATGGAATCATCTCCGACCCCATAAAATATATATATTCTTGATCAGCATGACGTGCTGAGTCGATAGAGCTTTGTCCGTCTGTCTGATTCTATGCGAACTAGTCTCTCTCCCGAAAAGAACTGATTAAAACTCAGAGCAAGAACCGGAACCGATAGTTTTTAATTTTTTGTGTCCCGGTATATTTTTTGGAGCACCGATATTTTTGGATCCGAAAAGACTCTAAGAAAAGAGCTCTAAGTAGTAAAAAAAATATTTACCTTGCGGTCCAGTTAGAATTGATAAATTTCGAGATTCTCTCGAGATGGATAAATCGACTCGGCTGTTGATGCTGATTAGGAATATATATACTTTATAGGGTCAGAAATGCTTCCTTCTCCCTGTTACATACATTTGCACAACTTCATGACCCCTTCTACCCATTTTTAATGGGTACAGGTATAACAAGTGAGAAAGTCGGTCAAGCCCGACTATAACATACTCTGTACCTGGAGTAGAAGCTGATTGCAATGCTGGTGCTGCGCTCATCTCTAAGTCTCTCTATTTCTCTCTCTCTCTCTCTCTCTCTCTTTCTAAGATTGTGCGGTGTTAGTTGTAAGAAGGTGGGAGGTGGTGGGGGGAGGGTGATATACATTTTTGCTCATAACTTGGGAACCGCTCATCCGATCTTTATAATTTCTTCGGCAAATCGATACATTTTGCTAATTACTAACTATCTCTAGCAGGTGCGAATCGTCTATCTTCAAAACTGTAGAAGATATAACGTTTTTTCCAAATATACCATCTCCGAGATCTGTTTGTTCATACGGACAGACGGACATGGCTATATCGACTCGGCTGTTAATGCTGATCAAGAATATATATACTTTATAGGGTCGGAAATGATTCCTTCTCCCTGTTACATACTTTTGCACAAACTTAATATACTCTATGTACCTTTGGTACAGAGTATAAAAATAGAGGGAAGGTAACTTCAGCTCGGCCGATGTTTATATACCCTTGAAGCTAGTTTGTAATGCGACAGCTTAATGTTATATTCATTCGATTTCGATTAAGCTCTTCAAATTTGTGTTGAAACAGATAATATTCATAGATGGGAAGTATACAGACGCTACCATTGAAAACAAAAAAGTTTTTCTCACTAAAACTAGTTTTTCGACCGATCATTCCCATGGCAGCTATACGATATAGTCAACAAATGTGCTGCGTATTTGTACCAAAAGACTTCGTGCAATGTTTGGTTAAGATAGCTTTAAAACTGACGGAGGAGATAGCATAGTAACAGACGGACGGACGGACATGGCTATATCAACTCAGCTCGTCATGCTGATCAAGAATATATATACTTAATGCGGTCGGAGATGCTTCCTTTTGTGCGTTTCAAACATCCGGACAATTTAAATATACCCTCTCCAAGGGAATAACAATTTTGCCTCCATTGCGTCCTTCTATTATATTGGAATACGTGGACACAGCGCACGCCACAATCGATCATCTGTGCCCCATTTTCGAAAATGGAATAATCATCAAATATGGAGATGTGAACACCGTTAGACTATTATCTTTGGGGAGCGGTCAAGGGCAAATGTTATGCAAACAATCCTGAAACAATTGATGAGTTGAAGAATGAGATTCGAGTTGCTATTGCAGACATACGTGCCGAAACAATTGACCACGGCCGGCATAACCACACGCTATGCCACTGTGCCAAATTCTCATGACTCTATGGCGAAAATTCGTGAAAAACTGTCTATCGCGTTATTTCGAAAGCTAAACATCTAGGTAGCGCAACGTCTCAGTTTTTGCCGCGAGCTTTTGACTTGGACCTCGCAGTGGCATAGCGTGGTCTTCTCAGACGAAAAAAAGTTTAATTTCCAGATCGTTATAGTTACTATTTCCATGATCTTCGCAAGGAACCCCATCATTTGGACCGTCTGCACAGCACAGCTGCCACCTGTAAACTTAAATTTCTGTCATTAATTATGATAGCGTTGTGTAACAATGAAATATTAAAAGAGACTTTTCCATATTTTAACAACCTATGTATATATTTGCATGATATTGCGCCGATACATACTGCTCGGGTTGTAAAATCCTATATACAGAACCAACATGTGGACTTACTTAGCTGGCCGCCCTACTCACCCGATTTAAGCATAATCGAAAATGTTTGGGGAAGGCTTACACGTGAGATACATGGCTCAGGAAAACAATACTCGACTGTACGCCCACCACGTCGAATGGGGAAGCTTCGATGTAAACGATCGAGGTGAGTACTTAGTAGAATTCTATCCAGGCTCGACCTGGAAATATGAAATGTAGGATCTGTCCCGACATTTGTAACTCGAGTAAGGGAGGAAGTCCTTGACCTCACCTTCTCCAGCAAGTCAATTAAACCTTTTATTAAGGATTGGCAGGTTTCACTAGAGGAATCTATGTCGGACCATAGAATTATCCAATTTAGATTGGAAGCTAGCACACAGCAGAGTATCCCTAGCAGGAATCCCCGTAAGACAGATTCCACGCTAGGAAATAATATGCCTAGGATTGGGTCACCGAAACATCCCCAAGAACTAGAAATCTTAGTCGACGAACTAAATAAAAGTATAATCGATGCTTACGAAGAGAATTGCCCTCTTAGCGAATCGAGAAAAGAAAATGATGCCCCTTGGTGGAATCCTACCTTGGAGAAACTCAGAAAGAAGACCCGAATTCTTTTTAATGAAGCCAAAAAGAATGGGGACTGGCATAATTACAAGCAAGCCCTGACACTATACAATAGTGAGATAAGGAAAGCCAAAAGAAAGAATTACAGGAAGTTCTGCGAGTCTATAGAAGACACGAAAGAAGAAGCGAGATTGCATAAAGTCCTGGCCAAGAAAAGCCCGGATGGCAACATCTCGCTCAAAAAGGCTAATGATGCCTATACAGTGAGCAGCGAGGAGAGAGTACGTCTCTTGTTGGACACCCACTTCCCGGGAAACATCCCCGTGGAAGAATGTGTCGACCAAGAGCACTGCTACCAGCCTCGTATCACCGACAGGGCAGAAGCCAAGAAAGTTGTGTCCGCAGGCAGACTTGAGTGGGCAATTGGAACATTCCAGCCCTTCAAATCCCCCGGACCGGATAACATTTATCCAGCATTACTGCAGGAAGGAAAGGACATACTCCTACCCATCCTCAGGATAATCATCACCAGCAGTCTGGTTCACGTGCCTGGCGCAGAGCAAGGGTAGTCTTCATCCCCAAGGCAGGGAAGAAGGATATAACTAACCCCAAGTCCTTCAGACCCATTAGTTTGACATCGTTTTTACTGAAAACTATTGAAAAGCTAGTGGACAACAGCATACGAAGTACGCTGTTAAAGGAGGCACCCCTCCAACCAACACAGCACGCGTACAGAGCAGGCCGTTCGACCGACACGGCATTGTATCAACTCGGGAAGATACTCGAGAAAATAGTAGAAGACAAGGAAGTAGCTCTATGCGCCTTCCTAGAAATTGAGGGAGCATTCGACAACACATCCCATAGTGCTGTCAAGAATGCCCTGATCAGAAGAGGAATAAGCCCTACAGTAGGCAGATGGGTAGACTCACTACTACCAAAGACAATACATATATAGATACCGCATCTCATACAATATTTTTTTTTTGGGATCCAATGTCAGCTCCCAATAAAAATCGTTATTTGCGTCACATGTGCCATCTAAATTATCTATAAATTTTTGCTCTTAGCAGAATAGTTAATTTAGAAAACGTATAGCTAAGTTTCAGTATACGCATCCTCGTAAAGGCAGCGAAATGCAAAAATTTGCATCCAATGTCAGCTCCCAAAAAGACTCGTTTTTAGTTTCACATGCGTCATCTATAATATAAATAAATCTTTGCTACTACGATGCAGAGAAGCCTCTGCAGTGGCGGGTGAAGAAACCATCACAGTCACCACAACTAGAGGATGCCCTCAGGGGGGAGTTCTCTCCCCATTGTTGTGGAGCCTACTAGTGGACGAGCTCCTAGAAAAACTCGCCTCCCTGGGCATAACATGCCAAGGATACGCTGATGACATTGTCATCGTTGCGAGAGGAAAATACGAAGAAACCCTATGTGACATAGTCCAGAGGGGTCTGAAAGCCACTTCTAATTGGTGCAAGGAGGTTGGGCTCAACCTAAACCCGGCGAAAACCATCGTAGTACCGTTTACTAGGAAATACAAGCTAAGCAGAATGAGGCCAATACGCCTATCCAGCTGCCTCATTACACCAAAAAAAGAAGTCGAATACCTCGGCGTTGTCTTTAACAACAGGCTGAGGTTTGACAAGCACTTAGAGTATACACTCAGTAAATGCACTAGAGCACTAATCACATGCAGGAGCACAGCCGGAAAATCGTGGGGCATGGCACCACACATACTCCGATGGCTATACCTCATGGTTGTGAGACCAATGCTCACTTATGGAGCTGTCGTGTGGGGAGATAGATCAAACCTCCTCACAGTTGCAAAAACTGCAAAGGCTGGCATGTATATGCATGACTGGAGCCATGCGTATCTGTCCGACAGCGGCAATCGAGGTTTTGATGGAGCTAACTCCACTCCACCATACCATCGGCCTGAAGAAAAAAGCAACACTGCTCAGGCTAACAGCAGAAGGAGTGGGTAGAAACCACATAGTGAGCCTCAGAGACTCTGAAAAGCTGGAAAAGGAAATCCCTTTAATCCTCCGACCCAGAGACGAAATGGTGGCCGAGTATCACTTTAACAGGAATATCACTGTACACCAGAGTAATAAGAGAGAATAGATCTCACTTGAAGAGACACATAAAATGAAACCACACACAATTATGTGGTATACTGACGGGTCCCTAAAGCCCCAAGGAACCGGACTTGGGGTAGCAGGACCAGGAACGAAAATATCTGAACCAATTTGGACCAACTAGGCAGCAGGAACAACCTTACCCTACGATGGATACCGGGACACAACAACATCCCAGGAAACGAATTGGCCGACGAACTGGCACGCAAGGGTGCAGCCACCGCAATGGAATGAGACAAGCTACAGCACTAGTTGCGAACCACGACCTCAAAAGGTTCCAAATGTTAATCCAACAAGGAAAGAATGCCCTCAGGACTCTGACAGGGATCTACACACTCAGAAAATTATTTTTCTATATTTAAGAAAATCACCCTAGAATCGAAATCGCCCGAAAACTTAAAAAAAATTTCTATATTTATGAAAAAATTTTCTGTATTTAAGAAAAGTGGCCCCATAAATAAATTTTTTAGAAAAAACTTTTTAAAATTCAAAAAACTATATTTTTTTTCTAAATTTTAGGGTGAATTTTCTTTATTGCCTTTTCTAATTTTTAGGGTAATTTCACCTATGATTTTAGAAAATATTTGTTAAATATTTAGCGTACTTTGCCCTAAAATTAAGAAAATAAACCGCAATTTTAAGAAAGTTTTTCTAAATCCTTCGAAATTTCTAAAAATGTTTTCAAAATTGCATTGCGAAATGCTGCCGTTCGGTTTTAACGCGAAGCCGTCTATATGATGGCATTTGTTTACGCACACTAATGTCTATCGCAATGCCTGAAGAATGCAGATGTATTGAGCAAGTTTTTGTTTCGTCTTGTAGTAATCGATTAAAGGATTGTATAAAAAACATTAAAAACAATAACCATTTAATAAAAAAAACTATGCTCCTACGGGGATTGGATCCCAGTCCATGACATTTTCTAAGCTAATGTCTTATCCACTCGACCACGACTCTTGCCTCTTATTGAGTGGTCAATGTGAGTACTTAAGCTCCAAATACGCCACACAAATTCTTAGGTATGACTTAAAGGCAAGGTTCTGCTAAATAAAAAAAAACATTAATAACAAACATTAAAAAAAATATATATTAAATGAGAAGAAAAAGTATGCTCTTACTGGGACTTGAGCCCAGGCCTCCACGTTTGCTAACCGAAAGTAATGTTAACTAGACCATCTGTGTACATTATTAACTATAGTTATGTCGCTACGTCTTGCTCAAGGTTAATAGTCGAGTGGGCTAAGGCGTCGTCCGAGTGTTCAGTATTTGAGAGAGGCCCCGAGTTCAAGTCCCAGTAAAGTAAGTAAAAAAAATTTAAAAATTATTTATAGCTTAGAAAAAAGTGGCCCAACCCCCCAAGGGTTCGCGGCGAGGTGGATCAAACAACAACCACACACGGGGTGGACTGTAGTCTGTTCTACCCTGCCTCCCACTAAAATTTTTTTTTAGTCTTTTACTGTCAGCTGCTGCCTTCTCATGCTAGCGCTGCCATAACCGGTTGGGAATTTTAAATTGACTTAACAGCTAAAATTGTCTAAGTTTTTTTTAGAAAAATTGCCCTGAAATCTAGAACATAATTTTTTATTTTTTAGAAAAGAGTTTTCTTAAAAATAGGGCGAGTCGCCTCTGGAAGTTTTTTAAAGGCAATTTTCTAAAAATTAGGGCGAAAATGGCACTTTTTAGGGTGAACTGTTTTTTGAGTGCACGGGTCACTGCAGACTGCGGAGCCACATGTACAAGTTGGGAATAACAAACACCCAGCTGTGCAGATACTGTTTAGAGATGGAGGAGTCCTCTGAGCATATACTAGCACACTGCGATGCCCTAGCGAGGCGCAGACTTAGCAGATTTGGGAAACACATTCTACACCCAAGCAATATCAGTAACTTAGAACCCACAAAAATCCTGGCTTTTGTACAGGAGTTAGGGCTACTGGGAGAGTTGTAAGTTCAGTAGGGGGGCACAATAGACCAAAATTGGTCGCGGTGCACCACTTCCCCAACAACAAATAATAATAGCTTGGAACTCGATATCGTTAAATTATTTGGCCAGTTTGTATCAATAACTTTCAAACTAGGGTTGTCAATATTTAATCGATAGATCGATATTTTTGGTGGACGATATGATATTGTGTACACCGTTATTGACGATTATCGATATTTTTATAAACGATATATCGGAAAAGTTGCTATGGAAATACATTGGTGCAAAATTAAAATCGCATTTCAGAACTAATCATACTGCAGCAATAATCTGCAATATTAGGTGTCGGTAATAGAATATATTGAAGATATCGTCATGAACCAATTAGCTTATTGGGGAGCTGGTGCAGATGAATTCATGTTGTCTGAAAGTGCATTTTGATACTTTACTCTCTTGGCCTCTGCTTCGGCAAGCGTTTATCTTGTTTATGTGTAAATAGCGAAATGCCTTCTGCCTCTGGGGGCATCAGGTGACAATCGCTGATTTACAGACACCCGCAGCAGAATAACTGAAGAACTCATTAGACAGCGGGTTCTCTTAAGTTCTTCACTAAGCATAATCTGTACGTCTTTAAAGCCTACTCTCAGTGCACAGTGGTTGCGCCCATAGGCCCAAATTAAAAAAAAAAACAAGTAAGACCGTTGCAGTCGAGTTTTCTCGACTTCAAAATACCCTGTACAATTAACAAACACACACGCACACATACACAGAAACGTAAATATATTTTTATAATATATATTTTTGATTATAATCACGCGCTCTCACACACACGCACACACACACTCACGCGCAAGCCTCAAACAGAGTGCAATAAGTAAAGCGTGAGGTGGGGGGTGGGGGCAAAATTTGTTTCGTGAATAACTTCGGTGTTTTTGCTCGGATCTGATTGTGCTTTTCAGAATAGATACATTAAAGGCCTAAGATAATATATATTAAGCGACGATGTTGTAACTGTAAAATTGTGGCTCTGACAGTTTTTTGCGGTTTAAGGGGGGGGGGGGGGGGAAATTTTGCAAATCTGAAACAAACTTGATCTGCGTACGATATATACACATGCAAAAATTTGTATCTCTATCTCTTATAGTCTCTGAGATCGACGCGTTCATACAGACAGACGGACAGACGGACGGACGGACAGACGGACATGGCTAAATCGACTCGGCTATTGATGCTGATCAAGAATATATATACTTTATAGGGTCGGAAATGCTTCCTTCTCCCTGTTACATACATTTGCACAACTTCATGATCCCCTTTTACCCATTTTCAATGGGTACAGGGTATAACAAGTGAGAAAGTCGGTCAAGCCCGACTATAACATACTCTGTACCTGGAGTAGAAGCTGAATGCAATGCTGGCGCTGCGCTCATCTTTTACTCTCTCTCTTTCTCTCGCTCACTCTCTCTCTTTTTCGATCTCTGTCTCTCTCTATAATTGTGCGGTGTTAGTTGTAACATGCTGGCAGGGGGTGGGGGGAGGGTGACTAACATTTGTGCGCATAACTTGAGAACCGCTCATCCGATCCTTATCATTTCTTCAGCAAATCGATACATTTTGCTAATTACTAACTATCTCTAAAAGGTACAAATCATCTATCTTTAAAACTGTAGGAGATAAAACGTTTTTTTTTTTAAATTGCGGGGGCGGGAGGGGGCGTGGCCAATATTGAAAATAAACTTGATCTGCCTGCAGCTATAAGAAACATTTGTCCCATACATGTCAAACCTCTATCTCTTACCATCTCCGAGATCTGTGTGTTCATACGGACGGACGGACGGACAGACAGACGGACGGACAGACGGACGGACAGACGGACGGACAGACGGACGGTCAGACGGACAGACGGACATGGCTATATCGACTCTGCTGTTGATGCTGATCAAGAATATATATACTTTATATAGTCGGAAATGATTCCTTCTCCCTGTTACATACTTTTGCACAAACTTAATATACTCTATGTACCTTTGGTACAGAGTATAAAAACGATCTTAATGGCAAACCAGTTTTTTCCGGAAAGCTAACGGTACATTCTAAAAATAGAATGAAAAGCGTGAACACTTGTTCAATTTTGCAGCGCAGCTGCATTTAGTCAGCTTTTCGTCAAAACAAAATTGCATTTCAAAGTGGTCAAACGTTCGCTAGAGAGGTCCGAATTCGATTATTTAAAATGAATGTTAAAGTTTCAGGTATTTACTTTAAAAAAATTCTTCTTGTGAAATTAATTTGATTGATTTATTATTTATTGTGTGTTTTTGATTGATTATACCTTTTTAGTGAGTTTTTGAACGTCATTTTCATGTTTAAATAGACTTTTAGTTATGTTGCCCCCCGATCCCCCCTTTATGAGTGTTATCAGTGTATTTGTCAATGTTTTAAGGTAAAAACGAGAGCATAAGTTAAAGTCGGCTCTAACCGACTTCGATATACCCGTTACTCATGAAAAACATGTTTAACAGTGTTCCTGCGTTCCTTAGGGTAACCATCAGAAAAGTATGCAACATTTTTTTAGGGTGGGTAGCGGGGGGGCTCGGTTCACTTTTTTGCTTATAACTTGAGAACCGTTCATCCGATCTTCATCATTTCTTTGGCAAATCGATTCATTTTGCTAATTACTAACTATCTCTAACAAATCGTCTATCTTTAAAAATGTAGGAGATATAACGTTTTTTCCAAATTGCGGGGGCGGGAGGGGGCGTGGCCAAAATTTGAAACAAACTTGATCTGCGTGCAGAAAAAAGAAGCATTTGTCCCATACATGTCAAACCTCTATCTCTTACCATCTCTGAGATCTAGGTGTTCATACAGACAGACGGACAGACGGACGGACGGACAGACGGACATAGCTATATCGACTCGGCTGTTGATGCTGATCAAGAATATATATACTTTATATGGTCGGAAATGATTCCTTCTGCCTGTTACATACATTTGCACGACTTTAGTATACCCTTTTTATACCCTGTACCCATTGAAAGTGGGTAAAAGGGGATCATGAAGTTGTGCAAATGTATGTAACAGGGAGAAGGAAACATTTCCGACCCTATAAAGTATATATATTCTTGATCAGCATCAACAGCCGAGTCGATTTAGCCATGTCCGTCTGTCCGTCTGTCCGTCCGTCCGTCTGTCCGTCTGTCTGTATGAACGCGTAGATCTCAAAACCTATAAGAGATAGAGATACAAATTTTTGCATGTACATAGGTATGGGCCGTACGCAGATCAAGTTTGTTTCAGATTTGCAAAATTCCCCCCCCTCCCCCCTTAAACCGCAAAATACTGTCAGAGCCACAATTTTAAAGTTACAACATCGTCGCTTAATATATATTATCTTAGGCCTATAATCTATCTATTCTGAAAAGCACATTGTGATCTGAGCAAAAACACAGAAGTTATTAACGAAACCATTTTTGCACCCCCCCTCCCCCCACGCTTTGCTTATCACGCATTACGTTTGCTGCTTGCGCCCGCGTGTGTGAGGGCGCGTTTGTGTGTATGTGTGCGTGTGTGTTTGTTTGTGTATGTGTGTGCTTGTCAATTGTACAGGGTATTTTGAAGTCGAGCTAACTCGACTGCAATGGTCTTACTTGTTACTCTACGAGTAACGGATATAAAAATGTTAAGTGTAGCTGCTGATATTTGCTGATTTGTGTATATTCATGGATAAACTCAAGATGTCTTATTATTTTCAAGATCAAATTTGCGACGCAATCTGCTGCTCTCCTTTGTTTTTGTGATATTCTTTTGTGTTCGTCATTTGTGTTTGTAGACAATTTTGCATATTATTTTTTTTCTCATTTTTATGTTATATTTATCTATAGGCGCTTCTTGAAACTGCGTATTTTCACGCACGTATATCTTTGATCTTTGGTGCACAGAAGAGGGCACGAATGCTGAAAAAACTCGGATTGTGATTAGTTTAGTAGAACAAAGCATTAAAAATAAGGGCTACGCAGTTGAGATGAGGAAACTAAAGAATTGTATTGGTTACTTTTGCAAAAAAATTATTTAAATATAATCGTATTAAGAGTTCTATTGTGCAATATCAATCCAATTGGCTGAACACTATAGAAACAATTATAATTGAGCCAACTTGCTCTCCTCAAGAAAGGGTTTCAAGTGCTGAACGTGGTCGACCCAAAATTGATTTTGCTGTGTCCTCAAAAAGGACGAAACGTCGTCGGATAGCGCTGCTTGAAAAACATGATGAGTCTGCAGCTTCTGTATTGCTCAACAAAGAAATAAAGAAGTGCCGGCTGCAACATACTCCGAATATGTCTTGCATATTGACAAATACAGATTCAATCAATACACTTCTTTTGCGTTCAGACCCTTTTATAGCAGGTCAAAGAAAACTACCAAAGAGAGACAAATCTTAACTTTAATTATATACATTTGATTTATTAGAAGATATTTGTTAAACTTTTTTGCATTCAAATTAAAATTCATTTAAATTTTACTTTTAATATTTGTTTATATTTCGAAAAGCTTGTTCGGAGGGGGAGAGAAGTTTCACTTTCCTAAATTTATACAGAAGATAATTAAAATATACATATCTTGGATGCCAATAATGAAATTTAAGCACTGCAACTCTTTTGGAAGTATTTTAGCGCACCATCGCCATATAAGCCTTACTACGGTGCTATGTGAGCTATAGGATATAGTCGTCTGATGCAGTCAATTCTTTTTCAATATACTTAAAATATTTTTAAGATTTTTAGGAAAAATTTCATAACGATATCTCAACGGGAAATATTTATGGCCGCGGCTTCGTACAAGTCCAACCACTGTGCAGTGTAGTGTATTGACACTCTAAAATATAGGTGTTGACAGGTTGATAGTCTAATTACTTCTCTTTATTGCTTAACATATTCGTCATTATTATAGCTCATAGTTGCGCTTAATCTAACGTTGTAGAGTAGCCCGATTGTTGAGTTTAATAGAAGTGATAATATCTAACACTCCCCTCATACAATTTGAATACAACACTATGAAAGATTAACTTTTACAATTTCAAATTTCATTCAATTTCAAATACTTAGTATTAAGTGAAATGCTTTTTCATAACGACTTAAACTTGTTTACATAACATAAATTTAATCCTAATGTTCTTGTTTTAGCTTCTAGGTACTAAAAATTCGTTATTTGCATTCATTAATTAAATATTTGATTTTATTTTTGTTTATTTATTTGTTTATAGTTTAACAATGTTCTGTCTAACTTTAAGAGGGCCTACTTAGGAACGATAATAAATTAATTTACCCGTTACTCGTAGAGTAAAAAGGGTATACTAAAGTCGTGCAAATGTATGTAACAGGCAGAAGGAATCATTTCCGACCATATAAAGTATATATATTCTTGATCAGCATCAACAGCCAAGTCGATATAGACATGTCCGTCTGTCCGTCTGTCCGTCCGTCCGTCTGTCTGTATGAACACCTAGATCTCCGAGATGGTAAGAGATAGAGGTTTGACATGTATGGGACAAATGCTTCTTTTATCTGCACGCAGATCAAGTTTGTTTTAAATTTTGGCCACGCCCCCGAAATTTGGAAAAAACGTTATATCTTCTACAGTTTTGAAGATAAACGATTTGTACCTTTTAGAGATAGTTAGTAATTAGCAAAATGAATCGATTTGCCGAAGAAATGATAAAGATCGGATGAACGGTTCTCAAGTTATGAGCAAATAAGTTAACCAAGCCCCCCCCTAAAAAATGTTGCATACTTTTCGGATGGTCGCCCTAGGGAACGCAGGAACACTGTTAAACATGTTTTTTCATGAGTAACGGGTATATCGAAGTCGGTTAGAGCCGACTTTAACTTACGCTCTCGTTTTTTACTACAAACAAGGAGGATTGAAATGAAAAACTGTGGAAATGCAAGTTATAGTTTAAACAGTGGCTGCGAGGAGATATGGGAGGCTGTGAGGAACTTAAGGCAAGCAAAGAAATTGAAAGGAAGGAGGTAAACAGGGTTGTAGACTACAGCGAAGAAAAGAATGTTTTGTTCAGAGGCCTTGAAAAGAATTGCGAACCCAAAGCAGCTGCAGAAAGACTGTGCAAGCAGAAACTGTCACTAGATTATGTGAAGGTAAATGATGTCCGAGTATTGAGCGACCGATCTAACAAACTAAGTGTAGTTGATACTATGGACTCGAGGGAAATGGCCCTAAGCGTACTCAAAAACTCTAGAAAGCTAGCAGGAACAAATCTGTACGTACGCTTTTTTCACTCTATATAAACGACATAACAAATGTTCTCTCAGGTGGTATTACCTTTGCCAATCAACCATAAAAGTTTTAGTGTATGCTGATGACATGGTGATAATGTCAGACTCACCTTACAAATTACAGAAGATGATTGACTCGCTCTTCTCTTACTGTCAACGTTGGAACCTACTAATAAATATTGATAAGACCAAGGTGCTGGTCATCCGTGATTGAAGAGGACGCGAAGCAAACAACCAGAGTTGGAATTTAAATGGAGAACTCTTGGAGGTCGTAAAAGAATTTAAATACCTCGGAGTCACAGTAACGGAAAATTTAAATTACTCCAGCCATCTTCAGCAGAAACTACGACGCAAAAATCGCCCTAAATAGCACTTGGAACTCCTTTCTTCGGCAAATCCATTCATTTTGCTAATTACTAACTATCTTTAGAAGGTACGAATCGTCTATCTTCAAAACTGTAGGAGATATAACGTATTTTCCAAATTGCGGGGGCGGGAGGGGGCGTGGCCAAAATTTGGAACAAACTTGATCTGCGTGCAGATAAAAGAAGCATTTATCCCATACATGTCAAAGCTCTATCTCTTACCATCTCTCAGATCTAGGTGTTCATACAGACAGACGGACAGACGGACGGACGGACGGACGGACGGACGGACAGACGGACATGTCTATATCGACTCGGCTGTTGATGCTTATCAAGAATATATATACTTTATATGGTCGGAAATGATTCCTTCTGCCTGTTACATACATTTGCACGACTTTACTCTACGAGTAACGGGTATAAAAATAATGACGAAGCCGGATACCAGGTTACCAAAAATAATCGCAAAATATCTGCAAAGCAGTACAAGTCAGTTTTTTGAAAAATGGCAGTGCCTGGCAAACGATCAAGGAATAGCTCTAGATATATCAGATTCAAGCTCTTGGGATTTAACGCATATGAAAATTCTAGAACAAATCAACTGCACAGCCATGAGGAGGTTTGAATTTCAGGCCAGTCAAAGCTCTACGAGAGCAATCTATAAAACTCTACGCTACAACCTAAATGATGCTAACTACTTCCACGACGATTTCAAAATCTGGCAGATATCGCTAATGTGCAAAGCACGAACAGAAATGTTGCAAACGCCATGACATACCGCACCAACAGCGAATGTGACCTGTGTAATTTAAGGACACCTAAAGACACTTTTCATTTTTGTTGCCATATGCCCCGTTTTGAAGGAAATCAGAAAGCTAACCTAAACAGATTACAACTGACACATCAGGAGACTATAAACATTTTAAATGGATCGAATTGGACTGCACTCGCGAACTATATAAAACAAGCACTAATCTATAGGAGACAGATACAAACTTAAACTTTTTAATCATATCCACATACAATCACAAAATTTATAATTAACAAAACATTCACTTTTAGTTGATAGTTTAAATTTCAATATTAACTGACGACAAATTAGAATCTATATAATAAAAATAGTAATAAATTGTAACACCAAACCACTACTCCATACTACAAGGCGAACGATCTGGTATCTGGGGACGACCCGGGCAGCCAGGTGTATTAACCGAAGTAGCACTGGATAAGTGTAATGTGATCGACAGACGGTTCAAAACCAAGTTGATTAAAACTCGTCTACTTTATTTTTAGTTGAATTATGTTATATTAAAAGCAATATGTTGTAATAGGGCATTCTAACCTAAAAAATAAAGACACCACTACTACTACTAGTACTAGTTTAAACAAAGGTTTTGGAAGGGTTCGAGATGAGCGTAGTTTGTTAGACAAGGCTGTAGATAAATAGGATAAAAATTTTTAGTAACGCGTTGTGGGACTGCAAGACTTATATTAGATAACAAAGCGATAGAGTCAATATCTCCTGACAGGAGTTTATGAATAAAAAGAACACTATGGCAAATTCGGCGGTTCTTAAGAGAAGGAAGGTTAATCTGTCCTCATATGGAGGAAGATGAATGGTGGAATCCTAGTTTAAGCCACGAAGAGCAAAAATTAAGAACTGTTTTTGAACCGATTCCATCTTGATATTTATACCCGTTACTCGTAGAGTAAAAAGGGTATACTAAAGTCGTGCAAATGTATGTAACAGGCAGAAGGAATCATTTCCGACCATATAAAGTATATACATTCTTGATCAGCATCAACAGCCGAGTCGATATAGACATGTCCGTCTGTCCGTCTGTCCGTCCGTCTGTATGAACACCTAGATCTCGGAGATGGTAAGAGATAGAGGTTTGACATGTATGGGACAAATGTTTCTTATAGCTGCAGGCAGATCAAGTTTATTTTCAATTTTTGCCACGCCCCCTCCCGCCCCCGCAATTTAGAAAAAACGATATATCTCCTACAGTTTCGAAGATAGACGATTTGTTTTTTCTAAAGATAGTTAGTAATATGAATCGATTTGCCGAAGAAATGATAAAGATCGGATGAGCGGTTCTCAAGTTATGAGCAAAAAAGTGAACCAAGCCCCCACGCTACCCCTCCTCCCATCCTAAGAAAAAATGTTGCATACTTTTCAGATGGTGTTTTTTCATGAGTAACGGGTATATCGAAGTCGGTCAGAGCAGACTTTAACTTACGCTCTCGTTTTTTGGTAGTATGGAGACCACACACACGACCCATATTCAAGTATTGGTCTCACTAGTGAGACATAGAGTTGCTTAGTGACGTAGGGGTCATTAAATTCCTTCGACCATCGTTTGACAAAACCGAGAACTCCCATTGCCTTGTTTGCGATGACTGATATATGGCTGTTGAAACATAACTTGGGAACAAATTGTACACCCAAATCATCAACATTATGGATACGGACCAAAGGGATGGAATCAATCATATAATCAAACTTATATGGTTTATTACGACTAAAAGTCATACATTTACACTTGCTGAGATTAAGAGGAAGGCTATTAACCGAGCACCAGGTGTAAAGAGAGTTTAAATCGGATAGCAGGAGTAGAGGAGACGTAGGGTCATTATATGAAAACAAAGTTTGAGGTCATCGGCATACATCTGTGCCTGCGAATGGGATAAGACCTGTGGGATATCATTTATAACAAGTGAGAAAGTCGGTCAAGCCCGACTATAACATACTCTGTACCTGGAGTAGAAGCTGAATGCAATGCTGGTGCTGCGCTCATATCAAAGTCTCTCTCTTACTCTCTCCCTCGCTCGCTCTCTCTTTCTAAGATTGTGTGGTGTTAGTTGTGAATGGGTGGGAGGGGGTGGGGGAGGGCGAGATACTTTTTTGCTCATAACTTTAGAACCGCTGATCCGATCTTTATCATTCCTTCGGCAAATCGATACATATTGCTAACTATCTCTAGAAGGTACAAAACGTCTATCTTTAAAACTGTAGGAGATATAACGTTTTTTCCGAATTGCGGGGGCGGGAGGGGGCGTGGCAAAAATTGAAAATAAACTTGATCTGCCTGCAGCTATAAGAAACATTTGTCCCATACATGTCAAACCTCTATCTCTTACCATCTCCGAGATCTGTTTGTTCATACGGACGGACGGACGGACGGACGGACAGACGGACAGACGGACATGGCTATATCGACTCGGCTGTTGATGCTGATCAAGAATATATATACTTTATATAGTCGAAAATGATTCCTTCTCCCTGTTACATACTTTTGCACAAACTTAATATACTCTATGTACCTTCGGTACAGAGTATAAAAAGGTTAAATAGTAAGGCCTAAATGACTACACAGAGAAAACAAAATTGGCTACACGGCGCGTGTAGAAACGTCAAACCTAAACGCAACGTATTTCGCCCTGTTAAATTGCACACGCTGCGTGTAGAATTTAGAAAGCCACACGGACGTGTGGAAAAGCTACACGCGACGTGTAGGAATTAAAAATCTAAATGCAAATGCAGAAAAGTTAAATGCTGCGTGTGCAAAAGCAAAGTCTACACGACATTTGAAAATCAGCTTGTTTCCCTTAATAATTCTAAATTTTTCATGCAGCAATCTGATTACCACACGGGCGTTTAGATTTTCTACATTGACGTTTAGATATTGAAATGCTACACGCGCGTGTGGAAATTCTAAACGAAAAATGTAGCTCTACATCAGTACTAAATTCTTATAATTTTCGTTTAGCAAACTGGTTGCCACACGTGGCGTGTGGGATTTCTACATGTACGTTTAGATTTACAAAGCCTTAACGCTGCGTGTAAAAAATCTAAACGAAACGTGCGCGAATTTCTGTTGCCTGTATATAAAAAGCGATTGCGTTGAATTAGAACTTGAGAACTACAAGCAAGCAAATATTGGATTGTGCCTTTAGCAGATTCAATACAAGTAATGTCTTAGAGGCCTTCCCTTACACGCGTGACGTGGCGGAGACGTCTAAGCCATCACTCCAATCGTGTTTCAGTCCAAGGGGCCGGGATTTCAAATCTACCAGAGTAAGTAAAAAAATATAAATTTGTTAAAAAAAAAATTAAAAAGCTACACGAAAATGTAGGATTTCTACACGTTTCAACCGGGATTTTCAACCCATTACTTTCGTGTATGACAAAGCCACACGCGCGTGTGAAAAACCTAAACGCGCCGTGTGGAATTCAGAAAGCCACACGCGGCGTGTAAAAAAGCTACACAAAAATAGTGGGTTGAAAAACCCGGTCGAAACGTGTAGAAATTCAACATTTCCGTGTAGCTTTTCATTTTTTTTTTCTCTGTGTACCTTGGGGGACCCCAGGTAGTACATTAATGGAGCTGGATAGTACTGATTTGAAACGAACTCATTGAGATCGATCATTTAAGTACGACTTTATCCAGTTGAGGAGGATTGGTGGGAAGCCGAGCAGTCACAATTTTTGTACTAAGAGCTCGTGATTGACTGAGTCAAAAGCTTTACAGAAATCAGTATAAACTACATCAGTTTGTTGCTCATTAACAAACCCATTGTTTACAAGAGTAGTAAATTCAAGTAAATTCGTAGAGATAGAGCGATTCTTCATGAAACCATGTTGAGATATTGATATTACCTAACGACAATAATGTTGTAGTTGGGGAGTCAGGATCTTTTCAAGAAGCTTAGGAATGTCCGATAGCTTCGATACGCACCTGTAGTTCGAAATGATCGACTTCGGTCCCTTTTTATGGATAGGAATAATATAGGATTCCTTCCAAAGACTAGGGAAGTCTCCCTGTTGAAGAGATGTGTTAAATAGTTTACAAAGCGGCACACATAAGGAGTCAGCGCAAAATTTCAACACACAGCTGGAAACTTTGTCAGGTCCGGGACTGAAAGAGGACTTGATTGATCGTAGGCTAGATAAAACGCTATTTGCATCTACAACAGGGCATACAATGCAGTTGGAATTAGCCACAGATACTTAATATCATAAAATAAGATAGTTTTCATTTAAATACAGATAAATTTTATTTGAATCGGTTAACTACATTTCCCGCCGCTCTTGGTCTCAACTCTCTTCTAGTTGAATTTTCTTGAGAAGGGATTAAATGATTTCTGCTTCGTTACGTGCTTCATTTTCAATTACGGAACGATTGCTTTCGATTGGTTTCTTATTTGATCTTAATGTCGTTTTATTTCTCGGCTGTTATGAGATAAAACACAGCAATATGATCGAGGGCCTAATTGTTGTTTTACTGTCGCTTGAGTCCAACTTGCTTTGTTAGGATTTTGGTAGTCCCTAACCATAACTTTCTGACCCTGCTTGAGTTGTGTACTGCGGTTGCCTTTATGATTTCTAATACTTTCGTTTTGTTTTTTTATAGACACAATCATTTACTATCGGTGGTTTCAAAAGTGAAAACCTAGTTTTCAATGTACGACCAAAAAATAATTTAGCAGGTGTTTCTCCTGTAGTACAATGAATTGTATTTCGATAGTCTATTAAAAATCTGTTCAAACTGGCAATTTTCATCAGCCGGCGTAAATGGATTGTTTTATTGTCTTCACAAAATTTTCAGCTTGACCATTCGTAAATGGATGGCCAGGTGCTGTTAAGATGTGATGAACGCCATTGTTACTCATGAATGTTCCATACTCGTCCGAAGTGAATTGTCGACCATTGTCGCTCACTAATACATCTGATAAACCATATCGACAAAATAACTCTCTTAATTTGTTTATGGCAAATAAGGAAGATATCTCTTTGGTTTTGAAAACCTCAACCCACTTTGAATAGGAATCAATGATGATTAGCAAATAATGATTTTTAATTGGTCCTGCAAAATCTATGTGGATTCTACTTCAAACTTGGCCGGTTGATCTCCACGGAATCAATGAGCTCTTTTCTGGACTTGGCTGTAGTTCTCGACAAGGAATACATTTGTTTATAATTTTTTCTATTTCCATGTCAATTGCAGGCCACCAGACATAAGAACGTGCTAGCATTTTTGTTTTTTTACAATGCCTAAGTGCGATTTATGAAACTCACAAAGCACTTGGTTTCTTAGTTTGGCTGGAACGACTACTCGATAGCCCCATAAAATACAGTCATATTCTACCGAAAGTTCGTTCGATTTGGTAATGTAACCTGTATATTCACTTCCACTCAGTTTCGAAATCGATCCATTTTTGATAGCCTCACAAACTTTTGATAGTATCGGATCACGACGTGTTTCTTTAGCAATTTCTTTGAAACTTAGCCTGAATATATTATCAGATTGAATAAGACTTACATAATTAAATTCATCAATGTCTTTCGACGTCTATCGGAGGCATTCTTGAGAGTCCATCAGCGATATTCAAGATCCTTAGATCGCCACTAGGCTTCAATATCGGAACTAACGGTGTTCCTGCTAATGGCAGTGGTCTAGGTTTAAAAAATATTGGTTTTGCTGAACTCTCCAATTGTAATGATACAGAGCTGACATTATATGAGCCTAAGTCGGAACTAAAAACCTCTGCGAGCTCCGATTTAATTTGTTCTGTAATCACAGCATGTTGTTCACTTGCATTAATATTGTTAATTTGCATCAATTCAAAGTTAAATGATCTTAAAAATGTCCTGCCTAGCAAAGGTAGACTCCTCGGTACATGATTGTTGCATCTTACTCACCCACAACTACAATTTTGTCTCCATTGTAGTCTACATATGGATCATTACAATGTCTTATCATAAAATGACTTTGGAATTAAAGTGCAAGGTGCACCAGTGTCGCAAGCAATGTTCATCTGACACCCATCGAAATTTAGTGGTAAAAAAAAAGCTCCACCAGAAGATGATGATGACACGCTGTATACAGAAAAATTATAATTATTAGTTTCAGAATTTGAATCGTTGTCTGATTTATAGGGGCTGAAGCCCCCCAAATCTCTAAATCCACCAAATGTGTATATTACTATTAACTAATATATTTCTAGTAATCAATGATTTTAGAAAAAGCTGCAAATATTTAGATTGTTCCATCAACAAAGAAAAGTATTTACAAACGAAGAACTTTGGAATATGAGTTGAAATTCGGGTTGACTATTGGAATTCATTTTTATTAGTCGCCTTTTTAGACGTGGGAACAGTTCACTCTTTATATCGACATCTAAAGGGGCATAGAATAGTTAAATATCTACACAGAATACGGGCAAAGAAAAATCAGTTTTTGCTTGACGAGAATATACAGGCCTATTCCGGTTTTCACTTCATTTAATTTGCTTAAATTAAATTTGGTCACCTGTTTCGGTTTTTACAATTCGATAGATTTAATACATTTGAATTCACATTGCTCGAAGCCGATGAATGAAAAGTTAATGCGTTTTTATACCCGTTACTCGTAGAGTAAAAAGGGTAAACTTAAGTCGTGGAAAAGTATGTAACAGGCAGAAGGAATCATTTCCGACCATATAAAGTATATATATTCTTGATCAGCATCAACAGCCGAGTCGAATAGACACGTCCGTAGATCCTTCCGTCCGTCACCCCGTCTGTATGAACACTAGATCTCAGAGATGGTGAGTTGAGGTTTGATATGGGACAAATGCTTCTTTTATCTGCACGCAGATCAAGTTTGTTTCAAATTTTGGCCACGCCCCCTCCCGCCCCCGCAATTTGAAAAATACGTTATATCTCCTACAGTTTTGAAGATAGACGATTCGTACCTTCTAGACATAGTTAATAATTAGCAAAATGAATCGATTTGTCGAAAAAGTTATAAAGATCGGATGAACGGTTCTCAAGTTATGAGCTAAAAAGCGGAACAAGCCCCCCCGCTACCACCCCTTCCATCCTAAAACGAGAGCGTAAGTTAAAGTCGGCTCTGACCGACTTCGATATACCCGTTACTCATGAAAAAACATGTTTAACAGTGTTCCTGCGTTCCTTTGGGTGACCATCTGAAAAGTATGCAACATTTTTTTTAGGGTGGGAGGAGGGGTAGCAGGGGGGCTTGGTTCACTTTTTTGCTCATAACTTGAGAACCGTTCATCCGATCTTTATCATTTCTTCGGCAAATCGATTTATTTTGCGAATTACTAACTATTTTCAGAAAGAAAACTATCTATCTTTAAAACTGTACGAGATAAAACGTTTTTTCCGAATTGCGGGGGCGGAAGGGGGCGTGGCCAAAATTTGAAACAAACTTGATCTGCGTGCAGATAAAAGAAGCATTTGTCCCATATATGTCAAACCTCTATCTATTACCATCTCTGAGATCTAGGTGTTCACACAGACGGACGGACAGACGGACAGACGAACAGACGGACATGTCTATATCGACTCGGCTGTTGATGCTGATCAAGAATATATATACTTTATATGGTCGGAAATGATTCGTTCTGCCTGTTACATACATTTGCACGACTTTAGTATACCCTTTTACTCTACGAGTAACGGGTATAAAAATGTGGCATACTTTTCGGTTGGTCACCCTAAGGAACGCAGGAACACAGTTAAACATGTTTTTTCATGAGTAACGGGTATATCGAAGTCGGTTAGAGCCGACTTTAACTAACGCTCTCGTTTAACGTAGAGACGTGAATATATTTTGAGCATAACAATAAATTTTTTGTATAAAGCTTTAATTTTGTCGTGTGCCGGCCAAATCGAACTCACATTTTTGTTCAACCTGTTCTTAAAAATCTGCATTATCAACTTTTTTTACTTTTTCGTGTCTTTTTTATGTTTGCACCATATTAAGCTCAAAAAGTAGTCAAAGAAATCATTTTGGAAACGAAACATTCAAATTGCAAATCTAATGCAAATCGTTCGAAAACCAGTACAATTTTAGTCAATTCGTTCGATTTTGTTTCCATTTGAAATTGAAATAATATGTCAAACCGGAACAGACCTGTTAATGACATATTGAACTTTTTACAGTGCCACCACTTACTACCTTTATGGAGATTTTATGTTTTTTTTGGGTTTGAGATTCAAAGGAAAATTTATCGACATTCTTGCTCTGGAGGGTTTAGTTCCAGCACATGCTTGTAGAATCTGCCAAAAATTTATGAGGAAGACTTGAATAATTGCACCGAATCCGAGCTGACACAAGAAATTAAGCTGTGGCACAAGAGCTGTTTGAACTCGGAGTTGAAAAATGCGCTGCCTTCACTCGAGGCACTAAAGGTCATAAAATCGAAGAAATTCAATCATTTTTGCCCGAACGATCCTCGTCTCGCTGAACGGACTTTTTCTCTGCTAAAAAGATTGAAAACCTACCTTCGTGTCTATATGTCATTGAGGTGAAAAATCGAAAAAATAGTTTTGTAATAGAAATAATAAAGTAAATAGGTCTAAAAGGTAATAGTAAGGAATACCAATTCCTGCTGTCACTCAGACTTTTATTTAAAAAAAAATTTGCAAATTTGAAAGAGTATGGTTCTTTTTCAAAAATTAAAAAATAAGTACATACCTCTTATAAAATGTCACATAAATAATAAAATACAATAAAATATTTTTTATTCCAAGGTCTCATATGCTAATAATTGTCGAAATTTTGATGAAAACTTGTGTGCAGCTTTAGCATAACTTAAAACTAAAACTATTGTTATATACGGAAATATGTTGATCAATTATGGACGAAAAGTTCCCAAATTAGTCCTATTTTAGACAATCTTTCATCAAATTATTGATTGCTGTTTGTGCGGATTGTGGATAAAAAATTACAAAAACCTTTCACGCGATTAAAAAAAATTTCGGCTTAAAGCCAGATACTTTCTATGTTCTGTGTGGCTTTTTGAAAAACGCTTTGTCACTGAAAGTTATTTAATGAATCAAATTTTTTTACGATCTCTCAGTCTGCCCGACATCAAACTATATACTATTTATAGGTTCTATTTGAAAATCTGGTTTTAAAGATAAAGATTTAAAAAGAATCCATGGCCGATCGCCGCAACTTTATTGCTTGTAAATTCTTCATAGTTCACAGTCCATCAAAGGAATCGGTTGAGCTAAGAGGAGTTTTTAATAGCCAATTACCTTATATTTTTGGGTTAAGTAGTTAAAAATTTACTTTTTCACTTTTTTGTTTTTATTGTTATTGTTATTGTTTATTATATATATATTTCACTTTATTGTTAGTCTTATACGCTTTTACACAGATTTGGAAGTTTTGGTCAAAATCGGATGACTATATCTTATAGCTGTCATAGAAACTATCGGTCGAAAAGTGGGTTTTATTTAGAAAAATGGTTTGCTTTAATGCTGACGTTCGTAAACTCTGTTGTATTAAAACATTTGCAAGGGTATAAAAACTTCGGCAAAGACGAAGTTAGCTTGGCCTTCTCGTTTTATAATGAAATAACACGCCAAATTTGGGGCCTTATTTCATTTCATATTTTCGGGACTTATTTCCTGTTGCCTTAATTGAGCCGTTTGTTCATAAACTCATAAACACGTTACCACGAGCGTTATAAAAAAAATTTGCTTGCGGCGCTCTTTCTTTTTCCAATTTTACCTCCAAACCAGGGACTAAACCCAAAATTAATTTCAGTTCGCACAATCAATCTATTCCCGGTTTCTCTCAAATATATCCGTAATCAAAACCGGACGAGTTAGACACCGCATCCGATTCGTTGACAAATTTTGTTGAAAAATTTAATGTATGCAGTCTGTGTTGACGGAAACCGCTTGTGAAATGTAGATTTTAATAAATTTCGAAATATTGCTCATTTTTGGAGCCATAATGTGTGAATTCGCCCTTTTCAGAGCCTTTCTACGTTTTGTGTGTAGAATTGAGATTGTGAAAGAAAATCGCACTGGACTTTTGTTTATTCTTGTTAGTCCACCTCAGAAACACTGAAACAATTTAAAGACTTAACCTCTTTGCTCTTACACTGCCCAGCGTTTTGAACATTTTTTAGACGGTAAAAGGCATTTGTGCTCAAGGTAAAATGTAAGAATTTCGTTTAGCCTGATGATAAAAATGAAGTCGGAGTTAATGAACATATATATTTTTAATTCAAGATGAACAAAAATTTTCTTGAAAAGTATGGAGGAAGTGAAGTGCAGTGGAATTGTAGAGGTAACTGTAATATTACCAAAAAAAAAAATATATTTGAGAGTAGAGCTTTTGTTTCTACCTTTCGCCTGAAATCTACCATACCCCCCCTAACTACCAAAAAATGTTCTTCTCAAAAGAATAGAAAAAACACTTCGAGCAAACAAAAAAAATTGAGTGGGTGCGTTTACATATTGTTAGCATGAGCGCATCGATAGAATGAGAAAAAGTGTTTAATGATGGAAAAGTAAACAGCTAGTATTCAAAATGTAGCGAAACTTACTTGGCATAAATATTGTTAAAATACACACCCAAGGATAGAAATTACTTAGAACCAACCCAGCAAGGAAGGCCTTTTTCTCATTCTAAATTATAAATTCAATGTGTAAGTAGGACTATTTATTACCAATAGTACTCTTTTTTCAATTGATCTTACCTTGTATAAGCCATATAATAAGAGCGCACCGGAAATAGTATGAAGAATTGCTGTGATTAAACAAATCATCCATATGGTAAGATATACATATGCTATGTCTTCCATGAGAAATGCATCAATAACATTGAATAGTGAATACAATATTCCTAAGCCACCAGTCACTAAGTTCCAGTACCCCATGAAAATAGATCCCGTACGATCAGTGCAACAGTCAGACTTACACATACTGCAAATTATAAATGTACAATACAAATTTAGAGTAATTATTTTTAAATTTTTGTCTGTGTTATAGCAACCAAGTTTTGAAGAGCATACTGTGTAACTGCTTAGTTTTTTATACCCTGTTCCCATTAAAAATGGAAACAAGATGGACAAGCTAACTTCGTCTTTGCCAGACAGACGGACGGACGGTGCATTAAATATAAGTAACTTATAATAAGTTGTAACTTGTAGCACTGGGATATAAAACCAATAGATCTAAATATATATTGTCAGCGTGATAAATACGAACTTAAGAATTACAAGCAAGCATTTATGGATTAATGCTTTTGGACGATTCAAACAGTACTTGGTGGGGCGTTTGCAACTAGTGGATTTCTTACACGTACAGCAACGAAGCAGTAAATCCACCTAGATTTGCAAAAACGCCCCACGTGATTTCAGTCCAAGGGAACCGAGTTTGAATCCCGCCTGAATTAGTAATAGTTTTTCAGGTAATAGGTATAAATTGGTTTAGTTCGTTGTTTTTCGAAATAACAAAATAATTGAGGCTAGCTGCAGCCAGCAGTTTTACAGCAGAGCGCACAAATTTTCATTTTTTTTGTGCGACACGCTTTTTCATTTTCCATAAGAAGTAGGGTTGTCGAAAATATATAAAACGAGAAAGCAAGGCTAACTTCGTCCGTGCCGAAGTTTTTATACACTTGAAAACGCTTGTCCCAACGGTTAGCGACTTCGACCAAACCTCGCAGATCAGCTTAAAAACATTTAATATTACCCATGACCGTGATTGAGAGCGATAATATTGAGAAAAAATCAGTTTTTCTCATTAAAACCTAATTTTCGACCGATCATTTGTATGGCAGCTACAAGAAGTAGTCATCCGATCCGGTCGGTTCTGACATATTAGCAGCGTGCAAAATTTCAGCTCGCTAGCTTCAAAACTAAGGGACTAGTTCGCGTAGAAACAGACGGACAGACGGACGGACAAAGCTTAATCGACTCAGCTCGTCACGCTGATCAAGATTATATATACTTTATGTGGTCGGAGATGATTCCTTCTATGCGTTGCAAACTTCTGGGCAAAATTATTATACACTTTTCAAGTGTATAAATATCAATATATCGATAGTATTTTTTAAAACTGATATATTTATGTCGTGACAAAAAAATAGTCCAGATATCAATATTGATATTTTTAGGGATATGTTATGATATTTGTGCGTTGGTCACTCTATGATCTGGGTAGCGAGCGCAAACGTATTTAAGAGAAGCAAAGAGAAAATTTAGTTAAATTTGAAAAAAAAAACAAATTACAGCTACATAAAAAATAGAAACAGCCGAGTGTAATTTATGCGGAAAAGTAATTGAAACAAGCGTTAAAACGACCAAATGACCCTTATGTTGACTTTATGAAAGCACATTTTCGATTGCGATTCTAAAAGACCTTTTAATGAAAGAGCTGGAAAATAGAGGGCTGAAGTTATACTTTAGGTTGCCACAAACATCATGGGATCCCTTAATCTTCTGGAATTCGCATAAGGCGGCCATGCCGGGACTATCCAGACTAGCCCTAGGTATCTTATTACCCCTGGTAGCTCAGTGCCTTCGGAGCGACTTGCTTCTGCTATAAAATGCGTGTTCTTTAAGTCTTTTAAATCCAAATATTGGAATTAAAAGTATTTAATATGTATAACACAAACAAGACTCGAAACAAATAAAAAATATTGTAATGATTGCTCAATATAGACTATATCATTTTATTTTGGAGCAGAATATTACCTTTTTTCACAGTAGTTAAAGCTTTGGTCAATTGACTTTCGAAAAAGATTAGTTAAGGGCTGTGAAAGGGAAGTAGCACAGTTCTTAAGGACACAACTGGAAATCATGTCAGGGCCAGGAGCAAATAAATAATTTACTGCTGAAAGACACCTTAAAAAGTCCGACTCATGAATTATAGGTTTATTTATGAAATCTGAGTGAGGTTGTGTAGTAGCGCCCGTCTCTCAAGCAGAAAAATTTATTTTCACCTAAAAGCACGCAACAAACTCTTGAAAATTGCTCACCCTACAGTGACTTTGACCCCCAAGCAATCAGCTGGACCAGAGAAAAGAGAAAGCGCTCTCCAGGCCGAAATGTCATTGGTCGGAGGAAAGATGGCGACACGAAGATCAGCTATAGGTTTCTTTTGAGCTCAAGTCTGTAGCTTCGTTCTTTCCAATTTTGCTAGTTGTCCAGTTCAGATCTAATCTGCTCCTCAATAATCAGTGTGTGAACCCAAAAAGAAAGTATTTTTACAAGTGGCGCATCCAGCAAGTAAAAGCTGCGGAGTGGATTAAACGAATTAAAATTCAACGAGCTGATCAAAGCCAAAACCACTACAAGCAGAAAATTGGAAGCAAGAGAATTTTTTTTATTCGCAGGGTCAAACGCTTTGGTGAGTCTAACCTCAACCCTAATATGTAGCTAGGAAAGCGATAGAAAAATTATTAGCTTCTTTTAACTAATTGAATCCATTTACCTGCTTGCAGGTTTGGCCTTAAGTGTAATTGTATAATTGCTTAAAGCTAATTTCGTTAGCCAAATATCTAAAATTTTCGCCGCCTGGCTGAACCCCCAAGTGAAGTCACCAACACACCCACACTAGACTGGCCCTTATATTAACTTTTTTTTTTGATTTCAAAATACCGGGCGGAAAAGGGTTCGTTTTGGTCCCAATAGATATGAAAAAAAGTTTGGCAGCGATCGGACTTCATTTAAAGGACGCGCGTTCGCCCTCAAAATCGAAAATTTGAAATGTATGGGAAATGAGGGGGATGAGATTCGAATTTAATTTCTAAAAACTCCAAAAAAATTTTTATGTGTTAATTCTTTTTACATCCTTTTAGGGGAATATCATAGCAACATTTTAAATATAAATGTGTCTTATTTTGAGAGTCACCCTGGCCAGAATCATATCAAAAGGGTCAATTTTTCAAATTTTTTTTTGGTATTTTTTTCGAAAAATTTTTAATACATATGAGATTTTGATTTTTGCTTTTGCCCGGGCGACAAAACTATCGTAATCGTCCCAAAAGATATAATAAAAAGTTTGACTGCGATCGGACTATATTTAGTGGACGCGCTCTCGCCCTAGAAACCAAAAATTTTAAATATGCTACCAATATATGGGATGAGATACGGATTAAATCTGCAAAATTTGAAAAAAAATTTTTTGTGTTTTTGCTCTTTAAAACCTTTAAGGGGAATACCATAGCAACATTTTACATATTTTTGTTGGATATTTCGAGCGTAAACTTGGTCGGAATCATGTCAAATCGGCCAATTTTGAAAAAAAAAAAAATTTTCAGAGATTAATTTCGGATTTAATCTCTAAAACTTTCAAATTTTTGTTAAAGTGTTAATTCTCTTTAAATACTTTTTGCGGAATATCATAGTAACATTTTGAATATTAATGTTAGATATTTTGAGAATAAATTTGGTAAGAATCATATTAAAAAGCACATTTTTCACATTTTTTTATAATATTTTTTATTTATTTTTTTAAGATAAAATAATATATACGAGATATGCTCTAAATATCGGACATTTACATTTAAAATGTTGCTATGATATTCTTCTAAAAGAATATAAAGAGAAATAACACATAAACATTTTCTATTAAAAATTTAAGATATTGAGCCCAAAACTCACCCCAAATATTGCGCATATATTTCAAATATTCGATTTTGAGGGCGATTACGCTTCCACCAACTGAAGTCCGATCGCTGCCAAACTTTTTATTATATATATTGGGATTAAAACGAAACTTCTTCCGCCCAGGCAAGAGCAAAAATCATAGTCTCGCATAAATTAATTTGTCATTAAAAAAAAAAACCCAAAAAAATGAGAAAAATTGGAGTTCTCATATGATTTTGACCAAGTTTACGCTGGAAATATCCAACAAAAATATTTTAAATGTTGCTTAGATATTCCGCTTAAAGTATTTAAAAAGAATCAACACTTAAACAAAAACTAAAAACTTTTAGAAATTAAATTCGAAATTAATCTCAGAAAAAAAATTTTTTTTTTTGAAAAATTGGCCGATTTAACATGATTCCGACCAAGTTTACGTTCGAAATATCCAACAAAAATATGTAAAATGTTGCTATGGTATTCCCCTTAAAGGATTTAAAGAGAAAAATCACAAAAATTTTTTTTTTCAAATTTTGCAGATTTAATCCGTATCTCATCCCATATATTGGTAGCATATTTAAAATTTTTGGTTTCTAGGGCGAGAGCGCGTCCACTAAATATAGTCCGATCGCAGTCAAACTTTTTATTATATCTTTTGGCACCAAAACGATAGTTTTGCCGCCCGGGCAAAAGCAAAAATCAAAATCTCATATATATTAAAAATTTTTCGAAAAAAATACCAAAAAAAAAAATTTGAAAAATTGACCCTTTTGAAATGATTCTGGCCAGGGTGACTCTCAAAATAAGACACATTTATATTTAAAATGTTTTTTTTTTTTTTTTTTTTTTTTCTGGACGTTGACGTACGATGCGCAGTACGTTCAAGTGGCCCATGCGACACCAAGCCAGGGCCTGTTACGCGCGAACCGCAGGCAAAATAGTATCCCAAAATAGTAGCCGACCCGACCGAGAGGCGGAGACACAAACGTATGAGACGAATCGCGAAGGAAAAACATAAAGAAATGTCAACTACGGGCTAAATATGTTAAAATAGTAGTTTTTAAAGCAGGAAGAGAAGCTTCCGAGTTGATTACTCGGTAAAGTTTATTGTAATCAGCACAGAGAACACGAAAAGGTTCATGCAAAGCATAGTTAGTGGTACAACGATTTAGTGATAGGGGTATAAAATTGCGAGTCGGTCTAATAGGAACGTTGAGGTTAATTTGACCAACCAACTCAGAAGAGTCGATTTCACCATTAATCAATCTATGTATAAAAATTACACCAAGCATAACTCTACGGTTAATGAGGGAGGGCACGTTAATCAAAAGTAGCGTACTAGAGTATGACGGTAAACGGACCTCAGGATTCCAGTTTAAACCACGAAGAGCAAACAATAAAAACTGCTTTTGCACAGATTCAATTCTGTCTTGATGGGTCGAATATTGCGGAGACCACACACAAGATCCGTACTCGAGTATAGGACGTACAAGAGAAATGTACAAAGTTTTCGTCGTATATGGATCATCAAATTCCTTCGACCAGCGCTTAATAAACCCAAGAATACTCCTGGCCTTACAAACAGTAGCCGTTATATGAGAGTCAAATTTCAGTCGGTAATCTAGAATAACCCCAAGATCATTTACCTGATTGACTGTATCATTCAAACACTCTAGTGGGACATTATTAATCATATAAGAGAAGAATTGTGGTGTGGTTCTATAAAATGTCATAACCTTACACTTGGAACTGTTAAGGTTTAGTAGGTTATCTTTACACCAAGAATGAAATGCATCCAAGTCAGCTTGCAAATTAAAGCGGGAGACCAAATCATTATATGTTAAACATAGTTTCACATCGTCGGCGTACATAAGCACACGAGAGTGAGTCAAGACTGACGGAAGATCATTTATGAAGAGTGTAAAAAGCAATGGACCCAAGTGACTACCTTGGGGTACACCAGAGGTAACCTGGATTGGTTTGGAATATGAATTACTAAAAAGAACTTTTTGTGTTCTAGAACTAAGGTAATCAGAGATCCAAATAAGAAGGTTGGTTGGAAAACCAATTAAACTCAGTTTGAGAAGCAGCAAGCAGTGATTGACAGAATCAAAAGCCTTACTAAAATCAGTATAAATCACGTCAGTTTGCATATTACATAAGAATCCTTTGATCACTAATGATGTAAGCTCTAATAAGTTAGTTGTAGTGGATCGACGCTTTACAAAGCCGTGTTGATAGGGTGAAATAATGGAACTGCATAAATGCTGCAATTGAGATGTCATAATTCTCTCAAAAGCTTTCGGAATTGCAGACAACTTTGAAATACCTCTATAATTCTCAACATCAGACTTATTTCCTTTTTTATGGAGAGGAATGATAAAAGATTCCTTCCATAACAAAGGGAAAGTGGATGATTGCAAAGACAATTCAAATAACACTGTGCAACAGCCAAAAAAACTACCAAACTACAATATGCGGAATCGATAGTGCTACCCGAACTGAGTAAAACCATTTCAGCGTTTGGCTAGATTGGTAGCACTTCTTTTTTTATGGACCCTCAAAGTTTTTGAAATTGGGTGTGATAACAAAAAAAAGGTGTCATCAGATTTGGGAATACAGCTCATTCAGTTTTAGTGATAGCTGCAAACAGTCTTCGGCAAAGTTGTAGCTGACAGTCCGCAAAATAAATTTTTCTTACAAAGATTTTCAAAAAATTATTTTTTTCCGGGAGTTTTCTTAAAAAACTTTTTTTGAAAAATCGATTTTTGTACTTTTTCGAGTATAACTTTTAAAAATCAAAATTTTTGGCATACATTCTTTGGGAAAAATAAAGCTTTTGAGATAAAAATTTGTTCTGAACAAGGTTTTACAATCTGAACACTTCCACATCCTCTAAATCGGCCCCAAAAGTGTGTATATCCAATAAAAAATCACTTTTTTGTTATCATTCTTCATTATGTTCTCAAGTTTTTTTTACCAAAATAGCAGCTAATTAATTTTTTAAGCTTTTAGAGTCCATGTTGTTGTAGTCCATGAATATAGAAAAAAAAAAAAAATTTTGGACGGTTTTTTTGAAATTCTCCAATTTATCAGCAAAAATGTTGCCAATTTAATACTGTAAAAAATATTTTAACAAGCTAATACATTTTTTTAACAAGCTGAGATCATATTAAAGTTAAAATTTAATATTTTTAATAATAATTAATAATAAAATAAAATAAATTAAAATAAAATAATAATAATAATTAATAATTAAATAAAAAAAAATTAAAATAAAATAAAAAGATCAACTCTAATATGATCTCAGTTTGTTAAAAAATGTATTAGCTTGTTAAAATAATAACATAATTATAATAACAACAATAACAATAACATAATAGTATAATAAAATAATAATAAATTGGAGAATTTCAAAAAAACCGTCCAAAAATTATTTTTTTTTTCTATATTCATGGACTACAACAAGTAAAACACGTAGTGTTTTGCTCTAAAAGCTTAAAAAAATGAATTAGCAGCTATTTTGGTAAAAAAAACTTGAGAACATAATGAAGAATGATAACAAAAAAGTGATTTTTATTGGATATACACACTTTTGGGGCCGATTTAGAGGATGTGGAAGTGTTCAGATTGTAAAACCTTGTTCAGAACAAATTTTTATCTCAAAAGCTTTATTTTTCCCAAAGAATGTATGCCAAAAATTTTGATTTTTTAAAAGTTATACTCGAAAAAGTACAAAAAATCGATTTTTCAAAAAAGTTTTTTAAGAAAAACTCCCGGAAAAAATAATTTTTTTGAAAATCTTTGTAAGAAAAATTTATTTTGCGGACTGTCAGCTACAACTTTGCCGAAGACTGTTTGCAGCTATCACTAAAACTGAATGAGCTGTATTCCCAAATCTGATGACACCTTTTTTTTTGTTATCACACCCAATTTCAAAAACTTTGAGGGTCCATAAAAAAAAAAGTGCTACCAATCTAGCCAAACGCTGAAATGGTTTTACTCAGTTCGGGTAGCACTATCGATTCCGCATAGTGTTGCATGGTAGTTTTTAAAAAAGTTGAAATTTGTTGCACTGTGTAATTTATGAATAGGCTTACAAAGTGCATCAGCGCAAAACCTAAGTACACAACCAGGTACTCCGTCGGGTCCCGGTGCATAGACAGGTTTTACAGAGTTAAGATCACAAAGAAGAGAGCTTTCAGTTATCACAGGGCTAAAAATACAATTAGATTTATTTAGCCGATAAGGGTATGGTTGATTGGCAGGAAAGCTAGTGGACGAGTATGTTGACGTAAAAAACTGCGCAAACAAATCGGCTATGGCCTGATCAGTGTTCGCTTTCACATTACCGTAGCGCACAGATGAGGGGATAGTGGAAGATTTGCGTTTAGAGTTAACAAAGGAATAAAACTGCTTAGGATTTTGTGAGAATTGCAGCCTGCATCGGTTAAGATAGTCTTTGTAACACTGTGCATTAAGCACATTAAATCTAGAACGCACATCCACATATCGAGAGAAATCAGATGATTTTTTCGAAATCTTATACTTTTTGAAATACCTTGACTTCTTGTTTTTAAAGTAATTAGTTCTCTTGTGAACCAAGGCTGCCTATTAGGACAGCGGGGGAGCTCAAGTGGAACACAGACATCAAAAAGCGAATACAAGGTTTCATAAAAAAGTTTTATGGCGACATCAATATCTGTACAATTGTACAATTGAGACCAATCGGTTTCAAAAATTAAATCACTGAGTTTCAAAAATCTGCTTTTGAAAACAGCGTGTTTTAGCCGTCGAATTCCCAGAAGCAGAGCACACACAAGAAGGCAAATCGATAGTAAGTTCAACTGTAGGATGAAAGGGGTCCTCAGGAAACACCAATGGGTCGATTCTAGATGCAACATTGCCGGGAGGATCCAACAGAAAGATTAAATCAAGAGTTCTGTTGTTCGAGTTCCGAACAGGATTGACTTGAGACAACGACAACTCAAAAAGTCCATCGATAAAATCATGAGATTTCGATGGAAAAAGTGCATTGATTCATCATTCGTGGACCACATTACTTCCGGCAAGTTGAAATCTCCAAGAACAACCAAAAGGTCAGTGCTTGATAATAATAGAGAGACCGACTCGATGGCAGAAAGGTGAGATAAGTAAACTCTGGCATCAGAACGGGGAGGAATATAGGAGCAAGTAATATAAACGGAAAAAGTAGAAAAGTTATTTTAACACTTATAAACTCGATGTCAAGGGGAATTAAAGTATCTGCCAACTCCGACGAAAGGCCGGAATCTACAGCAATTAAAACCCCTCCTCCAACGCGAGAAGAGCGATCGCGTCTATAAGTGGTGTATTTAGTGGTAAAAATTGTGGAATCAGAGATGTCCGATTTTAACCACGTCTCAGTAAAAACTAGAACATGAAAATCGAAAGATATACTGTCAACAAACAGTTTTGCTAATTTGGAATTAAGACCACGGACATTTTGATAAGCAAGCAGAAGGGAGGACATTAGTTTTTTGACACCACAGTAGAAGAAGAGGTACCAGAAAGGTTAGAAGAAAAAGTAGGCAAGTAAATAGGAGCACGAGTTTTCTTTTTTGGGAACATATTCTTTAACAATTAAATGTTCCGGCCAGAAATCCTCTGAACAAATTGTTTTAAAAATTTTATCTGGGACAGTAACTTTAAAAGAGGAAACATCCCTTTCATAAGAAAATTTGAACTTATTTACCAAAACATCTGCGGCTTGAGTTTTGGCCTGAATGAAGGCTTTAACATCATCAGGTGTGAGATCAGGGGCAAGGCGAGAAACAAAGATATGCTTCTTCGGAGGAATACCTGAGAGAGGCCTTATAGCCCTTGATTCCCCAGTTACCTCAGTAATAGATACCGAAATAGGGGGAGCAGCCACACCAGCACTCTCTTTAGGTATATTTACAGCAGGGGTGATCAGGACCTCCTGGACGGTCGAATCGGAGCCAACATCTGATGTCACATGACTGGTATCAGAGATGCCACCTTCTTTTGTGGTAAAATCTCCAGTACCAATTATCCGGGCTGGAGCCGGAGTATTAAAAGATATCAGACGCTGGATATTAGGAGTCGATGGGCTCTGGGTCTGGGCGGGAACAGAAAGAGCATTTTGCTTCTGAGGCACACCCGAGTTGATGGTTTTTTTGCGCTTAGGAGACTCTTTCATCAGTTTTAAACTGGAGAATTGAGAATCCACAGTCACAAACTCGTCAGTAAGTTTGACAAGTTTGGAATAAACGCTCTTAAAACCAACTCTAGTCTGCCTCATGAACACTTTCATTTCCATTTCGACTTCACGGCAAGCCCCACAAGTCCACGACAGCCCGTTGAATAGCTCTATAAAGTCTTTAACCCTGGCGTTGTAACCAGCACATTTGACATGTACAATATTGTCACAAAGCCAGCACCCAATAAAGCTATCAACGTCAGACGGAGCCTTGCACTTTTTATTAAAACAGACCGGATAACTCATGATATAAATCGGACAAATTAAATCGACACTAAATAATCAGACTGTATACGGACCAAATTCACTACTGGGGTCAAACAATCGAACAGCTACAGCTTTTTCTAACAGAAAAAGAATAAAAATACACAGAACAAAGTAACCGTAATTCAGACAACACAGAGCGATTCGCGAGCGCGAGAGGGAATGTGTGGAAACGGGAGAGAGATTACACCAACAACAACAAGAGCACACGACCGAATGCACACAAGCTAAGACAAATTAGAAACAAAACGAAAGAAACAAATTAAAATGCACAGCAACAGTAATGTAAAAAGTTTTTTGTTTTGTTTTTGCGTTTAGTAATTTATTTAGTTATTTTAACTTTTATTATAAACACAGGACAAAAAAAACAGAAACAATTATCTACACTTGACACCGGCAAAAAATTATTAAACACAGATTAAATAAAACACGTCCGACTTCAGAGAGAATGCAAATGCGAGTGTTGCTATGATATTCCCCTAAAAGGATGTAAAAAAAATTAACACATAAAAATTTTTTTGGAATTTTTAGAAATTAAATTCGAATCTCATCCCCCTCATTTCCCATACATTTCAAATTTTCGATTTTGAGGACGAACGCGCGTCCACTAAATGAAGTCCGATCGCTGCCAAACTTTTTTCATATCTATTGGGGCCAAAACGAACCCTTTTCCTATTTTAAACTAGAAAATGTGACAAAATGAATGAAGTTGATTTAATTCAGATTTAAATCAAATGAATAAACAATCAAATTTTCGAATTCATTTTAATTAAATCAAAATCAATTCAATTCTTTTTTTTGAAAATGAATTAAATCAAAATCAATTCAATTCTGATTGGGAAAAATTGATTGAAATCATTTATTTTTAATTCATTGTGATTTAAAGTCAAAAATGAATCATTCTTTTACAGCCCTGATTTGTACATACATTATTTTGGTTAGTTTTATAAATTTGGAAGTGCTATTGCATTTAAGCTACGTGGTTAAGTTTGAACGTTTTCTGATTTTTTTTACAATTGCCGAATAAAATTCACATATTCTTAGTACAAACCTGCAAATTTAAAAACTTCGTTAAAAAGGAACCCGTGAATGACCTCCTCGACTGTAATAATTCTTTATAGTTGTAATAATTCTTTATAGTTAGCGGCCGATCGATGAGTTTTTTTTCAAAAATTGTTGTTTAGAACGGTGTTATACTAAATATTTACTAATTTCTTTTTTGATGCTTCATTCTTAGAATAGTATTTTGCATAAAAATATTTAACATGGGGGGTAAAAAAACGTCTTATAGTGCGTTTCTACTACAGTAGGGTTAGAGTCCGCGTCCATTTATCGAAGAACGCGAGTCCAACTCCATACAAAAAAAATGTCAGTTGTGGACCGAGGGGGTGGTGAGGGGGTAGAGAAAAAAGTCGAGTCCACTTTGGACGCTGGTTCTGCCAACTCGTTTTTTTACATTTATACGATGAATATCGATAGAAATCGATATCGATAAGACTTTTGACTGCAAAATCAGCTGGCACAACAATTGGCGGTAAAAGATATGAATGGCAAGATGTTTTTATTTTGTTGATATAAAGGTTATAAAGATTATCCCTTTGAACAGGATTAAGTAAAATTAAATGGGTTCCCCCCAAAACACGCTCTACAACGCACCTTAACTTCGACAAATGGTAAACTGCTGGGTGATCCACTGAAAGCGGATACGGATTTTCACCTTTTCAACGGTCAAGAAGCTCGGTGGCAAATATTTAAAATCCATATAAGATATCACCTGGTTGCAGAACTCTATCAGTATTTGGCCAACCTTTGATTTGCATATACCAAATAGTTCCCAAATTGTTCAATATTCCGCTGATAAACCAAGAAAGTAAGGAGCTACGGCTATTTGCTTGTTCAGTGCGATTGCAAGCCGGAAAGGATTGTCTTGCTTTGCCAGCCGAGGCAAAAGTTGGAGTAATATCTGTAATGTTTGCCCCTCCACACGATGCGTCTGTATGTTTAGGCACGTCGGTTTCCCAAAAGCAACCATATCGACGAGGAAACAAATAAATTATTTATAACTGGAGTACTAATTAAATGTCTTGTGACTTACAAACGCTATGTAGCAAAGTCATCAGTTGCAAAAGATTATTATTAAACTGCATAGGCTGCAGTTGTTGCTTTTCAATTGCATTTAGCAAAACAATGTCACTCAAATTTATTCTGATCGAAGGTAAACAAACAGACCAGATCAGCTGTTGTGGACTCGGAATTGGACACCGAACGCAGTGGAAACGCCTTTTGGAATTTATCGAAAAATCGTGGAATCGATGACAGAACACGCGTAAGTGGAAATCGGCTATTATACTCGTGCGTAAGCTGTTGGGTTTTTGACGACCATATAATCGAGGAATTTTTAACTCAAGTGACATTTCGTCTGCAATTTTGTTGATTTTTTTTAAAAGTTACAACAATAGATGATTAATTACACAGTTCAACAAATTCTGACTTTTTGTGAGTATCCAGAGCATCGTTAACTAATTCCAACGTGCCTTCTCATGCTGATTACGAGATGGTATGTCAAAGCCATATCTTAGTTTCCGTTTCCAAGATATTCGCGAAAAACAAAATTTCCGACTTTTTGCCGTTCTAGAATTTTTGAAGGCCACACTAAGCAATAATTGCTAATTTTATGAAGCTTCTAGGATAGTACACACATCAATGCAACTGAGAAAAATCGAACACGCCATATAACTATTGCCAATGGTGTCGAAATTGGCCTTCAAAGTCAAATTTTACTTGATTTATAGCAATTTTGTCAAACTTAACCATTTGCTACAAGCCATTCTATTTGTCGGACATTTATTGGCTCCATACCATCATATAGTTCATCATATGCTCTAATTATGGCAATTTTTTGCCAATTTTGTCATGACCGCAGGCAAAGTTACAGCCTTTTATATTCAAAATTCAAGATTAAAATTTATGGGAGGCAAACTAGATTCCCACCCTAAATGTTTGTAGGAGTTTTAAAAAGGCATCTTGATATAGCATTGGCTTAACTATATTTTTAATGTGTATATACATATATACCTTTAAAGTGAGCACGGTTGTAAGTTTCGATTTGTACTGTACTCACTCTGGCGAGTGAGTTTTCTTTTATTCAGAATTATTTCTTATTTCTATTCTTATCTAACAATGTGCGTGTAAAACATAAAGATTTGTATATAAGCTCATCCCCGTGTGTCCCAAGGGGGGGATTCCCCCCCGAAACAGGTTGGGAACCCCCCTTTTTTTTTTTTTTGCGGGGGGGGGATTGTTTTTTTGTGTCCCTAAACTTGTTTTTTTTTGTAGTCTTTCCTTTTTTTTTTGGTCCTTCTTCCTTTATCGTTTATTTTTATTTTTATAATTAAAAAAAATATAATATTTATTTTTTTTGGGGGAATAGGAAAAAATAATTTTTTAAATTTTTTTTTTTTTTGTTTTTTTTTTTTTTTTTTTTTATATTTATTTTTTTGTCCCCAAAAAAGAAACACTTAATCATATATTTTTTTTTTGTTAAACATAACGATCGTGGTCGAGTCCTATGTTCAAGTTTTGAACATTCTCAGGGGGCCTAAAATGCGACAGCCACTCATCCAGATTATGCCTTACTCTTCTGTAAGAACCCAAGACTCCAATTAAACGTCTAAGCACACAACTTCATATGAGCCAGACACTCCAGATTAAAATGACTGCGTGCTGGCATAGCCCTTCCGTGTGAGGCATCTTCTATGATTGCCTCGTCCTTGTCGACGTGTTCCTGTTGGTCACAGTTGTCCGCCAGCTTTTCACGGGCCTGAAGGATATCCTTGTCCTTCTCCTCCATGGCGGACTCGCTCTCCTGCTGAATGCGATCCACGTTCATTGCTTGCCCTTTGAGCTGCTCGGCATTTTGACCCTGTTGGTTGCTGTCCTCTTCGTTGCCATGGAGGTGCTGATCCAGTTGGACTTCGGTTGCTGGCCGCACGCAATTGTTGGCAACCTCCGACTCAGGCAGAATTGTTGAAGGTACCTTCTGGGCAATATTAGTAGCATCTGCCGCTCGCTGATGGTCTTTACACACCCGCCTGGGGGTGACTTTGAACATTGAGAAAGTCGGTTCCTTGGGAGTTGTGGGTGTTTCTCTCAATGGCGTACCTGCTGTTTCCAGATGTGGTCTCCTGACATTCTGTTCTGGAAGTCCTTTCCAGTCTTCTTCTTTATTTATCTTACATATACGGTCCCAAGCCGTTGTATAGTAAGAAGGTTCATTCATCAGTGAGGAAGTAAGTGAACTTCTTGCTTCCCCTTTTGGACACTGGTTTAAGTAATGCATCTTGATGGCATCCCCGAAGTCTGCTCTCTCGTGGATTACCTGTTTAAACCATTCATAAAACGTAGGCCAATCTTTACGTTTTCCACTAAATGTCGGCATTTGTATATCTGGTGCAGCTGGTAGAGGTGGTAGTGCTGCTGAATTCGAAGCTGCCCTTACATCCTTTGATTTTTGAAGGCGCTGCTTTCTCAGATCCAACATTTCCATCATAGTCATGGCCTCAATTCTCAGATTGAGAATCTTGTCATAATGACTGAGATTATTCATAGCCCTCAGCCTTTTATGCGTTTCTTCCAACGCCGTCAACATAACTTCAATTATGGATTTATGCTTAATTATTTCATCAGTGTAAAAATCCATGAAGCGTTTACTAGCTTCTTCAATAGCTTGAGTTAGTTTCCCTGCAAGTGAGTCCAATAGTTTCGCCAATTCATCTATTGGCCTTGCAGAGCCAAAGCTGTCCGCTTCGGTAGCATGTGTGGGCGTCGTGTACTGCAGCACATCATTTCCTTCTGATGGCCCGGCGTCCTGCATGGCGTGGTCACGCATCTTGACCTGTAAAACTGCCTCCTCATGAGGCTTGATTTGCGCCATGGTTATGTCGAATATTCCCATATTCGCACCCACTTCACGGATTTCGATGAACCGAAAATGTGTAGCACTTACAACAGTTTCCGCGAAGATCGAAAATCCGGCTCGAAGGACCAAAAAATGTATATAAATTTGTTTCGCGTTTTATTTTTGTTTTTAATTAGGTCACCAAGTAGACCCTGTTCTATTCATTTACAGTTTTTAATTAAAAAACCACAGATTCCGTTGTCCTCAGCCACGGAAAACGCTTAACACAGCACGGACCTACCAATCCTTCAAGTAAATCCGGCTCGAAGGACCAAAAAATGTATAGAAATACAATTTTTGGTGAGCACGAGTGAAAGTTTGATTTGTACTGACTCACTCTGGCGAGTGAGTTCTCTTTTATTCAGAATTATTTCTTATTTCTATTCTTATCTAACAATGTGCGTGTAAAACATAAAGATTTGTATATAAGCTGATCCGCGTGGGTCACAAGGGATGATTCCCACGCGATACGAGTCAAGTCGACCCTTTCAAGTGGTGTCTCGGCTGCGGCATGTATTTATGACCTCTGACACTGATTGTGTCTTGAAGTCTCGCCTATCCTGTTGCGAGCGATCCTCGTCAGTGTAGCTATTAATATTAATGCCATTACAAAAAGTGACATATTTATGACATAGGGAGAGTAACTAAATATTAGATTAAAACTACGTGTGGGCCGAGTTGAACATCATGTTAAAGTTTTAACATTTTCCGGGGGCCAAAAATGCGACAGCTACTCATCCAGCATATGTCTTCTAAGTCAACGTAACGATCGTGGTCGAGTCCTATGTTCAAGTTTTGAACATAATGTAATTCAAAATAACAACATTCATGCTACTTTAACATTTGCGATTAGTATTTTAAAAAAAGTCTAGTTTTCCCTTCTCTTTTGCGCTGCATGAAAATAACAACAGCTTAATGGTCTCCGCCGCTGCAATTAATGAACGCCAGTCGGTTTCCGTAGAAACACCAGTTTACAAGAGTAATTCTTCTGCTTAGTAAACTAAGAATATCCTTCGAGGACATTCACTAACAAGATATCGGAAGATTCCCTGTTGATGGTGTCAACATTCTAGGTCCATATCCTCAAAGCGTGGTCCCTCAATCGTTTGCTTGCGTGAAATTACCACCACCACGCACCAACCCAATGAACACGTTAAGAAAAGCAAAGAGAAATTCCATAAAATAAAGGATTACTTAAAAATATGTTTCTTAGGTTTTGATATACCGTTATTAGTAAATATACTAATGCTTCTGTTATTACTAGTGAATTTGCCGCGTTCTTTTTGCTGCCCTTTGGTGTTCTGCCTCCGTACCTTCTCGATAAACATTCCCACAATAATCCACTAGCATTGAAACATTCCACTTAATCTGTTATCGTCTTTCCATGATTGTAAGATCTTGATGAAAGCGCTCCCCATGCTCATCACTAAAAGCCCCGCAACTATCCGGAAAAAAATCCAAATAAGAATGTAAAAAATGAATTTTCAAGGACATATTAGAACCCGGGATTTTAAAGGATGATAACATATTTTGGACTAGTTCGGAATAGATGGCACTCCTCTCGTTTCCTAAGAAAGACAAGTCGTCCCAGGTTTTTTTTCTTTCCCTTTAAAAACTGATTTACAATTATCCTTATATAAATTTACAAATTTCTTTTACCTTCTATGACTAGGTCGAAGTTAGCATTATTAAATAAATTTCTAAAATGCGGACCGACAAAAACACCTTCCTTTATCTTAGCTTCGCTTAGTCTGGAAATGTTCTGGCGTAGATATTGGAAAGCATCGCCATTTTTATCCATTGCTTTAACGAAATTCTTCATCAGTTTTATGGGCAACGGTGGAAAAATCACCTTTTTAAATTTTTTTGCCCAGGCACAAGTGAATTACGAAGGGGCCACGACTTTTTTATATAATGTGCCTTTCTGTCACGACTATCACCAATCGCAAATGAATCAACAAAATTTCGTGTATTCTAGTTGTAGTCCTAGGAGCAGATCTAAGATTTTCAAATCTCCACAAATTTGCAATTGGTGGTCATTGTACTTAATATGCAGCACAAGGTTTATCATGCTTTCATAGCTCTATTTCTTATGTGTAGCGCGACCAATGGGTTTCGAAGGTTCACTATTTCCGTTATGTAATAAAACTGCTTTTAAAATTGCCTTAGAGCTATCTTTAAAGAGTTTCCATTCATGCTTGTGTGATAATGTGATGATTATAGCCTCCAAATATCCACTGAAATCCTTACAATATGCTAAGCTCTCATCACTTTCGAAATATTGCGTAAATTCTTTTTGTCTACTGCGTAAAGATGTAATAGTAGTTCCACTTTTTAAAAGGTTCCATTGCTGAAGTTCCTAGAAGTTTAGCTTAGCTCTTTGGTAAGTCTAAGTCCCTCACAAGATCTTTAAAAACAAGCTTGCTTTATTATATGTGGCTGTGCTGACGAACTAAGTTCTTCAAATTCTGAATTCGAGGAACTCAATCCGGCAACTTGTAAAACTTTAAAACATTGAATGAAAATTACAAAATCATAAGGTTCCTTTAGTAGTATCCAAGTAGCCTTTTTAAAATGCTACCATAGTGCGCAAATGTTAACGTAGCATTCCATGAATGTTGTTATTTTGCATTACATTAAATATTTACTTAAGCCAATGCTATATCAAGTTGCCTTTTTAAAACTCCTATAAACATTGGAGATGGGAATCTAGTTTGCCTCCCATAAATTTTAATCTTGATTTTCGAATATAAAATGCTGTAACTTTGCTTACGGTCATGTCAAAATTTGCAAAAAATTACCATAATTAGTGCAAATGTTGAACTATATGATGGTATGGAGCCAATAAATGTCCGTCAAATAGAATTCAGCCCCTATAGCCCCCCCCCTGGATCCGCTACTGAAGATAAGTAACTTCGTGCATGAAGAATGAACATTTTTCTGGATGTAGTTTTAAATTAAATTTGCGACATAGTTCGAAGATGTTTGTCAAATTTTTGAACATATGTTGTTCGGAACATCCAATGACTACTAGGTCATCTATATAGAGAAATGCTTGCGATGGTTCTAGACCTGAAAATGCAAGTGTCATCATGCGCATAAAAGAATTTGGTGCGACTTTAAGTCCATATGGTAATCGCGTGTAGCGATAAGAGCCTGTGCTCGTTGAAAATGATGTCATATTCCTTGATTTCTCATCAAGTTCTATCTGGTGAAATCCAGACATTAGATCCAGACATGAAAAGTATTTCGCTCGACCTAGTTGATCTAGAATATCTTCTATTCTTGGAAGTGGGAACTTGTCCGCCAGTAACTTTTTGTTTATTTGGCGATAATCAACTACTAAACGCCATCTTTTTTCCGTTGAATTTGGAAGTGATTTCTTGGGTACCAAGAGAAGTGGGCTGTTATATTCAGAGATGGATGGTTCGACAATGCCATCTTTAATTAATTTTTGTACCTGATCGTTTATTTCTTGCTTTTCCGACTCAGCATTTCTGTAGTTTTTAATGTATACAGGTGTTTTATCATTCTATCTAAGCTTTTGTTTATAGAAATTATTTGCGGATATAGGTTCTGTTTCTAAACCAAATATATCACTGTATTCAGTGCAAAGTTCGGTTAGTTTAGATTTGAACTGCTTAGGAAATTTTAATTTCTTCAATATTTCCCTTGTTCTTGACATTTCTTTGTTTAACTGGATTATATCGTAGTCATTAAGTGACTCAAATTGTATGTTTTGACTGTCAATTTCTGTATTTTTCGAAGTAGTATTTACAATGCGAATGTATGCATTATTACTTGTTAATATTGAACTTGCTATTATTATTCCCGGCTGTATCTCCTGATTGGGTAGTAAACCCGTTTTTTCACTAGTCTTTAATCTTACTTGTCGTATGACTTCAGATCTAGCAGGTAATAATAATGAGTCATTCTCGAGTGAGTGTTTTATTGGGATTTGGACGTGTGTATGGATATTTTTTGGGCGCAAAATTAGTGTATTTTGCTCTTCTTGATAATCTAACAGACAATTACATTTTTTGATGAAATCATAGCCTAATATACCATCTGTTGGTATTGAAAAATTTTCTGGTACTACGTGGAAATCATGTGGTACGATGTATTTGTCTGTAAGTAGTTGCAGATGTACTAGACCATAAAAACGTGTTGTTCCTTGTCCAATACCTGTTATATTGCTTATAATGTTTGTATTTATGTTGTAATATTCATTTTGTAGGTGTTTTATCACCGAAATGTCTGCTCCTGTATCAAGCAAAAATGTCAGATTTGTCTTTGTTTCTGCATTTTGAACTGTAATTATATTACTTAGATTGAGATTGAGTGAGTATACCTTTACTGATTGTTGTTGCTCAAGGGGGTTGAGCGTTTTCCGAATTTGTTGTTCGGATGTTGTGATTATTATTATTGTTATTTTGTCCTCGCCAATTATTTTAGTTTCCTTGGCCTCTGTTGTTGCCATTGTATTGGCCTCTATAGTTGCCATTATTGGTACCTCGGCCACGATTATTGTAACCATTGTTATTATTTTGGCTGTATCCCTGATAACCTTGGTAACCTCTTCCTCTGTTTCCATTATTATGGTACTGACCCCATCCATTGTTGTAGTTACCACGGTTGTTGTTTCCGCGATTGTTCGAATAATATAGGACAGAGTCAGTTTTTCCGGTTGCATCAGTGCAACTGTTGACAAATGTGGCGATAGCGTCATTCATGGTTGTGAAGCTACCTGCCTGCATGATAAGTTTTACCTTATCAATAGAGCAGTTGGATGTCATGGCTTTTACAGCGGTTTGTACACTATATTTTGATGCTGACTAAGGAGTAAGTCCATCATTTATGTAGGCGTCTTCTAGACTATTTGCTAGTTGCTCAATTTCTTTTGTGTACTGATTGGCAGTTTTATTTTTCTGGTGGAGACTCATTAATTTTGCTGAAATAACTTCAACTGATTCTCCTTTAACAGAAATTTTGAATTTGGCAATTATCTGACTTATAAGCAGTGCATCTAATATTGTTCGTATTTGTAATAAGTGTAAATCGGTTAGTTTTACACAATTATCGTGCAGTATCTTAGCTACAGCGTTATAATTTGTTAACAGTGTTTCTGTATGTCGTAATTCAGTTTGACTTTGTATTGGGGCATTTTTCTTAATGCATTTGTATGCTTTATCGAATTCGTTCCTGTTTTTGGTTACCTCCCCAGCTATCTCGGCCCAATTTAGACTCATTTGTTTTACTTATTTTTCTTTCTTAGAAAGTCGTTAAGTTTTTTAAGGTTTTCCCTGGCATAGCTATGCTTGCATGCCTTTGCGCTAATAGGGGCAGTTTCCGGCCTCCTCGCTGGCTTTTAGGTGGGGGGCTCTGATAATAGATGTATAGACCTGATACTGAAGTAGGGTTCTGCCTCAAAAGTTTTTATAATTAGTTGGGCAGTCATTATAAGAAAGACTATTTTTGTTCCTGACAAACAAAGTAATTAAAAAATTTTTATTTTGGTTTTCTAGGCGTACAGCATGAATGAATGAATTATGTAATTCATTTAACTAAAAAAATTTTTGTTTTGTTTTGTGAGGTGGAGTTTAAATTTTGTCGAGGTCGTTGCCTCTGCTCATGTATCGTTTTTTTAATGATCTCTTATGGATCATGTAGACTTTAAGTGCTGTGTTTGCAGCAACTAATACGACGAGAATGAGCAATAGAAGGTAAATTGATTCTAAGTGTGGTGTATGATCCACAATTTCAATTTCATTAACAACATTGGCTGTATTGTCAGCCGCCTTAGATTGGGTTTTGCCCATCTTTATTAAGTATAAATTTTCTTCCCTTTTTTTTTTTTAAATTATAAATATTTTTTTATATTTTTTGGTCATCTATGGGTCGTCTATTGGTCTTCTATTGGTATTCACTCGGTGGTGCAGACGGCGGCTTCATGCCTCCCGCACTAATTTGTTCTTTTTGTTGTATTTAATTTGAGCTTCTTGTTGCCAGGCCGGTCAACCGGTGACATTGCTTTGTCACCGTCTCTTCCTTCTCGCTGCCCAAAGCCTGGCAGCGGCTTTGGTGATATAAAGTAATTTGTATTTGTATTTGTATTTGTATTTGTATTTTGTATTTGTATTTGTATTTGTATTTGTATTTGTATTTGTATTTGTATTTGTATTTGTATTTGTATTTGTATTTGTATTTGTATTTGTATTTGTATTTGTATTTGTATTTGTATTTGTATTTGTATTTGTATTTGTATTTGTATTTGTATTTGTATTTGTATTTGTATTTGTATTTGTATTTGTATTTGTATTTGTATTTGTATTTGTATTTGTATTTGTATTTGTATTTGTATTTGTATTTGTATTTGTATTTGTATTTGTATTTGTATTTGTATTTGTATTTGTCATTTTTGTTCACTTCACTTGTCACGGTCGCCATGTAATTATGTGCGGGGGTCAAAGTTTACGTCGCACCCAGAAAACAAGACGGCAACGTACGTGTGACGTAACGTACGACTCGCCGTCTCGGCTGTATTTCTTCGACTGTTTGGCTACATTTTATTTGCCATTAATTCTTTTGAGTTAGCAGCGCGCGCATGCATTGGTATGTGTGCGTGTGTAGCTTATCGCTTATCCACAGCGTGGGATTCGCTGACACAGCGCTCTAGTTAGCGACTGAAGTGGTCGCTCAGATTTCCTTATGGGATAGGCATGCAACAGAGTGTTACATAGTTATGATTGAATTGTATTTACTTTGACCCAAAGCATGTGCACGCTACACTATCAGTAGTTTTTGTTTTCTGGAATTTTTGTGTTTTGGTTTTGTGACTCTGAGTGGGTGGCCAAGGCGGGCGATTTTTGAATCCTCGGGCTGTGAGGCACAAACCTTAACGGAAAATCTTAGCATCTTCAACTGTCTTCGCGTCGTTAGTGTGTTGGCAGAAGGTACCTCATGACAGAACTGCTATGACCGCTTGGAAATCCCAAAGGCAGGCTAGTAGCAAAATCTGACATCAGCATCAGCCAAAACAATAAGGCCTTTAAGTTTGTGTGTGCATCCGGTAACGGCCATCATCATTATACCCTGTTCCCATTAAAAATGGGAAAAAGGGGATCATGAAGTTGTGCAAATGTGTGTAACAGGGAGAAGGAAGCACCTCGGACCCCATAAAGTATATATATTCTTGATCAGCATCAACAGCCGAGTCGATTTAGCCATGTCCGTCTGTCCGTCCGTCAGTCTGTCCGTCTGTCTGTCTGTATGAACGCGTCGATCTCAGAGACTGTAATAGATAGAGCCACAAGTTTTGGAATGTATATAGGTGTATACTGTACCCACATCGAGTTTGTTTCAGATTTCGAAAAATCCTCCTGCTCCATCTTTAAACAGCGAAAATCTGTCTTTTTATCTGTATAAACGCGTAAATCTCACAGACTATAAGAGGTAGAGCCACAAATGTAGGTGGCTGCATGTATGTAGGTGTACACCGTACCCAAATAAAGTTTGCTCTTGGTTTGCGAAATTCCTCCTCCATCTTCTTCTAACCGCGAAAAACTGTCAGAGCTACAATTTTTAAGTTCGAACCAAGTGACTTAATATATTTTCAGTGAGGCCCAACATCTATCTATTCTGTGTACCACAATGAGATCCAAACAAAAACACCGAAGATATGTACAGAAGTGCGCCTGCCCATTTATTGAAATAAATTTTAAAATAAATGGAACTCAAAGCTATAGGAACCACATTACTTGGGACAGGGTATTTTGCTGTCGGGGCACTCGACCGCAACACTCTTACTTGTTTTTTATTGTGTTTTATTTACTCTACCAGTAACGGGTATAAAAATAATAGAATTTATAAAATTAAGGTCATGGGCAATGCCATGGTCACTTCCACGGATGCATTTTATATGGGACTGGAGGATTTAGCAGCGTCATTTATAATGGCCTGAGAGAACAGAACTTGACCTCTGAGACATACTGCTATAACGAAAGCCCAATACACATAGGAAGATTAGAATTAGCACATTAAACCAGAAGTAATCTTCACAGCCACAGGCAGCTCCATGGTTTGCTTATGGACATACTGTTTAGAAAAAAACATAAGAGCGTGTGTTTTAAAAATAAATAACAAGCAATGTGGAAAAAAAACAAAAGTAGTTACTTAGCTAATACATACATTCAACCATGCCGAACAGGCAAAAATATTTGTAAAATAAAATGTTTATGTGTACTGGCAGTGTAAAGCAGTTTTTTTTTAGGAAAGAAATTTTACCTTTCTGTTTGGCGTAAAATGATAATGTGTGTTAGTGAAATATGGGTGTATGCGTCAAACGCAGGCAATGCATGTACATATTTTACTAATATCGAATCAAATATGTGAGATGCATGGGGCGCTTACCTTCCCAAAGAGCATTACCTTTTCATAATGTAACGATACAGAATATATACACAATACTAAAGATACTTTTTTCCCAATCAGAAAACTAGCTTTTCCGCGACTTCTCGAAAAGGGCCCCACTAAAAATATTTGGACTCAATTTTTGGACTCAGCAAAGGGATTTTCATATGAAATGACTGCCAAATGGTCGGGATCGGAAATGATGTAAACTAGTGTTATCATTCATTCGCTCATACACAATTTTATTGTCAAATTTTTATTGTACTTGCAAATTACAAAGATATCAATAATTTCGATTCGTTTTGATCGAAAATTAAAAAAAAAACGTTAATTACAATGTTATTTTAAGTGAGAAACAATTTTTATCAACTTCTTGCCCTCTTGGATGATGTAATCTAATACAAAACAAGTAAGATCGTTGCTGTCGAGTGGCTTGACTTCAAAATACATTGTACAATTGAGATACACATGCAAACACACACACATATACAAACGTGCACGTCAGTACGGTTGTGTTTTCTGCTTCGCTCTGGTCCGGGCTAAGTCCTAGTGGCCTATCGTAGTATATTAACAAGTTTTTGTAGTGCGGAGAACCGAAGTGTATCGGTACTCACGGTAGTCAGTGGAAGATCCAACGAAGAGTTATGTCTGCGGCTCCAAGCGGATAAGGCTGGCTGGTCCAGCCCCGTGGCTAGAGGGGGCGCTCTCACATCTACCTGTTGCTGCTGTTGTTTGGTTTTCTTGTCTGTGTGATCCAATTTTTGTGCTACATACAGTTTCCACAAGCGATCAGCTGATAACCAGTGTTGGGAAGCGCGAAGGCGAAGAGCTGAGCTAACAGCGTGACCAGTGATCGAACAGCAAATAGCAACGAGCTTTTGTGACAGTGTGTCTAAATAATTACCTATCTCTATGCGGATCTTTCAAACGGCCATTAAACTGATTCATATAGAGGGAAATAAACTTTGATAGTATAGAATCTTGGCATAAGGCCGCGGAACTGGCAAATCCATCAACCCCTCCGCTGCGGCGGTTCCTTAAATAATGGGGCTCTGGTGACCAAGATGGAGCTGTATAAGTCCCAACAATAGCTCCAATAGTCCCAACAATCAGCTGATAAAGGAAGTACAGAGCGGCTCTGACTCATGCGGAAGAAAAACTTCTTAGGAAGTTTCAACTAAAAAAAAAAGAGAGTGTTCAGTTCACCTCCTGATACTTACGTAGTCCCTCCAAGCTCTGCTCCTCCGCTGATGACTGCGCAGTCGACAACGACCAGGACACCCCGAAACGGAGTTGCGAATCCATCAGTCTCGACGGGCAGCAACCAGGTGCTTCGAAGAAGCAGAGAGTGCTCAATGGCACTGCAGCACACGCTGAGGAACTTGGTAAGCTTTTAGAGGATCTGATCTCTCAGTTTTCTGAAAAAAAGGCGAACAATAAAAAAGTAGTCCGACATGTCACTCAGGCGACTATCGACGTTCTGATTCAAATGAAGGACCTACAGGTGGAAATTAGCTCAAGATTGGAAGGTAACAAAGATCTCGAGCACAACACTCAACCCAGATCTATAGGAGAAAAACTGCATAAGTGCCAAAAGACTTCTCCAGAGGTAGGGCATAGCCCACAGTACATCGAGAAAGAAAAACTGGTCCAAAGGTCAAAGGCTGTCACAGCACCTAAAGTTTCTGAAGCGACCAGAAACTCACAGAAATCTCCAAGATTTCCGGTAGTAGCACCGGAAATGAGATGCCTTCTTCCAACAACACCCTTCATGATAGTCAGCAAAACAAAAATTGGCAAGTTGTAAGTCTTAAAAAGAAGGCAACACTACCACCAAAGGACAACCCAAAGAAAGTGGAGGACCGAGGCGACCGAACATTACGCAAAAAGAGTATCGGGCCAGACGCAATTCTCATAAAATGCGCTGAAAATTCCTATTCGGATATGGGTCATTCTTTTGTAAACCGAAAAGTTTAAAATTTTTTCCTTTTTTCATTTCAATAAAAAAAATTCGAAACCAGATCTTGACATGCCCACCAAAACGTTATTTGCGGTTGTAAAAATGTTTTGTTAGCTTTATAAACAATTTCAAAAATCGTCGAAAACGAAAAAATTAAAAAAAAAAATTGGGTTTAGAAAAACGTGATATCTCAGGTTTGGTTTGTCGGACAAGTCTCAAGTTGATATTGGTGGAAAGCATTTTACTGTATCTAATCAAAATAGAATTTTAAAGATTTTTAAATTATTTAATAATGTTAAGTAATTTTTACTACAAATTATTTATAATTTTTTCTCAGTGTTAACCACCATGATATAGCTTCTAAAGTTACACAATTTATTGCTCTAAACATAACTTAAAATTTGGTGTTTTCAAAAAGATGGAGACTTTTATAGTTTAAAAGATATTAATTTATGAAGTTATAAACAAATAAAAAATTTGCCCTTAAGGAAAGCCTTAACCAACACAAACGTTTTGGTGGGCATGTCGAGATATAATTTCGAATTTTTTTATTAAAATGAAACATTTTTAAACTGTTCGGTTGATAAAAGAATGACTCATATGCTCAAAATAGTCGAATTAGCACCAGCAACAGGGGCTAAAAAACAGTGTGCAAGGAATCAGAAAGACTGCATCAGGCGAACTTCTACTCAGAATGTAGCAGGTTTCGGATCCAGCAACAACCTATCAGGGCAAGCAGAAGTAAAAGCACTGCAAGAGACGGTACAAATCGAGGTACATGACCCAGATAAGCTGACCACAAGCGATGAGGTCATGGCAGCGCTCTTTGCCCCAGAAGAAGGTGATATTCCGGCTTAGGCATCGCCAACTATAAGGAGAGAATATGGTGGGACTCAAATTGTAACACTCCACCTGCAGCAAAGCCTAGCCGAAAAGCTGATTAATAAGGGCAAAGTACGCATTGGATAGGTTGTCTGCGGCATTCAACGTAGAGTGTAGCCTAGGCGGTGCTACAAATGCATGGACTTTGGGCAAGTTCAATTGTCCAGAGGAAGTGTCCAAAACCATTCGGGAGTCATGCTATAGATGCTTAGATAAGAGTCACAAGCACAAGCAATACAAGATGCCAAAGCCCAAATGCCTGTTGTGTTCCAGGAAAAGAGCAAACGCTCAAAATGCCGACCACATGACTCTGAGCAGAAGCTGCCCAGAATATCAGAAAGCTCCCAAAATCGCAAAAAATGGTTGAATTCCTCCAACTTAATCTAAACCTCTGCAGAGCGGCACAGGACCAGCTTGCGCAAACAGTCATTGACCAGCGTGTGGATATCGCCATCCTAGGCGAACCATTTAAAGCCAAGCAGGATGAAGTATGGCACCAAAGCAGAGATAAAAGACCAGCGATATGGAGTTGCTGTCAGCCCCCAAGACAGCTCGCAAAGAGGGGATACGTGGAGGTGCCTTTATCTATAGCCCCAAGTCTGTCGATTGAAGAGTATAGGGTGATCCTCGAAGAAATAGCGACCAATGCACGCGAAAAATCCCCGGTTATAATTGCAGGGGACTTTAACGCATGGGCCACCTTATGGGGAAGCAGGAGAACAAACCCACGTGGATCATCTCTACTGGCCGCGTTCGATTCGCTGGATGTCTGTCTACTGAACATATGGAATTCGACCACATATAGCAAAGCAGGCGGGGAATCCATTATCCTCTTGACCTTGCAAGTCCAGAGCTATCTCGTAACTCCACATGGCAAGTATCGCAGCAACACTCTTAACATAAACACACTGCTCGCAAATGCAACGGAGCTGAACTTTTCGGGTAATGCAGACCACAGAGCCGATAAACTGTCCGAGGCGATCGAGATGACTTGTGATGCATCAATGTCTAAGACACGCAGAGGAACAAACAGACACAAATCGGTCCCGTTTTGGAACGAAGATATCGCTAAAGTCCGAACTGATTGTAACGCTGCCAGACGACATTGCCGGAGGTCAAGACAGAACCCGACCTATCATCACCTCAGTGAAATATTTAAGGCTAAAAGGAAGATCTTAAAGGAGACTATAAGGAGAAGCAAAGCTAGATGTTTCCAAGAGCTCTGCGATGCTGCAGGCGCACAACTATTTGGAGCGGCGTACAAACTTGTAGGGAAAAAACTGCACAGGCAACCAATGCCTACATGCCCCACTGGAAAGCATTGTATACACCCTTTTCCCGCACAGCCACCTGTAACAATTCCTGAGTCAAGTGACGAAGATGGAGGCGCTTTCCTTACAAACTCATCTGCTGTCCAGCAAATATTGAGAGGAATTAAACAGGACAAGGCGCCAGGTCCAGATGGTGTGCCTAATAACGCCCTAAGAGCCTTCATTACTGCTCACCCCAATGAGTTTGTAGAGGTTTACAACAAATATATCACAGAGCGGACTGTCCGACGGATATGGAAGCGTCCGCGCCTAGTCCTCATCCCACGCATGCTTGATACCACTGTCAAGATATTCGAAAGAATAATCTGCAACGTCTGCAAACAGATGCCCTATGTGCAGTTGTCAGACTTGCCAACAATGTCATAGAAGGAACCAGATGGGCGGGATATTCACAGCAGTACTGCCTAATCTGCACAATCTATGTGAAAAATGCTTTTAAGTCTGCGAACAGGATCGAGGTATTGCAGGCACTTAGTGACCGAAGAATCTTTCAATACCTTTTTCGGCTAATTGCTAGCTACTTTAAGGACAAAATTCTGCTGTATGGTTCCGAAGCAGGACAGCACCAAAACACTGTCTCAGGAGGAGTACCCCAAGGCTCTCTGCTAGGTCCTACACTTTGGAACGTCATGTACGATGGAGTTCTGAGGCTAGACCTGGCCGATGGATGCACTTTAGTAGGTTTCGTGCTTGTGGCGAAACAATTTGGTGGAGTCACAGAACGATTCAGCCTAGCGATTGACCGAATTATGGAGTGGCCCCTGGGCCGGCATAACAGACTTTCGCATTTGGACCTTGCACTTGACTTAACAGGTCCGCAATGTCAGAGCAGATGGGATCGCGATATAAGCGGTAGGTGAACTCAGCGGCTGATACCGAACCTGGATCCCTGGCTGAACAGAAAACACGTCAGGTAGACTTTGACCTTTCACAAATGTTGACGGGACACAAATGCTTCAAGGCGTAGCTGCACCGCTTCAAGCACGAGGAGGACCCCAACTGTGATCACTGTGGTGGCGAAATATGTGAGGACGTGGATCCTGTCTTTTTTAGTGTCAGCTATTCGGGAACGAGCACACAAGAGCTTCACACATGAAGGGTCTGCGGCGGAGAGTGAAGACTCGGTTTGAGCGGATAGCCAGACCGCCATCCGCCCAGCGAAGTAATGCTTTGCGTCGGTCCCGCGGGTGCGGTATGTTCCTTTCTTCCTCTTTTCACCTTCTCCTATTTATTGTTACTATATCTAATAAAAAACACAAACATGCACATAAACACGCGCACGCACCCACACATACGCACGCGCAAACTGACTCATTGCAAATCTGAAGCAAACTTGATCGGCGTACGGTCTTCTAAACTGCTAACTTAGCGATTAATCAGCCTACTATCCGTCTTTTACGGATAGTCTCTCACTTTATGTTTTTTTTTCTTTTCGATGTTTCGACCTCGGACACGCCCCACTTTTTAATTTTTTTGTCCCGATGTTTCGGTCTCGGACACGCCACACTTTTTAATTCTTTTACAACATCAAAAGTATCTTACTTTTTGTGTTTTCAAGATTTATACTCTGTCTCACCACTTGGGGGGAAAACAGGAGTAGTTTATTTTTAGTGACCCGTAGCTGTAGTTTTTAAGCATTTAGAAACTTTAGGGTGCTGGTTCAACTCTGTGTCTCTTACCACTTGGGGGAAAACATAAGAGTTCGTCAAAGGACTAAATGTTACGACTTCAACAAATCCTCGTTACGAAGGACTAAATGTTACGACTTCAACAAATCCTCGTTACGAAGGACTAAATGTTACGACTTCAACAAATCCTCGTTAACGAGCCGTCCACATTAAATGAATACGCAAAGAGGAGGTTCGTCACGCACTGAGTATATTTCTTACAAATTCTAGCTTAAATTAACACTAGTTTTTATTATACACTTGAAAAGCGTATTATAATTTTGCCCAGAAATTTGCAACCTATAGAAGGAATCATCTCCGACCCCATAAAGTTTATATATTCTTCATGAGCATCAACAGCCGAGTCGGAAGTGTTTCCTTCTCCCTGTTACATTCTGTAAAAAATTAAATTACATTTTGAATTATAACGTCGTCTAAAATATGTTCTATTTGCCATAAGTATGTAATCATTAACATACCAATGTTATTAGCATAGGCGTTCACACAAAAAACCAACACGCAGCATACAGACGTTTCGTTCCGGGGTTTAATTTAAAGACAATATTTTTCACATGGAGCCGAAACCCGGGAAAGTAGCGAATGTCGGTACTTAATGTAAATGCCTAACGGGTGTGTTAAAGAATAGTTACTCAAATAGCGATTGTTAACTCAAAATTAACAAATAATTAAAATTAGCGAGGGATTCGAAAAAATGGATCCCGCATATTGATCTTCATGCCGGGCACAACTCACGAAGATGTGTAATCAGATCGAAAAATATATAGCGAGCACAGAAAATTTGGAAGAAAAAAGTTTGAGCGTGTACTTATATCGTGTATAAAAATTAGAAATGGGCTGATCAGAAGACATTGAATACATCAGAACAAAAGGGAGACATCGAAAAAGAGTGCGAAGCAATTTCGAAATATGACGACAATGCAATAAGTACAGTTGCGAGGCTCGAATTTTTGATGAAGCGATTAGCGAATGGCGATATAATGATAACAACGAAAGTGGATAATACAGATAAAAACGAAAGTCAAAAGAAAGAGACAAAAAAGCTGCGTGCAAGCAGCTAAACTTCAACCAATTGAGTTGAAAAAGTTCAATGGAGCTTTTGAGAATTGGCTCCCCTTTTGGACACAGTTTAAGAAAGCGGTACTCGATAAGTCGATATTAGACGCGGCCACCAAATTCAACTACCTGAACGAGTGTCTCACCGAAGCGGCTGCGGCAACAATAGTTGGATTTATTCCAACCGAGGCGTGCTACAACGATGCTATAAATTTATTGCTAGAAGAATACGGAGACTCAGATAAAATAACAGAGAAATACGTCCAAAAGTAGATAAAGTCCAGAAGCGTGCATTCTGGAGACGATTTGAAAGGACTGCGAATGTTGAACAACGAGACCCTAGTGACATCCCGAACATTGACGGCTCTAGGTGTCCCAGCTTCCAATTATTGCATTATGGTTCTAACTCTATTACTTAAATCCATACCCATCATAGAATGCGCAATCAATTGGGATCAGTCATAAAGCTCTAAGTTCAACCGTTATGGAGAACACTGACCGACTCACTGTGTTACTGGAATATTTAAAAATGGAAGTGAAAGCGTGGAAAAAAGCACAATTGTCAGAGAGTGAGAGTACGCGGACGAGAGCGCGAGAAACAAGGAACAGCTGTTGGATTGTACTCGGCACAAGACGCGAACAAGAGATAATGCTTTTTTTGTTAACGTATTAACCATTAATTAAATGATTGCAAAGACAAAGGTAAAAATGTTGCGGAAGGTAAAAATATGTTAAGGTGCGAAGAACGATGTTTTCGGTGTGGCAAACCAAACCACACGTAGAAGTTCTGCAAGAACCAATTTATACATGTGGAGGCAGACATATGACTGCTTGACTGCTCTGTGCGAAAGAATTTTTGCAAAGGAAATAGCGGCCGATACTCAAAAAAAGTAAAGGAACAAAACACGACCATTCTGAGTACATCTGTGCAATGTATTGCTAACGAAATATACTTGCAAACAGCTAAAGCAAATTTTGTGAACGGATCAAACAGAGTTTTAACACGACTTATTATGGATAATGGCAGTCAGTGCACTTACGTGACTGAAAACTTGACCAAACGATTGAAACTACCCACTGTAGGTAAGGAAAAAACAAGAATATACGCATTAGGAGAATCAAAACAAAACAAACGATGATGCAGCTAAAGTTTTGGTGAATGTGCAAAGCCAATATTCCAACGAAATAATAGAGATTTGTGCTACGGTTGTACTGATGTTTTACCGGTGCCACGCGCAGCCAAACAAACGACGAAGAGAAAAGCGGACAATAAAGTTACAAGAGATCAGTTGTTTAAAGGCACAGCTTATCGGACAAGACAACTATTGGAAATTAAATTACGATACTCGAGAAAATCTGGATACCAACCTCATAGCGATCGAGACTTTCTTTGGTTGGACAATTCAGGGTCATTGCAGTGAAGCTAAACTCGAGGAGAGATGTATACTTAATGTTGTTGAACAACGTGATGAATTCGACCTAGAGAAATTCTGGAGCTTGGAGTCCATTGGCATAGCAGCGTACAACGAATCAACGAACCACACTCAGGTAATATTGCTAATATTGCTAACAGAAGATATTCTGCAAAGATGCCCTGGAAAGTACCAAAGGATGATTTGCGCGACAACAAGTGCGTAGCGATGTCGCGTCTGAGCAATCCAGCGACACCAAGGCGTATTATATGCCTCACCGTCCAGTGTATAGGGAGGACAAAGACACAACCAAAATTTGTATTGTCTTTGATGCCTCCTCGAGCGAACATGGTCTAGCGTCTTTAAACGACCATCTTAATCCAGGTATCAATTTGCTTACTGATTTGACAGCAATTTTAATAAGATTTCGTTGCCAGCAAATTGCCATTGTGGCCGATATTGAGAAGGAATTTCTACAAATTTCGATAGATCAATCGGATCGAGACTGCCATCGGTTTCAGAGGTTAGAGCGCCTTATCCAAAAGTAGATGAATATCGCATGGCGCGCTTTACATTTGGCGTGACATCTACCCCCTTTCTTCTGGCATCTACGATTCAACAGCATTTGCGAAGTCAGCCGACTGAAAGCGAGATTGTTTGCAGAATACTACAAATATCATTTTATGTGGATGAAATGGTCACGAGCGTCGGAAACTATAATGAAGCGGTAAAATTATACAACTCAGCGAAAGACATCATGCAACAGGCCAGCTTTAATTTACGTAGGTGGAACTCAAACGATATACAACTAAAAGAGCTTTTCACAGAAAAGAAGAAGGCACCGCCCTTAGAGGAAAAGATGCTAGGGACAAAAAGGAATACGAATACCGATGAATTAAGCGTTCCGAATGACCATGGCATATATTCAAAACTTAATGCCAACTAAACGAAATGTGATGAGGGAATTTTGGGTCCATTGACCGTTACCATCAAGATCCTATTGCAAAGAATGTGGAAGGAACATACTGAGTGGGATACCATATTGGCCGACCCCTTGGCCAACGATACATGATACGAATCGTGTTTATATGCTCAAAAACAGAGTTAGCCCAATAAAGGAGGAAACAGCGACCTCAGTGCCCAAGCTGGAGTTGACAGCAGCACCAGTGCAGCGGTCAGCTCCAGCTTGGCTAAGTATCTGTTAACGGAAATGAATTTAAAAATAACCAATATTTTTATGCGGACAGATTTCAGCATAGTCCTCAATTGAATTGTTGGAGATGGAAGGTGCGCAAAACTGCACATCAAATCAAAAGTAAGCGAGATCAACAAGTTAACTAATGTCTACGATTGGCATCACTTGGACGGCAAATGCAATCCAGCGGATTTGTTGACAAGGGGCATAAGTGCGAGTAAATTACAAACGTCAGACCTATGGAAATATGGACCATCTTGGCTCTCAGCTAGCAGCGTCACTTGGCCAATATCACCGGCGTCACAAGCCAAGAAGCTTGCTACCCTATCGATCCATAACCAAGAGGCAGAGGATTTCGCCAGCGATACGGCGATGGAATCAATATTTCCTGTTCAGCGATTTGGATCACTAAGGAGAATGCTGCGAGTAACAGGATACGTTATGCGTTTTATCAGGCGCATTAAGGAGAGAACTAAATATTTTGAAATAAAAGCAAACACAAGTAACATACAAGAGCTGACAGCGGAAGAACTGCTGGATGCTGAGCTCTATTGGATAAAATTTATACAGCTCCAGGAATTTGGACCTGAGCTGAACGCCCTGCAGAAGAACCAAGGAGTGCCCAAAGGATCAAAAATAATTATTCTGAATCCCAAACACTGGTTCGCAACATTGACCAAAATAAGAAACGATTCTGGATTATAAAAGAAGACATTGGATAAATTTGTACGCCGAATTTTGAGCTGAACGCCCTGCAGAAGAACCAAGGAGTGCCCAAAGGATCAAAAATAATTATTCTGAATCCCAAATTGAGCAACTAAAGCACTGCGGTATTAATGCAACATTGACCAAAATAAGAAAGCGATTCTGGATTATAAAAGGAAGACAACTTATTAAGAATAATTTCAAGCGATGCGTTGTCTTCAAGAGGTTACACAGCAAAAGTGCAAGCGAACCATGAACAAGTTAACCCATCGAATGGTTCGCTACAAGCAAACACTTTGAGACGACAGGATTGGATTTTGCTAGCCCATTGTATATACTTAGCGAATCAAGCGACACCCCGAGGAAGGTGTATATAATGCTGTTTAACTGCGCTGCTATTAGGGGCGTAAACCTGGAACTAGTGATTGACGCGCTAAGGTGATTTATTGCCCGTCGCGGAGAAGTTCGTCTCATATTATCGGACAATGCAAAAACATTCAAGCGCACTAATTTGGAACTGCAAAAACTTGAAAAACTTATGGACACAAGTCAAATACAACGGTTTGCTACTACAAATAGAATCAAATGGAAATTCATTCCCGAGCGGGCAGCCTGGTGGGGCGGATTTCGGGAACGACTTGTACGCACCGTTAGGGATTGTTTAATGGCTACAATCGGAAAAGCTAAACTGAATGTAGAGGATCTTCAGACTTTACTCACGGAAGTTAAAAAAGACAACTCTGGCGACTAGTAGTAGTGGTGGCGAGATACGTCGGACGCAATGGGCGTGCCAGAGCCTGTAACGTTCATGTGAAGAATCAGCAAGTGCTGCGACGTCCAATACTTCCACTTCAGATAAAGTCTGTCTTTGGCGGGGCTGAGGATGTAGCAAATTAAATTACATTTTGAATTTCAACTTCTTCTAACATATGTTCTACTTGCCATAAATATGTGATCATGAACATACCAATGTTATTAGCATAAGCGTTCACACACAAATATACCTAACACACTTTGTTAGATCTTAGCGAATAACTAGTCAGTAATAAAAACCAACACGCAGCATACAGACGTTCCGTTCCGGGGTTTAATTTAAAGACAATATTTTTTACACATACATTTGCACAACTTCATGATCCTCTTTTATAAAAGTGTTCTTTTATTAAAATCTTTTGGAAATTGTAAAAGTTATTAGCATTTATCTATTATTACACTATGCCACAAAATTCAACTTTTTTATAGCCTGGGATTGGGACCAATAAATTGTAAAACTAGAAGCATCTAATAGCAACTCCTCATACCCAGTTTTTCTGGATCACGTCAAGTTCGCGTTTAATGGGCATATTTATTCTAGCAACACACAGTTACAACATCTGTTGCTAGTCAAATAAAGATGAGTGCTAAAATTTTGGTAAATTCACCAAAGTTAGAAATCTCCACAAATGTTATACTCAATATAAATTAAACGCGAACTGGACGTGATCAAGAAAAACTGGGTATGAGGAATTGCTGCTAATAAAGACAACTATTGGAAATTAAATTACGATACTCGAGAAAATCTGGATACCAACCTCATAGCGATCGAGACTTTCTTTGGTTGGACAATTCAGGGTCATTGCAGTGAAGCTAAACTCGAGGAGAGATGTATACTTAATGTTGTTGAACAACGTGATGAATTCGACCTTGAGAAATTCTGGAGCTTGGAGTCCATTGGCATAGCAGCGTACAACGAATCAACGAACCACACTCAGGTAATATTGCTAATATTGCTAACAGAAGATATTCTGCAAAGATGCCCTGGAAAGTACCAAAGGATGATTTGCGCGACAACAAGTGCGTAGCGATGTCGCGTCTGAGCAATCCAGCGACACCAAGGCGTATTATATGCCTCACCGTCCAGTGTATAGGGAGGACAAAGACACAACCAAAATTTGTATTGTCTTTGATGCCTCCTCGAGCGAACATGGTCTAGCGTCTTTAAACGACCATCTTAATCCAGGTATCAATTTGCTTACTGATTTGACAGCAATTTTAATAAGATTTCGTTGCCAGCAAATTGAAATTGTGGCCGATATTGAGAAGGAATTTCTACAAATTTCGATAGATCAATCGGATCGAGACTGCCATCGGTTTCAGAGGTTAGAGCGCCTTATCCAAAAGTAGATGAATATCGCATGGCGCGCTTTACATTTGGCGTGACATCTACCCCCTTTCTTCTGGCATCTACGATTCAACAGCATTTGCGAAGTCAGCCGACTGAAAGCGAGATTGTTTGCAGAATACTACAAATATCATTTTATGTGGATGAAATGGTCACGAGCGTCGGAAACTATAATGAAGCGGTAAAATTATACAACTCAGCGAAAGACATCATGCAACAGGCCAGCTTTAATTTACGTAGGTGGAACTCAAACGATATACAACTAAAAGAGCTTTTCACAGAAAGAAGAAGGCACCGCCCTTAGAGGAAAAGATGCTAGGGACAAAAAGGAATACGAATACCGATGAATTAAGCGTTCCGAATGACCATGGCATATATTCAAAACTTAATGCCAACTAAACGAAATGTGATGAGGGAATTTTGGGTCCATTGACCGTTACCATCAAGATCTTATTGCAAAGAATGTGGAAGGAACATACTGAGTGGGATACCATATTGGCCGACCCCTTGGCCAACGATACATGATACGAATCGTGTTTATATGCTCAAAAACAGAGTTAGCCCAATAAAGGAGGAAACAGCGACCTCAGGCCCAAGCTGGAGTTGACAGCAGCACCAGTGCAGCGGTCAGCTCCAGCTTGGCTAAGTATCTGTTAACGGAAATGAATTTAAAAATAACCAATATTTTTATGCGGACAGATTTCAGCATAGTCCTCAATTGAATTGTTGGAGATGGAAGGTGCGCAAAACTGCACATCAAATCAAAAGTAAGCGAGATCAACAAGTTAACTAATGTCTACGATTGGCATCACTTGGACGGCAAATGCAACCCAGCGGATTTGTTGACAAGGGGCATAAGTGCGAGTAAATTACAAACGTCAGACCTATGGAAATATGGACCATCTTGGCTCTCAGCTAGCAGCGTCACTTGGCCAATATCACCGGCGTCACAAGCCAAGAAGCTTGCTACCCTATCGATCCATAACCAAGAGGCAGAGGATTTCGCCAGCGATACGGCGATGGAATCAATATTTCCTGTTCAGCGATTTGGATCACTAAGGAGAATGCTGCGAGTAACAGGATACGTTATGCGTTTTATCAGGCGCATTAAGGAGAGAACTAAATATTTTGAAATAAAAGCAAACACAAGTAACATACAAGAGCTGACAGCGGAAGAATTGCTGGATGCTGAGCTCTATTGGATAAAATTTATACAGCTCCAGGAATTTGGACCTGAGCTGAACGCCCTGCAGAGAGCAAGTGCCCAAAGGATCAAAAATAATTATTCTGAATCCCAAATTGAGCAACTAAAGCACTGCGGTATTAATGCAACATTGACCAAAATAAGAAAGCGATTCTGGATTATAAAAGGAAGACATTGGATAAAATTTATACAGCTCCAGGAATTTGGACCTGAGCTGAACGCCCTGCAGAAGAACCAAGGAGTGCCCAAAGGATCAAAAATAATTATTCTGAATCCCAAATTGAGCAACTAAAGCACTGCGGTATTAATGCAACATTGACCAAAATAAGAAAGCGATTCTGGATTATAAAAGGAAGACAACTTATTAAGAATAATTTCAAGCGATGCGTTGTCTTCAAGAGGTTACACAGCAAAAGTGCAAGCGAACCATGAACAAGTTTACCCATCGAATGGTTCGCTACAAGCAAACACTTTGAGACGACAGGATTGGATTTTGCTAGCCCATTGTATATACTTAGCGAATCAAGCGACACCCCGAGGAAGGTGTATATAATGCTGTTTAACTGCGCTGCTATTAGGGGCGTAAACCTGGAACTAGTGATTGACGCGCTAAGGTGATTTATTGCCCGTCGCGGAGAAGTTCGTCTCATATTATCGGACAATGCAAAAACATTCAAGCGCACTAATTTGGAACTGCAAAAACTTGAAAAACTTATGGACACAAGTCAAATACAACGGTTTGCTACTACAAATAGAATCAAATGGAAATTCATTCCCGAGCGGGCAGCCTGGTGGGGCGGATTTCGGGAACGACTTGTACGCACCGTTAGGGATTGTTTAATGGCTACAATCGGAAAAGCTAAACTGAATGTAGAGGATCTTCAGACTTTACTCACGGAAGTTAAAAAGACAACTCTGGCGACTAGTAGTAGTGGTGGCGAGATACGTCGGACGCAATGGGCGTGCCAGAGCCTGTAACGTTCATGTGAAGAATCAGCAAGTGCTGCGACGTCCAATACTTCCACTTGAGATAAAGTCTGTCTTTGGCGGGGCTGAGGATGTAGCAAATTAAATTACATTTTGAATTTCAACTTCTTCTAACATATGTTCTACTTGCCATAAATATGTGATCATGAACATACCAATGTTATTAGCATAAGCGTTCACACACAAATATACCTAACACACTTTGTTAGATCTTAGCGAATAACTAGTCAGTAATAAAAACCAACACGCAGCATACAGACGTTCCGTTCCGGGGTTTAATTTAAAGACAATATTTTTTACACATACATTTGCACAACTTCATGATCCTCTTTTATAAAAGTGTTCTTTTATTAAAATCTTTTGGAAATTGTAAAAGTTATTAGCATTTATCTATTATTACACTATGCCACAAAATTCAACTTTTTTATAGCCTGGGATTGGGACCAATAAATTGTAAAACTAGAAGCATCTAATAGCAACTCCTCATACCCAGTTTTTCTGGATCACGTCAAGTTCGCGTTTAATGGGCATATTTATTCTAGCAACACACAGTTACAACATCTGTTGCTAGTCAAATAAAGATGAGTGCTAAAATTTTGCTAAATTCACCAAAGTTAGAAATCTCCACAAATGTTATACTCAATATAAATTAAACGCGAACTGGACGTGATCAAGAAAAACTGGGTATGAGGAATTGCTGCTAGATGCCTCTAGTTTCACAATTTATTGGGCCCAACCCCAGGCTATTTTGGGTGTTCCACTGTGTTATTATTTGTTGTTGAAAAAGTAGTGCGCCGCAACCTACTTTGCTCTATTGTGCCTCCCTACTGAGCTTACAACTCCCCTAGCAGCCCTATTTCCTGTACAAAAGCCAGGATATTTGTGGGTTCTAAGTTACTGATATTGCTTTGGTGTAGAATGTGTTCCCCAAATCTGCTGAGTCTGCGCCTCGCTAGTGCATCGCAGTGTGCTAATAAATGTTCAGAGTACTCCTCCTTTTTTTCACACTATCTGCAAAATTGGGTGTTTGTTATTCCCAACTTGTACATGTGGCTCCGCAGTCTGCAGTGACCCGTGTAGAGCCCTGTCAGAATCCTGAGGGTATTCTTTCCTTGTTGGACTAACTTTTGAAACCTTTTTAGATCGTGGTTCACTATTAATGTCTCATCCCCCTGGTTTTTAACAAGGAGGATGTTCTAAGCATATTCTCTTCCTTTCTTAGAAACCCTTTTATTGTGTGTTGGCCTATACCGCAGTAGGATTCTGGATCTACCATTGCGGTGGCTGCCCCCTTGCGTGCAAGTTCGTCGGCCAATTCGTTTCCGGGGATGTTGTTATGTCCTGGTATCCATCTTAGGGTCAGGTTGTTCCTGCTGCCTCGTTGGTCCAATTTGTTCTTTGTCCCTACGACTAGCTTAGTGGTGAACTTATTGCTGCTGAGCGCTTTGAGCGCTGCTTGGCTATGGGAGAGGATAGCTTTTCTCTATTATTATAGTTCTTTCCCTATTACGGTCTGCACAACGGGATATGGCACATAATTCAGCTTGAAATATGCTTGTGAATTGTACCATTGATTCAGATATTTTCGTTCCTGGTCCTGCTACCCAAAGTTTTCCGCATATGCTCCTGCATGTGAATAGTGCTATAGTACACTTGCTGAGTGTATACTCTAAGAGCTTATCAAATCTCAGCCTGTTGTCAAAGACAACGCCAAGGTATTTTACGTCTTTTTCTGGTGTAATGAGGCAGCCGGATAGGCGTATTGGCCTCATTCTTCTTCGCTTGCATTTTCTAGTGAACGGTACTATAATGGTTTTCGCAGGGCTTAGGTTGAGCCCAATCTGCTTGCAACAATCAGACGTCACTTTCAGTCCCCTCAGGACTATGTCACATAGTCCATATTTTACCTCTCGCAAGGATGACAATGTCATTAGCGTATTGGCAAAACTGAAATTGCTCAATTTTTAGATAAAGGCTAATAAATTCTACAATTTCCTATTTTTAGATAAATGCTAATAACTTCTTCAACAGATTTCGATAAATGAACCCTTTTTTTATTTGTCATATATGTATTAGGTTACATCATCCAAGAGAGAAAGAAATTAAAAAACGGTTTCTTAGTTAAAATGACGGTGTCATATATGTATTAGGTAACATCATCCAAGAGAGAAAGAAATTAAAAAACGGTTTCTTAGTTAAAATAACGGTGTAATTTACGCTTTCTCGAAATTTCGCCGAAATACCTCCATTCGGGACCCAAAACCGTGGAGATAGCAGCATTTTTGACCGCTGCGATATTCAATGAAGGATTCGTAGCAGTCATTAAGATCATTAATGTAATGGGCTGTCAAATTTGGAAATGAAGCTCACACTTACACCTAACGACGCAATGAAGAACGTGTCGCTCGCGACGCGTGAATGATGTCGTTCGTCATGTCAGAATGGATGCCAGAAGCGACCATGCAGCATTGAACGATTTCTACGAAGATCAGGAAGGTGTCCTGTATGGTCCAGGCATTTCATGGTGTAATACTTGAACTTTTAAACTCGTTTTTCTCGAAACCTCTTTTTTAACTTTTCTCAAAAACGGCTTGACCGATCGCCTTGAATCTTTTAGTGTATGTTCAGCATATGTGGGACTATGAGCTGAACTAGGATATTTTAAAAATGCCACGTCGTTTTTGTTTTTGGTACAAAACAGAAAAAAACGTTTTTTCGAAAAAAAAGAATTTTTAAATCTTGCAAAAATTTAATTTTTTAATATTTTTGAATTATCCTAGTTTAGCTTATAGCTACAGTCCAACAGATTAAAACATTATTTTTCTTTTTGCTTTCACATCACTCCGTCGGCCTTCTGTTGACCAGTGCGGTACCTTTTTTCACATGACTTACTTCCCCGCGCTGTATCACGGAAAGTTCTCTTAATTTTGTTTTCAAAAAATTTCTAAATTTACTTCAATAGTTACTGAATATATGTTAAAAACTTCAAAGTTTTACCCACACTTCAAATAAAATTTCCAAAAAACAGTTTAAAAAACGGCGGTCACACGGGTAAAGCACGGTACGGAGTACACCAAACAAATTAGTGTGCTGATATAGACAAAAAATGCCAAAAACGCAAACAAAATGCCGAATTTGGGATTTTCAAGTTAATCTAACAGGATTTTCCAGATTAGATTTGACTATAAAAATTTTAAAGCAACCATCAATGTCTCCGTTGCCTTATTTGCGGAAAAGGGGAAATAGGAAAGATTTGCCAGCGATATGAGAATTCTGACAATGCCAAGACTGACGCACTGTACGCACTGAAAATTGCATACGATGGCCCCCGAGTAGCGCCCCCCGGAGACCGGAGTCTCCAATATACCCAGTTGAAAAGCAAACTGTCGGACGTGACCATTCTCCCATGGGGAAGACAAAGTCCACCTAAAATCTCTGCTGATCTCACCCGGTTGATACAGAACTCCACGTCGAGACTCAATTTAAAACTCAGCAAGCCCTAAGCCGATTTGAGGATATGCACCTGGAATGTCCGCACCCTCAACAGAGATGGTGCTGACATCGATCTGTTGAATGACCTTAAGAAATATTCATCGGACGTTACCGCACTTCAGGAAATGTGATGGATTGGATATGGGAGCAAGTTAATAACGCTACCAAAAGCGCAAACAGATCAGAAAACACCACCCCCCTGGAAGATCTACTACAGCGGGCATGCTTCCAAGCACGAGTTTGGGTGCGACTTTGCAGTGAGTGATAGACTGATCCACTCTGTCATCAGCTTCACACCAGTTGATAAACGGCTAGCCGCGCTCAGACTTAACGCAAAATATTTTAATATTAGTCTTATCTGTGCTCTTGCGCCAACAGAAGACAAGGACGCCTTGACAACAGGCGAATTCTACGAGTGCCTGGAACAACTATACGACCGCTGCCCCGATCACGACATAAAGATCTGGCTAGGCGATTTTAACGCGAAAATCGAGAGAGAAGGAGTTTTTGGTTCGAAAGTCGGCCGATTTAGCCTTCATGAAAATAACCTCAGGTAACGGAGAGAGTCTAAAAGACTTCGGTGCGGGCCGGAACATGGTTATAAGTAGTACCAGATTTGAACATCTCAACATCCATAAGGCGACCTGAAAGTCCCCTGATCAACGAACACGAAATCAGATGGAAGGCATTCATCGAGTGTACTAGACGTGCGCGCGATGCGAGGAGCGAATATAGACTCGGATCATTGCCTTGTTGCAGCCAAGGTACGCACGCGGCTCATTGTTGCACATGCCTCACGCTCTTACACACGTCGAAAGCTAAACGTCGAGAAGCTGCAATCACAAAGGACCTCGGAAGCCTCCACAGCTATACTCGCCCAACTGCTCAGGGAAACCTCGCCATTCCTTTTCGATATATGCGAACAGTGGAATCGTATATCACACTCAATAAGGACGGCTGCCAAGGAGATACTCGGTTACACCGAGCCCCCTCGAAAGCGGTCTTGGTGCGATGAGGAGTGTCACCGCGCTACTGCAGAGAAAGACGCAGCCTACAGGAGAACTCTAGAGTCGAAAGCAACGCGGTCTGTTAAGGAGGGATACCGGGAGAAAAAGAAAGAGGAGAAGCGCCTTTTTAGAAGAAAAAAGAACGACCAGGAAAGGCGCATGCGCGAGAAAGTCGAAAGATTATTTGGCATGAGTGAGATTCGAAAATTATACCAAAAAATTAAACAATTAACAGAAGTTTTTAAGCCCAGAGTTGCACTATGCAAAGACGAACAGGGGAATCTGTTCACAGATCCGTAAGTGGTGCTTAACAAATGGAGAAGTTACTTCTCCAACCTGCTGGGAGGTGATGACGGCCTGTAGAGAAGTAGCGATGCCACCAATCGACTACATAGAGATAGACCCGCCGAACCAACAGAAAGTCAACAAATCACCACGCGCTAACGAGCTGTCCGCTGAATTTTTTAAGGCTGGAGGCGAAGAATTGGTAAGGTGCATGCACCAACTTCTCTGCCGTATATGGGGTGACGAAAGCATGCCGACGATTGGAATCTAAGTGTTCTCTGTCCAATCTTTAAAAAAGGAGACTCTGCAGTTAGCGCAAATTACTGCGGGATCAGTCTCCTACCCATCGCATATAAGGTTCTGTCCCGCATTATTTGTGATCGACTAAAGCCACTTATTGATACACTGATTGGATCTTATTAGTGTGGCGTTAGACATGGTAAATCCACCACACACCAGATTTTCACGTTACGACAAATCCTAGAGAAGCCTTACGAGAAAGGCATCAAAACACACCAACTTTTTGTTGATTATTAATCAGGCTTCGACACACCGATAAGGTCAAGTAGAAGCCCTGTCTACCCTTGGTATTCCAGAAAAGTACGTTCGACTTTGCATGATGACGTTGAGAAGTACGCAAAGCTTCGTCAAAATAGGAAAGAACCTCTCCGAACCATTTAATACCAAAAGAGGTTTTAGGCAGGACGATACCTTATCGTGTGACTTCTTTAATCATGGCAACAGAAAGGACGCATTTATTCATAAAAATCTAATGCTACTCGCATATGCCGATGATATTGACATTATCGGTAAAACCGAACGGGCGGTAAGCAGGGCGTTTTCAGAGATTGATATCATCTCAGACCTGCAATACGGCCTAGAAGCATGGACAATGACAGCAGCGGATGAAGCGGCGATTGGCGTGCTCGAACAAAAAATTCATCGGAGGATTTATGGACCTATAAAAGTTGGCGATGACTTCCTCATTCGAAAGAATACTGAACTGTATGAGCTCTATGGGGACACCTGCCTGTTCAAGCGCATAAAGCAACTGCGGCTGCGCTAGTTAGGACATGTCTCCAGGATGGACGAAGAAGCTCCAGTCAAAACGGCGTATAAATCGAAGGCGGCTGACTATGGAGGCGGCAAGAGGGGGAGACCACCACTAAGATGGGAAGACCAGGTGCGGGAAGAAATTGCCAAGCTTGGTGTGACCAACTGGTGCCAGCTTGCACAGAGCAGAACCGACTGGAGAGCAATAATTGCAGAGACCGAGACCGTCCAACGTTTGTGACAGCCAATAAAGAAGAAGAAGCCCCAATCTTGGTTCAGGGGGTAAGGACTGCGTCACGCATAGTTTTCAGGACCGTTTGGATGTCCCTCGTCATCATGCCCCTTTCGGGACTAATTCAAGACAAAACTTTCCAAACTTCCATATAAGCGGCTAAAGTTTTATTTACCGCTTTGAATTGTTGGAACAGCACTTGGCGTCAAAACATAACACCCTCTCCAGATGCAAAACGAATCTAGTGGCGTGCAATATAAATAAAAAATGTTATAAATTTAAAAAAAAAATAATATTATTTACTTATTTCTAATTTCAATAAACCTAGAATTACTGCTGTTGCCTTTGGCCCGGAAATGCATGTTGCAGATCTTTCTGGACTGCTGCTGGAGGCACTCCATGTCAACTGCATTAAAATAATTTTTATTGGTGAGGTCTCATATTCTTATCTTTGCTTCTACGGTATTAATCAGCGCAATTTATTCGTCCTCATGAAAGCTCTTCAAATTAATTTTACGCTCACCCTTCTTTTCAAATAAAATTAATTAAATTTCTTTGGGCTCCTAAAAAGGCTCGAACAGCTGGCCATACCATCCACTAATTCAGAGCTGGACGTTGAGTTCGATGTTCGGGTTCGGATCGACGTTTCGCTTCTCTGCGTACTCACCGTAAAACGTTTTACGTCAAACCTTTTGGGTGTGGTTTTACAATGATTTTTTTATATGGAGTTTTTCGTTTGCGAGCGATTTTTTGCGAACTCTGTACCGTGCTTAAGAGAGGACTGGCGTTTTCCCCTTAACTCCCCGGTACTGAGTGCTACCAGGGAGGCTTTTTATTCATTCTTTTCTCAGAGGACAGGATCTGTCAAGAACACTATTGCAAGCATTCGTGAATTCTTTTACTTTCTATTAAATCCCAATCATTTTTTTTTCATTTCAGAGAATGCTTAAAATGACGAAGCAGTTGCTAAAGATGGGCGACGATCCAGAAATCGGAACATTTCTTGGAATAAATTACTCGGAAGAATCGGATACAGAATCAAATATTCTACTTGAAGACAACTTATTAGATGGTCTTAGCAATTGGCTTGATCGGTTATTTGAGGGGACTACTCATAGATACTATATTAACTATTGGCCTGACTTCCCTACTAAATGAATGAATTCAATTTAGAAATTGTCTAGTTTATATTGCTTATTTAAAACATTTTGAAATTTATTCTTCCTCGATGGACCGCGAATATATATTAAAATTTACTTTTACTTTCATTTAAAAAAGGGTTAAATTTCGATGCATTTAAAATTGAGAAAACGTCTTTATTCAAATTGTGTGAATATGATATAAATTGAACTGTTCTGTGTGCTTTTTGAATTTTTTTTATACACTTGAAAAGTGTATTATAATTTTGCCCAGAAGTTTCCAACGCATAGAAGGAATCATCTCTAACCACATAAAGTATATATATTCTTGATCAGCATGACGAGCTGAGTCGATTAAGCTTTGTCCGTCTGTCTGTTTCTACGCGAAGTAGTCCCTCAGTTTTGAAGCTAGCGAGCTGCACGCAGCTAATATGTCGGAACCGCCCGGGACGGATGACTACTTCTTGTAGCTGCCATACAAATGATCGGTCGAAAAATGGATTTTAATGAGAAAAACTGGTTTTTTCTCAATATTACCGCTCTCAATCACGGTAATGGGTAATATTAAATGTTTTTAAGCTGATCTGCGAAGTTTGGTCGAAGTCGCTAACTGTTGAGACAAGCGTTTTCAAGTGTATCAAAACTTCGACCCAGACGAAGTTAGCCTTGCCTTTCTCGTTTTTAGAAAGCCTAGTCCAAGTATTCACAGCAGTGAAATGAATGTATTAAAGAAAAAATCCATTTAAGGCCTTAACGTCTTGAGATGTATGGCGACAAAAAGAGTGTTAAATCGTGATTAATCGTAATGAATCAATTCTATGAATTATATAAGATGCATAAGGGTATTAGAGCAGTGTTTCCAAAATATGAGGAGTTAATTTTCAAAAAATTCTAATAATAACTACATATAAAAAAGTTGCTGAACAAAAAGTGTTTAAAGGTCAAAACAAAAAAAAATATTTTGAACTAAAATCTTACAAAAATACAAAAATCGTAGAACTTTTTAAGAAGGCTCTAGGTCATTTAAGTTATGATTTTGCCCATAACTGTTCTAAAACAAGACACGCACAACACCACAAAGGACGCTGGTTGACTGTATAGCGCTATTTTATGAATACCAATTCAATCTTAAGCAATCTACGCCTGTCCTCAATGTGTTGGCAGAAGATTCCTCATGACAGAACCGCTATGACCGCTTGGGAATCCCAAAGGCAGGCTTGTAGCAAAATCCGACATCAGCAGCAAACTTTAAAATCACTAAGGGTTTGAGTATGTGCTTCCCCGTATCGGCCCTTCTGTTGTTAGTGGGGGAAATTCTTTCCCCGCATTGAATTAACACAGGCGCCAATGGTTTCAATTGCCCAAAGCAATTAAACGGAGGGTGTCTAAAACAATCACTTTGTAACACAAAAATTCTTTCCAAGGATTTAAGACTACAATAATATTTAAATCGTTGTCTGCAAACAGCCAGAGTCAGAATCTACAGGTTTTTTGGTGTCTGATCCGAGCCTGAATCGCAGCACAAATAAGCCCAATATAGATCAGTTTTAAATAAAAATTGTTTACTTTGCTTGATTATTATTATTTGGACAAATTTTGATGAATTTGAAATTATTTGCCTCTCTTGCATCGGCAATGTCTGCAAGTGTCTTTTATATATAAATAGAAGGCACATTCATTCCATTTTTGGTTCAACAGCAATTCAGACTTTACTGTTTTTAGCAGCAGTTGATTTTTGATTTAAAATATTTTTAGTGTGACAATATGCGCGCTTTCATAAAAATACGTCAAACTACATAATTTGCTTAAACTTGAAAATGGTTTTAAAATCAATGAGGATGAAGTATATGGCAACAAAATCCATCTAGATGGCTAACCTTGAACATGAGCAAAGCAAATGCAGCAAATCCACCTAGATTTGCAAAAATAGCAACATGAGAAAACAGACCTTAGTATTGAGTTAAACCATTACCATTGGAAACATGAACTATAGTTCGAAACCAAGACCTAGTTCATTTGAACTAGTACAAAATGAGCGTCACCGACAGTGCATCGAGTGGTTTGAGGCTCATACAAAGAATTGAATTTATAATTATAATTTCAATTTTTTCTACTATTTGTAAGTTTATGTGACATATAAATATCTCTATGTATGAGATGAGAAATCGGCCCTTAAAAAATAACAAAAAGCAGAACTACCAGTCTATCTTTTCTTAAAGCCAAAGTTTGAGTTTGCCGAGGTAACCCAGCAACAGGTGCATAGAGTCTTCAACATGCAGCGGCTGTGCTTTGCAATGAGTCCCTTACCCAAGAGTCCTACTAAAATTGTATTGATCCGCAGTATAAGCTGCACAAAACATTTGTCGTAAGCGTACTCTGGTGGCCATCGGCACCCGTCTATCCAGTGATCTATGGTGCCAATTGTATCGTTCTCTCACTGCTGTCCATCATTAATGGTGATCGCCAAAGATCATGAACGTGTCGAGTGCACAGCCACGGATCTAGCCAAGGCCAAGGTGGTACTTCGTTTCTTCTCCGAGCATTGCGCCCAAAAGTTTCTAGTTGAGCTTAACATCGTCTCTAGAGAAAATTTCGGTAAAGCGTGCCAACGCCTATATTGGTATTAATGAGCCGACTTCCAATCTGGCTGACATGTTAACCTAAATTTACTTACTTGATTGTGTAAAGATTCCTTCAACACGACATGCATGATGCATGGCTATGACATCTATGAAGACAAAGCTTTTCATTTTGGCTATTACAACATTAAGAAATCCCTGCCTGTATTTATGCAGATAGCAAAACAGTTTCTTCTCAACAGACTGACAGAGCAACTGTCAACAAATCCATCGAAACCATGCCGGCTGTGCGTCATGTATCAAACGGTGTGTATGCTTTATTAAAATTCTCTTCAGTAGTTAAAATAATTGTTAGATAATATCATTTCTATTAATCTCAACAATCTGGCTACTCTACAATGTAAGATTAAGCGCAACTATGAGCTATGTTAATGACGAATATGTTAAGCAATAAAGAGAAGTAATTAGACTATCAACCGGTCAACATCCCCATATATATATATTTATTTTTTTTGGATTTAGATACCAAGAGACCCGTAGTTAACCTGGAATTATTTGGCCGCCCACCATCTATATATAAGAGTGTCAATACACCATATAATTGGATAAGAAGATAAAAAGAAAGAAAACCACGTGTATAACACTGTACAACACTAAAAAAAGCCCGGCATAAGACCCTTAAATTATGATAAAAGGGACCTCTGTAAGCATCACCTCATACCCAGTTTTTCAAATCATTCATTCATCATTTAATTTTCATTTCGCGGTTAATGGGTACTTTTTTACTTGCAACACACAAAGACAACAATTTTAACTTAGTTTTTAATGGCTTAAGATAAAATTCTTCAAAATTCAGTAAGTGTGGACAGGATCATTGGCTCTCATTATACGACGCGTTAAGGAAGGCAATGATCATGGAAACGAAAATTACCACAAAGAAGACGGATAACTGCAGCATCAGATGTGTAGATGGAAACAATTATTTGGCGGATGGCAGCTAAAGAAGTTTCAAGGGCACTGGAAGCGAACAGGGTTCGAATTTGAAGATCGCTGGCAACGACGCGTTGTGGCCGGTTTCGCTGATTTAACGTTGCTTAGAATCGGCTGTCGAAGTGAAAATTTTAATACCCTGAAAATGATGCATGCGATTTATTTAAAATGATGTTGTTAAACTAATTAAAATTACCAAAATTTAATAAGAAACTAATTTTTAATTACTAAAACTAACTTAATACGGACAGGACTAGCAACTGCAACTGCCTTTGTTACAATCGATTTGTTTCTTTCCTGGGCTCTTGAGTATTTCACCGATAATGATAGATGCTCGGTGCTGATTTTCGCTGTGGCACCCTGAAGCTTCCTTTTCCTGCTGAAAGTTGACCACTGTTCTAGCAGTGTTCGTGCTTGGCTCATTCTCCACATCCACGAATGTCGTGGACCCATCTAGCTAATCCGCGTATTTCTTTGCAAACCTTTCACTTTTACGCTGAGAATTGTTCCACATAGTTTTTATCCTCCAGAACCTCCGGGTTATGGTTGAGTCAATATTGCTGAGTCTCAAATCCGCTGTCACTATGGACAGTGCATTTTTACCAACGACATAAAACCTTCTTGACTGTCCACACTTTTAAAGAATTCAAATAAATTCGTATTGTTTACCAACATTGTGTTATCAAGGCTGCTGAACAACTGTAAGATTAGCTCTGCCTGCGGCTCATATTTATATGAGTGATCTCAGTAATTAGGAACAGGATCCTACCTCCCAACAGGTATAATTTAATTTAGCCGATCTTATTGCCTACCTAAAAGGGTCTTTCCTCCTAATAGGTAGAATTTAATTAAGCCGATCTTATTGCCTACCTAATGGGATCTTTTCTCCCAATAGGTAGAATTTGATTTAGTCAATCTCTTTGCCTTCCCCATAAAGGTGTGTACCTGAATTGAATATTTTGCATCACTTATTTTATGGCCCCCGTCGAAACGAGCCAATTTGGTTTCCTTAATCTCAGTCGCTTTGGTTTAATGACACTACACGTGTTGAAAGGATGCAGCTCGCATTCCCATTCAGGATATGAGTCTGTTTTAGCACAATGTTGTAATATTGCGTTAAACATCAAGTGCCTAATACATAGAATTTTCATGCAATTTAATATGTTCAGTTGTCGACTAACACTCATCGCGAGCAGACGTCAGCTTCTTCCGCGCATTCGCAGTTTCTCTTATTCTTTTTTCTTATCTTTGTTTTTGATCAGCGACCACAGCCTACTGTCCGAAAGTCCCAAGCCCAAAAGAAGTAAACGGCAACCAACCACATTATTCAATAAATTCCCGGACCTCCCTTCGACAAATAGCCCCAACCCGAAGTATATTACCATTTCGGCCATCAACAGTAACAAACAAATTTCTGAATATTCATGCTTTGCTGTACACAGAGCTCTGGAGCTTATTAACAAAAACTATGTCTCCATATCCGACCTAAAAGACGGAAACCTTCTCATGCTCTTAACTCCGAAGACGATGCGAATAAATTCTTAAATGCCACCGAACTCCCCAGCATTTGACAAATTGAATGTAAGCTGCACGATTCGCTTAACTACGTGAAAGGAACCATCTTCGCACCCTACCTCTGGAAAGTTTCCGAAGATGAAATAGTTAAAGAACTTAGTGCTCAAAAGATGGCACTCCACAACCCAGTGGCCTCATGCTGTTGACCTTTGAATCATACCATTTGCCGTCAAAGATTGATATATGCTGCAATACTGCCAAAGTCAATGAATATATACCCAACCCCATGAGGTGCAAGAATTGTCAAATTCTTGGACATACCCTGAAGCATTGCAAAAATAACCCCTTGTGTAACACATGCGGTCTCGGACCCCACGAGAGCGAATGCACGCGCACAAAATGCATCAACTGCACAGGTAATCATGCAGCTTCTGATAAGCAATGTCCCGCTTTCCAAGAGCAAAAAGAAATGCTGAGAATAAAAATAAATAAGAAGTGCTCCATGCGTGAAGCCAGAAATATTTACAAGTCGCCTCTTCCTAAGCCCCATAACCCTGCAAGCTTTGCTGCCGTTGTCGCAGAAAACACGAATACAAATAGCGATAACAAGCATATCAAGACGTACGATCAAAACAAAACCAAAAACAAACTAGCCCCCGCGTCTCCGCCGACGTCTCGACTTCGCCTAATCAATCAGCATCTACCTCCCAACCACAAAAAAAGCAATGCTGCGCCCACTACTGTCGGCTCATCTTCTTCTCTTTCTTATAGCCTATTTCCACTGAACAAATGAAGCTTCATTTCATGAAATGACAAGAAATGAAGAAAATGATATCATTTCTTCCATACAAATTGTCACTTCATTTTGCCTTTCATTTCTGAAAAATGATGAAAAATGATGACATTCCCCACGAAGGAATCTGGTTTTTTTTTTAAAAATACTAGCTACTCTCTGGCATTACTCGCTACTCTCTGGAGACGGAAAGTGTCATCACCAATAATTTGTTAATTTGAATTTAAATAGTAGGCGCAATTTTGTTTAAAATATAAATTAGTCAATAAAAGTTGTGTATTTAGCTTTCTGTTGATAATTCAGGATGATAACAATGTGTTTGCCCCTGAAAATTGCTGTCATGACGGGTATGTTATTTTTTGCTAAATATTCCACGTGAGTTTGAAAGTGGCGCCTGTTATTTAAATCAAACTTTTCAGCTGTTTTTCACAACGTATCGTTGTGAATGTTAAACAAATGACAATTTGTCAATGGAAACGGCAAAATTTTTAGAAATGAAAATGACAAGAAATGAAGCCAGTGGAAATAGGCTATTACAATCTTAAAAATATCAAAACAACTGCAAACAAAAATGTAATGCCAACTGGCGCTAAAATTATTACCTCCAAGTCATCAACTATTAACCCAATATCGAATTATCAAAATAACAACGATAATATAATTTCATCTGACTCAGATGATTCAATTATACAAGAAATAAAAAAAATCAAACAATCAAAAAAAACTAAAACAGTTACCGCTGACTCATCCGACCCGGACAAGTCAATGGAAACTCAATAATCAATCTACTTAATCCCTCACCTTCTTTAAAGACATATAACCCAGTACAATACATTCCATTCTCTATTATTCAATGGAATATTAATAACACTGTGATAGTCAAAAAAAAGACAAGACCAAACTCGACGCTTTCCCCCTATTTCGGGTCCTACGAATCGAACTGCATCATTACTTTTTTGAGTTACAGTCATGGTTTCATACAAAATTTTTTGTTGAAGTTTTTCATCGTATAGTAGCTACAAGAAGTAGTTATCCGATCCGGTCGGTTCCGACATATTAGCAGCGTGCAGGGAAAGGAAGACTCTGTGCAAAATTTCAGTTCGATTGCTTCAAAACTGAGGGTGTCCTTATAGCCATTATGTCGAAAAAAGTGAAACTTAACCTTAACATTTTATATAACATTTAACACTTTAAACAATTTAACATTTTTATACACTTGAAAAGTGTATTATAATTTTGCCCAAAAGTTTGAAACGCATAGAAGGAATCATCTCCTACCACATAAAGTATATATTTTATTGATCAGCGTGACGAGCTGAGTCGATTAAGCTTTGTCCGTCCGTCTGTCCGTCCGTCCGTCCGTCTGTCCGTCCGTCTGTTTCTACGCGAACTAGTCCCTCAGTTTTGAAGCAATCGAGCTGAAATTTTGCACAGAGTCTTCTTTTCCCTGCACGCTACTAATATGTCGGAACCGACCGGATCGGATAACTACTTCTTGTAGCTGCCATACAATGAAAAACTTCAACAAAAAATTTTGTATGAAACCATGATTGTAACTCAAAAAAGTAATGATGCAGTTCGATTCGTAGGACCCGAAATAGGGGAAATCGTCGAGTTTTGTTTTTGGTCTTTTTTTTTTGAAAAAACTATCACAGTGTAATTATTACTATAATTACAATGAACTAGAAATATAAATAATATAATATAAAACAAGGTGTAGCAATTCTTGTTAAAAGGCACATACCTCATAGTCCACTTACAACGCTATACAACACAAACATTTTGTACAATACGTTAGAGCTCAACTTCAACCTGCGCCTTACAATCTTCAATATCTATATCCCTCCTGACCTCTCATTTTCCACAAATGATCTCACAAACATAATTTCTAATTGTAGCCCTCCAACATTAATATTTGGCGACTTTAACTCCTGGGATACTCTGTGGGGCTCCTGCTCCTACAACTCTAGGGGAAAAAAGCACAGTGGAACAAAATTCAACTTTTTTTTTTGCCTGGGACTGGGACCAATAAATTATGAAACTAGAGGCATCAGGTAGCAACACCTCATACCCAGTTTTTCTGGAGCACGTCAAGTTCGCGTTTAATGGGCACTTTTATACTAGCAACACAAAGCTACAACCTCTGTTGCTGGTTAAAAGAAGATGAAAGCTAAAATTTTAAAAAATTCACCAAAGATGAAAGGAATCACCAGTATTCTAATATAAAATTCCCGCCTTCAACGGATAAACGGTTAGTACCATGCCCATAGAGGTCTAACTTAGAAAGTGGAATTAATGGAAAACCACTCGATAGAATTGTATAAGATTTTAACTATATTGAGATACGGACTAATAAAATATGTACTTAAGAGATGGTAACATGCATCGAAAAACCGCGATGGTGGGTACCACATTTGACAGCACCCATCAACGAGGCAATATAGGCCATAAACTAGAGATCAAAATAGACCGAACTGCGTTTGTAGATTCACCATCGGACCCTTAAGTCACGGGCTATGGCTATCTTTGTACAAGCAATTGCCTCAGAACAACATTGACCATATGGGTATCAAGAGCGTCTCCAAAATTATGCAATAAATCCTATGAATAAAAGTCGTCATTTACATTAAGAAAATCAAAAATTTAGTTTAAAAATGTCTTTGGTGGGCAAACCGCGATACGCTAAGACCCTTGAACTGATGTATTTAAATGATCCGATCTGTTTTTCTGCTGGTATTGAAGCACTTTACTCATAAGATTAATTCCATAATTTTGGTGAAACTGGTTTCACCTAAATGGTCAATGTTGTTCGAAGGCAATTGCTAGTATATAAATGCCTAAGAACCGCGAACCAAGGCTTCGTTGGTAAAACTGAAAACGCGATTCAGTCTATTTTGATCTCTAGTTTATGGCCTATATTGCCTCGATGATGGGTGCTGTCAAATGTGGTACCCACCATCGCGGTTTTTCGATGCATTTTTACCATCTCTTAAGTACACATTTTATTAGCCCGTATCTCAATGTAGTTAAAATCTTATACAATTCTATCGAGTGGTTTTCCATTAATTTCACCTTCTAAGTTAGACCCCTATGGGCATGGTACTAACCGCTTGTCCATTGGATGCGGGAATTTGGTATAACAATGGTGGTGACTCCCTCTAACTTGGGTGAATTTTCCAAAATTTTAGCTCTCATATTTTTTTTAACCAGCAACAGAGGTTGTAGCTTTGTGTTGCTAGTATAAATGTGCCCATTAAACGCGAACTTGACGTGCTCCACAAAAACTGGGTATGAGGTGTTGCTACTAGATGCCTCTAGTTTCACAATTTATTGGTCCCAGTCCCAGGCAATTTTGAGTGTTCCACAGTGAAGTAGTTGAAGCCATTAATAGATCCAATTTAGTCCTTTTAAACGATGGGTCTGCGACCCACTTTTCCACCCACAAAACATTTAGGGCCGTTTTCTCATGCTCCTGTTTTTGCTCAAATCGAAATCCACCTAGATTTCGCAACTAGGTGGATTTTGTGCTATCGGTTGTCTCATGTAGATGGATTTTAAATTTGGGCATTTGCGCCACGGTCACACCGGGAGGGCTGAAAAGGCACTAAATCCAAGTTGGCAGCGCCATGCAACTCGCTGAATTTTTGTTTTATTTATTGCGCGCCAATTTTAAAAAGCAAAGCATGCATTTCACAGAAAAGGATTTTTTTAACGACTTGTTACCATGATGGGAGATTAAGCAATAGGTATGAAGATAAGTTCATGCTGGCAAATTTTGACATATTTTGATGAAAATTTGGCCATATATGATCAAATTGCCTGAATACAGCCAAATCAAAATGCTTGTTAATAGGTAACAAAATTATTGATACTAATGGCTTGCCCAAACTTGTAATTGACAATTCGCCCTTTGATTATGTAGCGGGGGCAAGCAACTTAGGATTCATTTTTAACCAAACGTTCACTTTGAACCAGAGCGGGCAAACAAACGAAACGAAACGTTTCTGAATCGTTTCGTTTCGTTCTTTGCACAGAGCGAAACACAAACAAAACCCAAAAGAAGTAACTGTAACGCAAAATGAGTTCTGTTCAGTTTACGTTCGTCAACGCAAACTAAACGTAAAGCGAAATGCTCTCATCTTGATTTGCGGACAAAGGGAATCGGAACGATATGCAACGAGCGCGAATAGTTCGGAAACGTTTGCTGCTCTATTTGTATTTGTATTTGTATTGTTGTTGTTTTTTTCTGTTGCTTACTTCTTTGTTTCTCTCAGCTTTGTTGTTGTCGTTCCGAAACGTTTCAAGGCAGTGCAGCTTTCGGAAGAACAATATTCCAATCGTTTCGTTTGCGCTCTTCGGCAATATAAAGTTAGTGGTTTCGTTTTTCCTCACTAAAGTAACAGCTACAAAACAAATGAATCGTTCCTTGGCTTTCGCGAACGGTTCGTTAAACGTTTCGTTTGTTTGCCCGCTCTGCTTTGAACGATCACATTACTGCTGATGTCGGAAAAATGTACGCACTTTTCAGACAATTGTATACTACCAAAATCTACTTGAATTAGGTACATGTGACGCAAAAAGCCAGCACAAACATTGCAATCAAATCTTCGATCTTTCTGTACAATCCTGGACAACCCTTCGAGCTTTGATAATGCTACAAAAAATAATTTTCTCAAATGAACCTTATCTATATGAGATGTTGAAATTATGTGCGTCAAGAAGAACGCGTAATATAATCTGCCCGAGATACAAGCTAGCTAGTTCTGAAGGACATTTCTTTATATATGCTGTTCGCAGTTGAAATAATCTTCCTAAACTTAAGAGCATGGTAATTTTTTTTTAATTTAATAGATACTTATATATTACCAAAGACAATACATATATAGATACCGCATCTCATACAATATTTTTTTTTGGGATCCAATGTCAGCTCCCAATAAAAATCGTTATTTGCGTCACATGTGTCATCTAAATTATCTATAAATTTTTGCTCTTAGCAGAATAGCTAATTTAGAAAACGTATAGCTAAGTTTCAGTATACGCATCCTCGTAAAGGCAGCGAAATGCACAAATTTGCATCCAATGTCAGCTCCCAAAAAGACTCGTATTTAGTTTCACATGCGTCATCTATAATATAAATAAATCTTTGATATTACACAGTACAACACTAAAAAAAAGCCCGGCATAAGACCAATAAATTATGATAAAAGGCACCTTTGTAAGCATCACCTCATACCCAGGTTTTCAAATCCACCCTCGGTTCGCGTTTAATGGGTACTTTTGTACTTGCAACACACAACTACAACAATTTTAACTAAGTTTTTACTGGCTTAAGATAAAATTCTCCAAAATTCAGCATATGGGCTAATCCTGCGTTGCGGACGTTACATTTGTACGCAAATTTGCTTCTTAGAATTGACACAGCTGGCGTCCACTTTGAAATATTTCAAATACGTTTGGTGCAAAATGCAGTTCTTTGGGAGTACTTTCAAACCTAATTTAAGATAATAGGTTATCTGTTTTTGAAAAAAAGTTATGCTTGTTTAAAGTTCCGTTGCGGACGTTACAAAAAATGGAAGTCGACTTTGAGGCTTATGTGCATTTCCATTTAGCGAATTTTTCATAATAAACAAAAAAAAGTCATATAACAAAAAATTTAGTAGAATATATGACCAATTCAACCCAGCTTTCAAAAGAATGATAAGTGGTCCCGTTATTAAAATATCTTAATTTTTGTGCTGTTGCGGACGTTACGTTGCGGACGTTACACTTTTTCCATTGACCCAAATAGTATTATATAAGAAAAAATTTTTTTCATCCCATTGACTTGAAACTGGGTTTGTAAGCTTAGTACGCGAAATAGTTCGACACGTGTTTTCCCGATTTTGAAAAATCCGCCCACGAGGAAAATTTCTGTAAAATTCTGCTTGCAAAAAAATAATTTTTAATCCGATTGGCTTGAAATTCAGTTTGTAATGATACAAATCGAATTCATTTGGGTTTTCATTTTCCGATGTTGGAAATTCCGATTTTTGTCGATATTTATTAATAATTAATATTATTTAAACACACTTTTTGTTACTTTGAGGTTATGTTTTTCGGATTCTCGACAACCTTGAGCAATTTAGAGCCCAGATTCAGACTCAGCAGGCAATAATCCATTATAAAAACCTATTTCCACCACATAGTAATAAAAACAATTTTGATTATTTTTTTGCCGTTGCGGACGTTACACATTTTGGCATTAACTTTTTTCAAAAATATGTGTAATAAAGGTATATATTTTTTTTCATCAGTTTAAAGGGCATAAAAAACTCTGTTTATAAAGCAATTTGGATAACCGAATTATTAAAATTCATTCTGCTAAATTAAAAAAACCCAATTTTCCGTTGCGGACGTTACACACAGCAAACCGATTTTTAGTTTAAATTCTTAATATATATTAGATATCCTACAAATATAATGAGTACCTTAAATTAAAGGAAATGAAACAAACTTTATGTTTTGCTAAGCGGAAAATACTATAACGACTGTTTTACCATTTTTGTGACCAATAAAAAAACCCTTTTTTTTTCAAGAATTAATAGAAGCAAGAGGAAGGTGTAGGTATGCCTCTGCCAAGAGCAGACAAACTACCGTAGAACAATATTGCTTACATATTTTGAAGCTTGAATATGTACCCTATTATTCCATTAACAAACATTTGGATTTTGGACAACTTTAAATTTCAACCCTCGGTTTAAAAATTTTCGGATTAGCCCATATGTGGACAGGGTCATTGGGAACGACATATAAAAAATTCACTTAATTCGCGCAAACGGTTAAGGTACCTCCGGAAGGAGTTAAACGTTCATTCTTCAATATCTTTAAAAGCGCACGGTAGATTTTTCTTAAAATCGTTGCTTATGATGTTATAATGGGCTATTGCATGTCCGTAAGAGATGGTACTCGACAGCCAAAAAACCGCGAATTGGAGTACCAATTTTATATTCACCCACGGAGCACTCCATATGAACTATATACCCGACGTACAAATAGACTGAACTGTGTTTTCAGTTTCACCAAGGAAGCTTTGGTTCGCGTTTTATAGGCTATTTTGTACCAGCAATTGCCTATAAACAACATTTACGACCCAGATCGTATCACAGCCTCCCCCAAAAATTATGCAATTAATCTTATGATTAAAATTCGCCGTTTCCATCAAGAAAAAGTAAATCTATAATAAAAATTGTCTTTGGTGGGCCATCCGTGGTACACCCAGATGCTCTGAACTAAAGTATTTAAATGATATGATCTGCTTTCCTGCTTGCAATGAAGCAATTTACTTATAAATTTAATTTCATAATTTTTGTAAAGCTGGTTTTACCTAAATGGTCAATGTTGTTCTAAGGCAGTTGCTGGTACAAAAATGCCTATATACCGCGAACCAAGGCTTCGTTGGCAAACTGAAAACGCAGATCTGTCTATTCTTAGACCTTGTTTATGGCCTATATGAATTGATTTCGTGCGTTGAGTTACAGTCTTGTGTCCAAGGGAGCAGAGGAGGCCTCCTGCCTGAGAATAAAACGACTGTATTGCTTGGAGTACAAAATGAGAATGCCTGTTTATTACAATAAAGTATGTGTATGTGTCAGTGTACGAGAATGAGTGTGAATGTCAGAGTTCTTGCATGTTGGTGATTTTGTTGTTGTCCATCAGAGCTAGGCTTGCAGTTTCCAAGTTTGCGTTGTTTTCTGTGTCCGTGTTATGCTGGTGGTACGTTCATGCCGGGGAGATGTGGCACATGTTAACTCCTCCCCCCCCAGTCCGAAGAAAAGGCCATTGAGGGAGAATGGCCGGATCGGAGAAGGGTGGTTATTGCAGCAGGGCTAGCATTTTGTCATCCACATAAGTGAACTTCATATCCAGCGAATGTTTGGTTATGGTATCTCGACGTTTGTGGGATGTAGTATGGGTCGTCCAATGGCTATAAGCAAGCGTTCGCCTTTGGCATTAACCACCAATTGTCCAGTGATGGGTATGACCTTATAAAAGGCACTTTTGATGTTGATGCTACGTCCACGACTGGTCAAGGTGCACTTTAAGCGCACAAACAAATCACGATGATGTGTACTAACATTTAATTCTTGTGAATGCTCGTCCTTGATTTTATCAGTGATGCCATTGCGTTTGAGATTAAGAGCCTCTTTGATCTCAGCGTGATCGTATCGATGCGAATACTCCCAGTTCTGCTGGCCAAGAGCATCAATCTCGGTGATGCCCTATTCTCAGTGACATAAGTAATGTCACCCTCATGGGACAGCACTAGAAGAAAGCCATCCATTGTCTGTTTGAGTAGTTGACTGGCTTCCGGACATTTTAACCAATCTTCTTCGTTGATTTCCAACTTGGATTTAACTTCCTCATCGTCAGTAGTAGAATCAATATCCTGTTTTATAAGGTCTTTGCAGTCGCGTAGATTGGGCACCAATTGTTGTGGTTTTGCGCTGAAGTAGTTTTGCTCGATTCTTAGGCACTTGTGCTGGTATTGGTGGATGTTGTTGTTGGTGTACGCCATGAACTCCGACGATATTATGAATTTATACATTTTGTATCAAAAATGGGTATCTTAATGTTAAACAAGAGTGTTGTGTTGAAGGTATAACATGAGGGTAATTTGTAAATGTGTTCATCTAATGCTAACGTTACATTTTGTTTACAAATTATCTCTCTTATATGTTGTATTTGTTCCTTATTAAATAACAATTTAGGGATAATGTTTAGTTTATCAATTATGTTTTTTAGTTTGATTTAGTTTGTTGTTGAGAATTATGTGTCGGTTTTAGTATTTTTCCTAACTGTTTTTCTAATTTTTTGTTTGTGTAATTTTTGACCTCTAGTTGTTAGGAAAGTGACGCCTTTGTCTCTACCTACTTTGTGTAGTGAAAATCTCGGTGTCATCTTGTTTCTACGGTTTTCTTTTCTAAATACCGTATCATTAGGCTCGACTTGGACTGGTGTCTCTCTATCCTCGTTTAATTTAGCCAATCTTCTTTCTGTGGTCGTGTTTAAATGTTCTTTTACTTTTGGGTATATGACTTCTCTAAATTCGTTTAATTTCTTAAGGTAGTCGTGGTGGTTGTCGAATGTTATTGTTTTGTTAAATATGTGAGTTCTTCCATGGAAGAGCTCGAAAGGGGTATAGGAAGTGCTGGAGTGTATTGCATTGTTATATGTTGCTATTGCTTCTGCGAGTATTTGGTCATGCCCGCATTCTAGGCGTGCTTCCTTTCTTTTGTTTATGATTATCCTGTATAGTTCGGTTAAGGTGGAATGCAGCCTTTCGACAAAAGCGTTGCCCGTTGATTGTTGAAATGAAGTTGTATGAGCTGTTATTTGGAATTGGGTTAAGAGGTCATTGAATAGACTGCCCGAAAATTCCGCGCCCTGGTCGAAAATTATTTTCTTTGGTGCGCCGTAGTGACTTATGAATTGTAATAGGGCATCGGCGACTTTTATTGAATTCCTATTGCTAAGGGGGTATGCTTGCGCTAGCTTGGTGAATTTGTCGATAATGGTGAGGTTACAAGTATTATTAATGGAATATATGTCTATATGCACGACCGCCAATGGTCCCTCTGGGGCGGTTGGGGTTTGCATCAATGGTCTGTGGGGGTGTCTATCGTACTTGAGGGTTAGGCAGGTATCGCAATCTTTTATTATTTTTGTGATAACGTCTTTTAAATGCGGAAAATAAATGTCCCTTTTCAAATGGTTATATGTTTCATCTACCCCCCTATGATTGGTGTTAATGTGGTATGCCCGAATTTTGTTTTCCTGGTCATGGGGATTAGTGATTTCGGTTAGCTGTATTTTGCAGCGGGCAATTTTGTAGAAGTCATTTTCGGAGAAATAGTTATTATAGGACTCTTCTATTATTTTGAAAATATCGTCTGGTGCCAATATTGCGAATGTTTTATTCGGTTTCAGGATTGTTTGAAGGGTGTTTGTAACGGAGTCGAAGGTATGCACGGGTTCTGTGATTATGTGTCTTATTTTATTGGCAAATGGTGTTTCTACTTGTCTTGACGTCGTTATTCCGGTGTGAAATATTATTTGATTATTGAAGTGATTTAGTGGTTGTGAAGCGATTGGTATAATTTGTGGGTCTTCGTTTATGTTCAAGTTTGGTTCAATTCTGCTGAGTGCGTCAGCGACTACGTTTTGCGACCCTTTTTTGTATACGACTTCGTAGTCATAAGCGGCCAGGATGGTTTTCCATCGAAGTAGTTTTGGGTTCTGGCCTTTTAGATTTTCTAGCCAGATTAGTGGCTTATGGTCTGTGACTATTTTGAATCTACGCCCGAAGAGGTATGGTCTAAAATGACCTACAGACCAAATGATAGCTAGCATTTCTTTCTCTATCGTAGAATAACGGATTTCCGTGTCCGATAGTGTCCTGCTAGCGAAAGATATGGGTCTGTCGTTAGTGTCTGGGCCTTGTGACAACACAGAGCCTATCGCATAATTACTTGCGTCTGTGGTCAACGTGAACGGTTTGTTGAAATCAGGGTATGTGAGTATGGGATCATTACAAAGAAGATCTTTTGACATTTCGACTGCTTGTTTAAATTCATCGTCTATTATTATTGATTTCTTTCCTTTTAACTGTCTCGTTATGGGTTTAGTTATTTTTGCAAAGTCCTTTATGAATTTCCTGTAATACCCTAATAGTCCTAAAAATGACTTAATTTCCCTAGCTGTCTTCGGGCAGGGGAAGTCCTTGATGGCTTGAATCTTAAGTGGGTTTGGTTTGACTCCTTCCTGGGTGACGATGTGTCCCAGGAAGTCGATTTCCTTCCTTAAAAAGTTACACTTGCTCGGTTGGACTTTTAGGTTTGCGTTTTGGAGTTTTGTGAATACAGATTTAATATCTGCTATATGTTTTTGAAGTGAGGGTGAGAATACTATTATGTCGTCGAGATAGACGAGACAGACGTTACCGACTAAGTCACCTAAGACGTTGTCCATAACGCGTTGGAACGTGGCAGGGGCGTTCTTGAGACCGAAGGGCATTCTCGTGAACTCATAATGCCCGTTTTCGACGGTAAATGCCGTCTTGCTTGCGTCGTGTGGGTTCATTTGAATTTGGTGAAAGCCACTTGCTAAGTCTAGTGTTGTGAAATACATGGTCCTTCCTAACCTGTCTAGTATATCTGCAATGTTCGGGATGGGGTATCTATCAGAGACAGTTTTCTCATTTAATTTCCGAAAGTCGATTACCAAGCGCCACTTTTTTTCGCCTGTGTTGTCACTTTTCTTGGGTACGACCCAGACGGGTGCACTCCAAGGGGAATGGCTGTTTTTTATGATGTTTTGTTCGAGCATTTTTGAAATTTGCTTTCGAACTTCGTCTTTATGTACAAATGGGTAACGGTAAGATTTTGTGTGAATCGGTATATTATCTGTTGTTGGGATAGAGTGTTTGACGGCGTTGGAGAATGTTAGTTGATTGTTTTCGTCGTGGAAGAGTCTTTTGAATGACTTGCAAAGTTTGAGTATTTGTTGTTTTTCTTCGTTGTTGAGGTGCTCCGTCTGAATGTTTAATTGTTGGTCGCTCGGTCGTTCTGTATCTGTTGCCGCGGACATGCAGTTTAAGTATTGGTGGGTTTGTGGAGAGAATTCTTCTGCCTGTAACGGTTCTTCGAGGTAAAGTGTTTGGATCTGGTCTGAGTTATTGCAGACTTCGAAATAGGCGGATCCTGCGATTGCGGTGTATAAGCCGCCTGTTATGGATATTTGATTATCCAAATTCGTGGTTTCATATATAAAGTCTCCCTGCATGATGTTTACTGGGAGTGGTAATCGCATTTTGGTATTTTGTGGCAGGGTATGTAATGTGTCTACAGGGTTTGCCCTTGTGAGGATTGGGATGGCGGTTTCTGGTGTTTCAAGTATGGAGTCGGCAAAGTTTATTTTTGCATTTAGGCCGGATAAGATGTCCATGCCTAGGAGGCCATTAAAGTGGGGGTGGAAATTGAATAGTAAGAGCTTGAAATTGGGCATTTTTCTAAATTGTTTGAAATTTATTCTATCTGTATACTCCCGAATTTTGAATGTACTGAGTACAGTGTGGATATAGATATCGGAGGTTAGTTTTTTGATGTGGTCTACATTAATAAGTGCTGGATTTATGAATGAATAGGTAGATCCAGTGTCTATTAGGAATTTGAGAGGGTTTGACACCATGGAGTTTGGTGATAGGAGAACAAATGGCAAGGAAGATCCGTGAGTCTTTTTGCTTATGTAGCCGACTGGCTTCCCGAGGCTTCTAATAAAAAATTTGCATCATCGTTGATGTTACATAGGGGAGCGCTTGGATTATGGTTGTTCTTGTCTTGGTGGTTTAGGGTCTGAGCTGGTTTGTCGCCATTGTGGAAGGGGTTCGTGACTAAAGTTTGTCTATCGTGTCGACCATTACTATTGTTATAGGAATTTCGTTGACGTGGAGAGCGTCTATTATTATCGTTGTTAAAGTTTAGTTGGCGCGGTGTGAAACGACCACTATTATTGTTGTTGAAATTTTGTTGTCGCTGTGTAAAGCGACTATTATTGTCATTGTTGTTGTTATAATGTAGTGGTACATGACGAGCGTTGTTGTCATTATAATAGTTCTGTTGTCGTGGTATGTACCGGCTATTGTAGTCACTGTTGGTTGGTTGTCTTTCGGCATATGGGTGATTCCTGTATATCGAGCTGTCGCGTCGTCGGTTTTCCTGGTGTTTATTCAGGTTTCTAGAGAAAGTTAATTCGATCTGCCCGTACTCGTACGCTTTCTCAATTGTATCTGGCTTTTGGTTCCTAATGGCTGACCTAAGTGGGTCTTTTAATCCAACTAAGAATGTATTTAGGCAGAATCTGTCATACTGGTCACGTTTGGCCGTGAGGGAGTGTCCACTAGGGTCTGCTTCTCTGGCCAGTGACATTAATTCGCTTCTTATTTTCGTGGCTGTGTAATATAGTTTTCCCATACTAAGTCCGTCCGGAAGATTGTGTAGCTCTCTAACAAGCATTTCCTCTGTTTTCTTGCTAGAGTATAGTCGTTTGAGGTTTGCTTTGATGTCATCCCAAGTGAGGAGTACATCGCAGACACTCAGCGCTTCGTCTGCCCTGCCTTTAATTTTGTCACGGATAGTTCCGAGTAAGTACTGTCCGCATGTTGTTTGGTCCACTGACCCGGCTAACAAAAGTAGCTGTTCTACTCTAACTATAAATCTATCGAGATTGTCAGGTGGGCCTTCGTAGGTGGGTAGTTGATGTACAAGGGCTAGTAGTTGTTGTAGGTTCAGACTGGTGTTTGTAAAAGTTGATGAATTGTTAACGGTGGGACCTAGTGGCCCTAATGCGTTACCGGAATCCATAGCGTTGGTGGGATTAATGTTTTGGGATTGAACTGTCTGGTTTTGCTCTTCTGTATCCATCGCTTCCCTTATCTCAGGTAAATTGGACCCGCTCCTTAGCCCCAATCTACCCCTAACTGTGTTACTAGTGGTGGCTTTTCTTAACATTTAAGTGTTCTGTGTTCTTACGTGTTACGTGAAATCTGTTTTATATATCGGGGTATTGTAATGGTATGTATATAGTGTATATAAAATAGTAATAATATATATATGTGTATATTAATAATAAGTATATGTATTTTTGAAATATAGGGAAAATCCTGGGTGTGTATATTTACTATACGGTTTCCTCTTTTCCTTGCTTCCTTGTGTTTAGTGTTACTTGTATGTTATTCGTGTAATGTTGCTGTGTTTCCTTCCACCTTTGTTGTTTTCTTGAATGGGTGTCATCGACTTCAACTGTAATGTATGTGATTTAGTAAATATACAATAGAGTGTATTTTATATTTAATAGGTTAGTGAACATGTGACAACAATAGAGGTTAAGTTGTTTGTGGATTGGTTTGTTGTTCCCTTTTTGTTGTTTTCTCTTCATTTTTTTAATTTATTTTTGACTATTAATTTTTTATTTCTTTTCCTATTTATTTATTTCCTTTTTATTTATATTTTCGTGGTGCGTAGTGTGCAAAAAGGATTCAACAGTGTATAAGACAACGCGGCATTAAGTGTCGCTCCGCCATTCTGCTGCGTCTCGTTCTCGTCCTCGTTCTCGTTCTCGATGGCAGTCAAACACATAAATGTTTACTTGACATTTGCCGAAGGGAACAGTTTTACGGTGTATGACTTTCATTTTTAATGCTTTGAATAATATTTGTGCAGGTTTAATTTATTCGTTAATTTCTTGTTTTTATGTATATCACAATAATTAATTTGCGTTCATGTAAATTGATAAATGAAAACGATCCCGGTGCCTTAACAGCGATTGTTGTACACATATACGGTCGTTAATCAAACAACTTACATTTATCCTTGTAAACCACTGTGTGCGGATGGTCCCGGTGCTTTGTCGGCGATTGATGTACGCATTGGCGCGTCGGTGATATTTGAGGCACGTCGTTATTATTACTTGTTTTTTTTTCTATTTATTTTTTTTTTTTTTTTTTTTTCGCAGCGAGTTGTGGCCCCAATGAAGTCTAATGCTCGATTGATTTGTTTTCTTACTACTTCTCTCTTGTGTATATCGAACCACACTCGGTGACAGCCAGGCTATCGCCAGGGTAAAACGGTTCTTTCCAACACTTCCAAACACACTCGACAACAGTGACACTAGGCTGTCATAGTGACAAAATTACTACTCGATTAAATATCCAAAAAGCATACCCATGCTCTCTCACACACGCATCCAACACCATGGTATAATACCACACACACCAAGCGTTCTCCGACATACATACACACGGCCGCCACACACAGCAGTTTGAGATGTCAAATTTTTGATTTCGTTATTATTTTTTGTTGGTTTCTTTTTATGAGTTGCTGTGTATGGATGATCCCGGTGTCTTATCAGCGATTGATGTACACATATACGGTCATCTCACACAGCAACTTGCCGGTATAATTGTTGTAAATTGTCCCGCACAAGCGATCCCGGTGCCTTATCAGCGGTTGATGTACACATATACGGTCGCTTGCGTGGCAATTAGAATTTGATTTTGTTTGTTTTACTTATTTTATTTGCACTTGCACGTCATTATGTTTTATTTATTTTGTTTTATTTTGTTTTGTAGTTGTTTTCTCTTACCCTACAAGGAAGTTAGAACGGTGAGCGTAGTGGGCATGGTTAATCCCTTGTTCGTAGTCCGGCTGCGCCAGTTACAGTCTTGTGTCCAAGGGAGCAGAGGAGGCCTCCTGCCTGAGAATAAAACGACTGTATTGCTTGGAGTACAAAATGAGAATGCCTGTTTATTACAATAAAGTATGTGTATGTGTCAGTGTACGAGAATGAGTGTGAATGTCAGAGTTCTTGCATGTTGGTGATTTTGTTGTTGTCCATCAGAGCTAGGCTTGCAGTTTCCAAGTTTGCGTTGTTTTCTGTGTCCGTGTTATGCTGGTGGTACGTTCATGCCGGGGAGATGTGGCACATGTTAACTCGCGGAAGCGACCACTTTCCTATCAAAACCCTCATCGAGAACCTCCCAAAACCCCACAGCTTGGGTTTTTCCCCCAAATATAAGACAGAGCTAGCCAACTGGAAATTTAAGTTTCAAAGTTTGCCAAGAACATACACCTCACTGGTGAAACACCCACCCATTAAAACCCCGACAAAATACCAGAGTTCATCAAACATTCAACTGGAGCTTTGGCCAGAATTAACTAAAATTGTCCATCAGAACTGCTGCCAATTTAGCAACTACCCCAGACAGCCTAAAAGCCCCTATATTCGACAAAAAAAATGAACTAGCTGGTTGTGTCCCCGGAACATGTCAGAAAATTGTCTGTTAACTTCTCCCTATGATATATCGAACGAATTTGCTAAAACTTGGTCTAAATACTCCATGGACGAAAATTTTGACGAAAAATACACTTCATTAAAAAACGAGTTCATTAACGTTCCATATTCTGGCAATCAATTATCTGGCGCAGCCAGTTCTATAGAAGCTAATTTTACTATGATCGAGCTCGAAGCTGCCCTGCATAAAGCCAAAGGAAAAACCCCAGGAAGTGATCGCATTACATATCCTATGTTAAAAAATATTCCCTACTCTGCAAAAGACAAACTTCTTAACATATACAACAGGTTTTGATTTTGGCGCTCCGCGAATTAATTAAAATAATTAGCGTAAACTCGTTCGGTTGACACTAAAAAAATATTGTCAAGCGTGTTTTGCCCTGTGAATTTTGGTTGCCGCCAGCAGCCGCCCGCAGTCAGGTGACACACCTGCGCCCACCCATTCAGTGATCCTCCCACCCCTACAGGGTAGTGCAGCGCATCACAAGGAGTTTTCACGCAAGTTTTTGTGAATCATAAAACCTTTACCATACCAAGGGTAAGGGAAAAATTCGTACATGTATTTTAACCAATGGTGACATCACTACAGTCAGCCTGGAACTGGGAAGTTTTACAATCAGGCTGGCCTCTTTTTATCTGGCTCATGACACTGAGAGCCCCCTACCACAAAAAATATTCCGGGACCTAACTGGAAGCAACAGTTACACTCACACAAGCCTTATTTTAGGTGGCGATGCCAACGCACACCACACACAATGGGGCAGTACAGATATAAATGAGCGCGGTAAATCACTGTACAACTACCTATTACAGACAGATTTGCATATTGCCAATAAAGGGAACGACACCACCTTTATAATCAAAAATAGAAGAGAGGTTTTAGATATAACCCTCAACTCTGAAGACCTCTGTGACCAATTGATCTCATGGAAGGTGCTTCCAGAGCACTCCTTCTCTGATCATCGATACATAGAGGTTGTACTAACAAATAAGTGTCCATCACCCATACGGATACAGAACCCAAAAAAGACCAATTGGGAAGTACACAACAAACTTCTCTCTAAAAAGTTTGAATCGTCCCCACCATTAACACCAAGTTCGGAAAAACAGATAGATGAGCTTGTCGATAAGCTTACCCTCGCGTATACGGACTCGTTCAATAGGGCCTGCCCTCCTAGAAAAATAAAATCCACTTTTAAACCACCTTGGTGGTCTGCAGAGCTGGATAAGCTCCGTAAGGAATGTCGTCATACATTTAACGTAGCCAAATATAACGACCAAACAACCGCTTGTGGGTTATATAAACAAAAGCTAGGTACTTATAAGAAAGCTACCAGGAGGGCAAAACGCACCTCCTGGACCCATAACTGTAGCAATATTGAATCTACTTCTGATGCATCGCGGCTCAGAAAGATCCTGGCTAGCTCACCAACCTCGCCAGGACTCTTACAAAAAACAGACGGAACCTGGACCGACTCGAGCGAAGAATCTCTAAATCTTCTGCTAAGCACTCAATGGCCAACCGACCTTTCTATGCAATACGACAAAACCATTGTCACGGAGATCAGAATTAAATGGGCTATCGACTCGTTCGAACCATTTAAGGCACCAGGTCTCGATAACATATATCCTGCCCAACTACAACAATCCATTGGGTACACAATGACCTGGCTTTACACAATCTATGTAAGCTGTGTCAAGGTCAACTACATCCCCACTTGGTGGAGAGAAACTAAAGTAATATTCATACCGAAATCTGGCAAAGCTTCACATGTGAAACCAAACGATTATAGGCCAATCAGCCTATCCTCGTTTCTTCTCAAAACTCTCGAGAGACTTATAGATTCACACCTGAGGCAAACTATTAGTCCTGCTCCTGCTATTAGTCTAGCACACTCCCAACATGCATACAGCAAGGGTAGGTCTACTGAAACCGCCCTGCACTCCCTGGACTCAAGGATTGAAAGATCACTTGAAGTAAGAGACTTCTCTTCACTTCTGCCTTGACATATGTGGGAGCAGATGTGCCGCTAGTAAGATTCATCGAACAATTGCTAACCAGCAGAACGGTCTACTCCCAACTTGGCGGTGCAACTGCTCGCAGATGTGTAAACAGAGGCACTCCGCAAGGAGGTGTTCTCTTTCCGCTGCTGTGGGTTGTAACAGTTAACCAACTGCTGCGGCTAATGGAGGCGGAGGGACACGGAGTGGTGGCTTACGCGGATGATATTGCCATCTACAAGTGTGGAATGTTTCCTCAAACGCTGTGTGACCTCATGCAGACCGCACTGACAACACTTGCTCAGTGGACAAAATCTTGAGGCTTGGGCGTAAACCCGGCTAAGACGGAATTAGTGCTTTTCACCCGAAGTACAAAATTCCTGCTCTTATCCCGCCTAAAATCAACGGAGTAAGCCTCGTATTTGGTGACAATGCCAAATACTTGGGTGTCATTCTGGATAAGAAACTACTCTGGAATGACAACATAAACGAACGTATAAAAAAGGCATTCATTGCTCTTTTCTCTTGTAAAAAGGCCATTGGCCGCAGATGGGGTTTTTCCCCATCCATTGTACATTGGCTTTACACAGCCGTAATACGCCCCATACTACTGGTGGCCAGCACTTGGGAAACAATAAGCCCTGAACAATCTGCACAAAGTACAGAGAAGTGCGGAAATTTGTATTAGCGGCGCTCTCCGAACGACACCAACGGAAGCGTTAAATACTATTCTTCACCTTCTACCACTAGACCTCGTAGCTAAGCAAATGGCAACAGCCTTAAGACTACGAGAATCCGATACCTGAAACAAAGGCAATTCGGGACACGCCTCCATACTCGAAGACCAAACGGGTATACCATTAATTACAGACTACTGTATACCACGAACGACGTTCGACAAATTTTACGACGTCTATATCCCAAGCCGAAACGATTGGGACAACCTGCCCCACAGCAGAGCTTACATCTACACTGATGGTTCTAAGCTCGACGAAAAAGTGGGAGGGGGAGTTTTCTCTCCCAACCTAGATTTGAACTTATCGTTCCGCCTTCCTGACCACTGTAGTGTGTACCAAGCAGAGTGGCCAACATTCGACCAAAAACGTACTAACACACTTTTACGTCACAGAAGGAACCACATATCATTTCTGGTGGGGACCCTCACAGGTCACTGTCTTATTGGCAGACACGCAGCACGCCTAGGCGTCAATTACCATTACCAACAACAATGGCACAACATTGTCCCGCCTTGAGTAGAAGGAGACTCAGAACACTTGGTCAACTTCTGCTACTCAACCTTTCGGAGACATCCGGGTTAGAGATCCCAGCTCTGCTCAAATTTATTCTGTCCACACAATGGTTCAGTAACGAGGACCCACCTCAGTAATAAAAAGGGTTAATAGGGAATAAATATGGCATCGCTTTCGTCCCATTTCCCTCCTTTCCTGCTTAGGAAAAACTGTTGAAAAAATCCTAGCGTCTAGGCTGATGTGGCTTATCTCCAAAAACAGGCTTATTAGCGACAACCAGTCCGGTTTCAAACCGAAGCACAGCACTATGGACTCCCTGTTGCATTTGCAACACTTTGTATCGGTTGCCCTTTCCACTAGAAATCACGTAAGCATTCTGGCTGCGGACATTCGATCCTTCAACAGCTTCTGTCTTGGGGAGTGGGTCCAAAAGTCTTCAACCTGGTGAAAGCTTTTATGACCCATCGATCATTCAGAGCCAGATTTAACAATAAGCTCTCGAATTAGCACAGTATGTATAATGGCATCCCCCAAGGATCTCCATTATCAGTGGTGTTATCTATCATTGCTTTTGAACAAATTAACAAAATTGTACTTAAATATAAAAATGTTAAGCTATTCATGTATGCAGACGACGCTTTAATTTTTAGTAAACTAAAAGACTCCGAAAAATTAAATACTATTCTTTGTAATATTTAAAATGAAATAGAGACATGGGGTCAGTTCTCAGGGGCCACATTGCACAGTGGTTGGGCTTGTATGAAGCCGCGGCCATAAATACTTCTAGTTGTGATATCGTTATGAAATTTTCACCAAAATTCTAGAATAATATTTTAAACTTATATTAAAAAACTTGACCATATCTGACGACTATATACTATAGGTCCCATAGGAAGGGCCTGGCCAAATTTTAATAACTTTGTTATTTTCGGTCTCAAACAGTTTTATTTTGTTATTATTATATTACAAATAAATAAAATCTGTTTGTGGACGCCCACGCTGAGCTCTCTGAGACATACTAGGGATGCGCTTTATTGGAACTGTTTCCTGTTTCATTAGGCCATTGGATTGATATTGAAGAATTGATGCTGTTTTACGTTTGTATTGAATATAAAATGCATCATTTTTTTTTTTGTAAGCTCGCTCATCTCGGGCATGTATCCGATATTTTCAAGATTGCGCTTTTCTGTGCACCAACAATTAAAAATATATATGCGTGAAAATAAACACTGATATGAGTCGCCTACTAAAATGAAATCGAAAAAGCGAAATCGCAGTCAAACATATAATTTAAAATTAATAAGATCACAAAACATGAATGACGAACACAAAGACACAGCCCAACTACAAGGCAAAGCAGCTTCAAATTTGACCTTGAAGAGAAAAGAGACGGCGTTAGTATATTGTTGATTGTGGGCACATCTGCTAATATCTGCAGCTAACTTTAATTTTGTCTTATCTTAAGACACACACAAATCCACTGAAAAAAAAAAATGAGTCGGGGGATTTTGGGGGAACACAACTAAAACTTTAAGTAAACAATATAAACCTCACACAAAATGTACAAAAAACAGAAAAAACCGATGCAGTACTTTCAAAACTAATACAACACATGTTGGCTTTTATTAATATTGGAACTTAAAATAGGAGAGAGAGTGCAATCGAACGGACGTGTTACTGTGAGGGTCCAGTATAATCAGCTTTCCCTGTAGAACCTGTGGACAAACTGGGTTAAAGTTGGAGCGAGCAGGTGTATCTTGAAGAAAAGGTGTATACTTTTAGGCTGACATAAGAGCGCGAAATTTCAAATGGCACACATGCTCAGAACTCCGCCGCCGAACGCATTGACAAATAAAGGCGCGACAAACCACAGCACGGTAACCCCAACCGGCTTGCATAGCATAAAGAGAAACCGCTCAGAGTTATCCCCGGAGATGCGGGCAGATCTTGTTCTAGCTGACCTTATGGCAGCCATCCAAAATGTAGGAGACAGAATGGACGCAAACATGAGCAGTCTGAACAAGAAAATGGCCACCAAGGAAGACATGGAGGAGTCTAAGCTACATCTCGGAAGCGTATCCCAGAAAATTGAACATTTAGAATTGGAGAATATGGAACTCAAAGCTGAAATAACACAGCTAAGAGCTGACAGAAGCAAAGACAGAAGAGAACTAAGCAGGCTGGTAGACCAAAGTAAAGAAAAAAATTTAATTGTCAAGGGCCTAAAAAAAGATATGGCTACAAAAGAGCGCATAGAATCCATGTTTCGATTGAAAATGCAGGTGCACAATGCCCAAGTGAAGGAGACGCGCATAATTTTCGAAACCAACAACAAAGTGGGACTACTTGTGGAAATGGAAACATCAGAAATGGCTAAGGGAATATTAAAAAACACCCGAAAGCTCGCTGGCAGCTCTATTTATGTTGATAAGGACCTCAGTATAGAGCGAAAGGAGATGAAATCAGCGCTGCTGCAGCTAAGGAAGGAGCTTGGGGATGTTAACAACTCCCAGAAAGTATTTGTCAAAGACGACACAATAAACATTAACGGCAAATGGATATACTTCGACAATAATAGGAAGCTCGTAAGCAAAGGACACTCAGTTGAAGAATTTTTAAAAGAATTGTATGGTAGCAGTCTAGATTCTGATCGGCTTCAATATGAGTTCCTACTCTCGAAGGCAAAAGATCCAAAAAACGGCCAAAACTAAAGAACCCTCAAAGATCCCAACCAACATATTTTCCCAAAATAAAATGTAGCCTTAAGATAGTAGCATACAATATAGCCGGCTTGGCCAATAAGCTAATATTTGAAACTTTCTCGGAAAAATCTGTGGAAATCTACGAGCCATACTTTGAAAGTCACTTTCTTCACTGGGAGCCAGCAACAAAAACAAACACTAGAGGTAGAGCAAGCGGAGGTACGATGTATGGAATTAGGAAAGAATTGAAGAAGAACCTTAACTGCAAATTCAACAAAATTATTAGCACAACTGTAATTGAAATCACGTTAGAGAACGAGCTCCTCCACATAATCCCAACGTATCTGAATTGCAATCAGTGGCTGTGCGCTTACCAGAAATTAAGCGATTTGTTACTTCTGGCAGATATGCCTAACACAATGTTAGTCGGAGCAAGTCATAACGGAGGATACACTCACAAATTCACGATTTGCTACCACACCAAGAGCTGCATAGGATTCAAACATAGATGCAAATGGCAAAAAAATAATTGAGTTGTGCGAATCATTTAGTCTAACAATTTTAAATGGGAGGTCAAGGAGCGATCCAGAAGGCAGCTTTACATTTGTACGAGGACAGGCAACGTCAACTATCGATTACTGCCTAATTAGCGGATCTTGGCATCACTTTGTAACGGATATGCACATTAAAAATGAGATCTACTCCGACCACATGCCCCTAATAGTGCGCATTGAAGCTTCCGCAATGACACAAGAGCAAAGAAAAGAACAGCTATTACCGAAGCTAAAGTGGAGCTAGATTAAAATCTGATCATGGCGATTGATCAAGAAACCCCAGCAACGATTGCAACACTAACTGATTGCATTATTCAATCGGGCCAGTTCATGCAGTACCGTGCAAGTAAAGCTCAAGTTAGGCATCAGCCTTGGTTTGGAAATGAATGCGCAGAAGCAAGGCAGAAGACCATGTTCCTTCTCCGGCAGGTGCAAAAAACAGGCACACAAGCAGCCAAGTAAACCTATCACGTTGCACAGAAGGAGTATAAGACTTTGTGCAAGCGCCCGCAACAAAATTACCATTTGCAACTGGAAATTACGTTGAACCAAGTAAAGGACAGTAAGGCACTTTTGACACTTTTGAGGCAAGTAAACGGAACCACAGCCAGGAGACCAATCTGCGTAGATGCAAACAGACTAGCGACGTACTTTAGGGGTCTACTTTACACGAATGCTCCATTAACACAACACTGCTTTGCCATGCCATATACCACATCGAAATTGATATCTCCGAAGAAGAAGGGGCAACAAAGCGCAGTAAATCAAAAAAAGCACCTGAAGAAGACAGAGTCCCAGCCGAATTCCTGCAAAACGCTGCACCTTTTTTCTTTAAACACCTTGCAGCCGCATACAACAAGATCTTCGAGAAAGCAGATGCTCCAGACAGCTTTAGGAAAAACATAATATTTCCAATTTTTAAAAAAGGAAATGATAGCTTGCCAGAAAACTACAGGGGCATTTCATTTTTAAATGAGATTATGAAAATATTTGTGTCAATACTGGGTTAGCACGTACGGCATTTTAAGCGAGTATCAATCTGGATTTAGGGAAGGTTATTCTACCGTGGACAGCATATTTACGCTCACTGCCTTGGCCAAGCATTATCTGGAAAGGAGAAAAAAGATGTACATCTTCTTTGTAGACTTTACAGCTGCTTTCGACACAGTGGACAGACAAAGCCTCTATTTGAAACTAAGCAATATTGGAGTCTCAACAAAAATGATAAAAATGATACGAATCCTATATTACTTCAACAAGACAGCAGTGTGGGACGGCAATAACCTATCAGAATGGTTTGAGTCCAACATGGGAGTAAAACAGGGATGTCTTCTGAGTCCCCTTCTTTTCGCGTTGTATATAGATGACATGGGATCAGAGCACATAAAAGTGTTAATGTACGCCGACGACATGGTACTACTAGCTGAGAGCCCTATAGATAATCAACAAATGATAGACGCCTTCTTTGAATACTGCCAAAAGTGGAGCCTACAAGTAAACTGCGCAAAATCAAAAGTTATGGTAATTCGAGATAGTAGAGGCCGCAGAGCTATAGCAGATGCATGGAAATTAAACGGAACGAATCTTGAAGTGGTCAGCAAATATCGATACCTGGGAGTGACTCTTACCCCACGCATGACGTTTCATAAGCACCTTAAACAAAAACTTAGCGACTCCAAAATTGCTATAAACTCGACTGGAAAAGAGCTGCTTAGGAAAAGGAACGTCAGCCACAGCACCAAATATGCCCTATTTTTAGCCACTGCAAGAGCAATTATGTGCTATTCAGCTCAAGTGAGGGGCGTTGATCAATTTGAAGACGTAGAAAAGCTTCTTCGTTTTTTTGTCAGACGAGTGTTCCACCTACCTCAGTACTCCCTCAACTATGCAATACATTTAGAAACAGGACTTCCCACCATGTCACAGTATACAATGCTAATTCATTTTGACTACGTTACCAAAACCATGCGAATGCCCCCCACTCGTCTCCCAAGAGTTGTTACGACGTACCTGCTAGAGACCAAAACGCAGTTTTTCCGGACTTGGGAATCCATGGCACTGGAACACAACATCGAATGCAATCTGAGCGATTACAACACATGGAACGTTTGGCAAGGTCAGCTTCTACGGAGTATTGACAACAGAGAGAGGGCCAGTTTCGATGCAGAAGCTAAAGCTAGTCAGTCCCGCATCACCTACTGTCAACTGCAGTATAACCTTTCGACTAGGAACTATTTCCAAGATGACATCGAAGCAGCAGCCATATCCGCTATTTTCCGAGCGAGAACAGAACTGATGAACCTAAACTACACCCCGTACAATACCACGCCCAGCCAGTGCACACTCTGCAATACAGGAGAGAGAGAGGACACTGAACACTTTCTTGCCCGGTGTCCCATACTAAAAGAACTTAGGGTTCTGCACTTGGGAAAATCAACACTGTCGCGCCCGGAATCACACGCACTGCTCAACGGAAGCAATTGGCGCTCCCTTACTGCCTATTTGCGGGAGAGCCTCCAATATCGCCGAAGCTTCCATATGGACTACGGCGATACGTGATCTGGAAACCAGGAAAGCATAGTCACATTGGCTAACGGCTAACTGCCACAGTCCCTATTTTATTATCTCTTCAACTTCTTTTTTTTGTTTAATTGTTAAACTTCAGAATAAGTTTTTATACTCTGTACCGAAGGTACATAGAGTATATTAAGTTTGTGCAAAAGTATGTAACAGGAAGAAGGAATCATTTCCGACCCTATAAAGAATATATATTCTTGATCAGCACCAACAGCCGAGTCGATATAGCCATGTCCGTCTGTCCGTCTGTCTGTCCGTCCGTCCGTCCGTCCGTATAAACAAACAGATCTCAGAGATGGTAAGAGATAGAGGTTTGACATGTATGGAACAAATGCTTCTTTTACTTGCAGGCAGATCAAGTTTATTTTCAATTTTTGCCACGCCCCCTCCCGCCACCTCAATTTTAAAAAAAGTCATATCTCCCGCAGTTTTGTAGATATATAATTTGTTCCTTCTAGAGATAGTTAGTAATTAGCAAAATATATCGATTTGCCGAAGAATGATAAAGATCGGATGAGCGGTTCTCAAGTTATGAGCAAAAATGTAAATCACCCTCCCCCAACCCCCTCCCACCCTCTTACAACTAACACTGCACAATCTTAGAGAGAGAGAGAGAGAGAGAGAGAGAGAGAGGGAGAGACAGAAAGAGAGAGAGACTTAGAGATGAACGCAGCACCAGCATTGCATTCAGCTTCTACTCCAGGTACAGAGTATGTTATAGTCGGGCTTGACCGACTTTCTCACTTGTTTATACTACTTTACACGAAAAAAAAAAAAATTTAAAATAGAAAATAAATAATACTACTACTACTACTATTAACTTAAAATAAATACCTTTAACTTCAAAATCTATTAAATATAACTTAAAATCGGCAACGTAATTAATCGACTGACCACTTTGAAGTTCGCTTTTGTTGTAAAATATTGGCCCGGCGTGCAGCTGCGTGGCAAAAATGAACACGTGTTCACGCTCTCAAGGCTATTTTTTTAGAATCCCGTTAGGTTTCCAGAAAAACCGGTTTGCCATTAAGAAGATTGGTCATTTCTGAGACGATTTGGCTACATTTGGTCCAAATATTTTGTGATCGATTTTTTGATTTTTGGCCTATGGCCGCAACCACTGTGCATTGTCCCCCTCTAAATGTAAGACCATACACATCTGTAAAAAAACACCATTGCACACTTCAACAACTTAAATATAGAATGTGTCCCGTATCTTAACCCTCTCATGCCCGCTGTTGCATATACGCAACATTGTATTTAGGAGCCTCTAACTACCGTTATTTTACATATTTTGTTTTGAACCTTTTGCAAAAATATAGCTGCATGTGTTGAGTGAGCTTACACCTAATTGTTCGGTAGTCAGATGCAAACGCATTTAGGTAGTAGCTATTCTCCCGAGAGCGCAGTTGAAATATTCATTGTGCAAAAAAAACGTGGTTTTAAAAAAGTGTTAAAAAACATTAAAATAATTACTTCATCCTAAAGCCAAGTTCAACAACTAAATAAGGAAAGGTAAGTGAGTATTTAAAAAAAAAACCCGCATGAAAATATTATTTAGCTTGTTTGTAATAATTTTGTAAATGTCGTGTTGCGTACATGCAACATTGGTCTATTGTGGAAATTTTTGAAAAATAAAACTTTTTTATGCAGATTCTAAGATGCGCCCAAAAGGTCTGACTCAAGCTGAGATTGAAAAATTTGCCAACTTTGATTGGGATAATTCTTCTGACGAGGAAAATGAAGAAGAGAAGATTGAAATAGGACGAAATTATAGAAGAAACTTTGAAAAATTTGGATAACAGAGCTAAAAATGCGAAAGTTGGTCTGATTGACCAATTTATTAGAAGCGAAAATGATGGAGATTTGAATGAAAATGAAAACGTTGTACAGGAAGTGATGGAAAAAATTGATTTGAAGGTTTGCAGTGGAGGAGTGCAGAGTTTATGGAAAGCGAGACCCTTGGAAAATTAAATTATGCAGCAATGCGGTGAAAAAACCCATCGAATCCCCAAAAAAATTTTTTCGTGTCCTATCATACATAAATATAAATAAGCGGCATTTGAAAAAAAAATCAACTTGACTCTAAATATAAAACACCATTGCCCAAAGTTGCATATACGCAACATACTGTAGCTCTTGAACCAGGACACCTAGGACATTGAAATCTAGCTTATATGTCTACTCAAACAATTTTTTGCCACGCCCATTTTAATTTGGGCATGAGAGGGTTAAGATATTAGGAGTAATATTCGAATCAAACTTTTCATTCAGGCAGCATTGTATTCACTTAAGACAAAGTTTAAATAAAAAGCTTAATGTTTGTAATTTATCTGGCGACCTTTCTAATGTTTAATTAGTGAGTTTAGCTGGCTCAAGGTCCGAAAAAGTTGTGTTTTTTCACAACTGAAAACCACTTATGCATTATTGTACACCAAAAATGAGCTGGTTGCCTATACGGTACCGTTTCATCATTCTCCCGAATGAATCTTCAGTAGGCTTATCGCTGTCGAAACCTTCGCTTCACCTGCCTTTTCATACAATCAATGTTTTAATTAGTTGAAAACCTTAAAAAACAACTAACAAACACAACTGAAAACAACTTATGCAATATTTTTGTAAACGAAACTAACAAAAGTTTCAAGAAACAACGCAAACGCTTTTTTTCAATGCTTGCATTCAAAATTTAACGGCCGGTTCTTAGCTCTCTCAAAAAGCTGCTTTAGCTTTTGGACTTGGAACTTTGGGCTTAAGCTTAAGCTTATGTACACCAAAAAGTTGAAAACTTGTTAGCTTGACCTATTTTTACTTTCATTGTTTTTTGAGGTTCCCAACTGATTAAAACATTGATTGTATGGAAAGGCAGGTGAAGCGATGGTTTCGACAGCGATAAGCCTACTGAAGATTCATTCGGGAGAATGATGAAACGGTACCGTATAGGCAACCAGCTCATTTTTGGTGTACAATAATGCATAAGTGGTTTTCAGTTGTGAAAAAACACAACTTTATCGGACCTTGAGCCAGCTAAACTCACTAATTAAAAGCTTAATTTTATAAAATATCCTAGTTGCAAAAACTCTCTCATCGATGTAAATACCCTTATAAACGTTACAAGAGCCCTTATATTGTCAAAAATCCAGTATGGACTCCCCATTTTCGGGTGGAGCGCGGCATCAAACATGAAGCTGTTTACTCCGGCATACCATACTGCGGTCCGACCGTCTTTCCAACCTCTCCAACAAAATGCATCCTGGCTGAGGCAGGCTAGCCCTCAGTGGATTCCCTGATCAAAGAAACCACAGCAAAGCTCATCCCAAAACTTTATTGCACACCCAACCGACACACAGTGTTTTGTGTAGAACAAGCTAGCTGGACAAAATTATTTTCTTAGCTTTTTGCATTAATTGGCTTTAGACTAAATAAAAAATGTTCTAGAGTTGGGGTCGGAAATGTCCCGTTAAGTTCTTATGGGTTCATTTATGCTAACTAGATAGTCTTTCCATGATTCAATGCATAACTTTTTAAGTACTAAAGCTGCACACACAAATGAATACATTCTAAAAAGAGAATTTAACGCCAAATAAAAATGTATTTCGGATTTTTAGACCTTGCGAAGGAGATAAAAGTCATAAGCCCCCAAAATAGGAAAACTTACGACTTTTACACTCTTTTGGTAGAAAATGTACTTATTCTCGAAATCTATAAACAACATTTTAAATTAAGATTGAAACTTTTATTTGTTTGTTCATTCTTTAAAATTTTTGCATACAAAGTTTTCACAAGAACTAAACAATTAGTTTAATAAAATACATTTTCGTTAAAATATATGTGTATTTTAAAAATAAAATAAAAATAGTTGAACACTGTTGAACACCACCAAATTTATAACACACAATGTCAACGAACAGCATTAACATATACCTAAAATTTGGGCGGTTCATATGAGTTCATAAAAAGTTATACTCTTTCAAAGTTTTAATTCACTTAGAACTTGCATAAATAAAAACAGACAACTTTAAAATGGTAAAAAAAAACTTTACATATATATATTGACAAATTGTATCTCCATCAGAAGTACTGACCTTTAACTGAATTAATCATATTTACTTCAAATCAATCTATTTGTATTTAGTCCAAATATACTCCTTCTTTTAGCACGTGTGAAACTTAAATGTTAGATGCATTAAGCAGCAACAAAACAAGTTTGCACTTTGGGAGGCTATATTAAGAAATTAACGGTTCTTTTCCATCAAACTTTTTTTGTTTTGCTCTTTCCACATATTTGTTTACGATGTTGCATTATTGTTTTTCCCAATTGTGAGAATCACTTTTGTCCAGCTAGCTTGTACTAGACGAAACACTGTGCGACATCTTCAAGCTGAATTTGGTAAAATCAGTCAACACACAAGAAAATATAGAACTAGATCTACACTTCGTCGCTGTGCATCACTATGCAAGGAACTCAATATTACTCCTCCGCCAACTTGCAAATCACCTCAACATACCCCATGGCTTCTAAGGTCTTCATCGCTCATCATTACACTGCGAAAATACCCAAAAAATTTCACTTCTGGCGAAGTCTATCGCATGGCTTTTGCAGAAGAATCATCGAAACTCCGCCTTCTTGATTGGAATTGGCTATTTACCGATGGAACTAAGAACCAGAACGTAACTGCATTCGCCTGTGTAGATACATCTGGTGCGACAATATCAGCCGGCTGGCTTCCGGAGTATTGCTTGGTCTTTGCTGCAGAAGCAATGGCCATTCTCCACGCAGTTCGATTTGCCCAACGCCAAAAAGGACGATTAGTGATTTGCACTGACAGCCTCTCTTCCATAGAAGCTATTAACAATATTACAAATTGGAACCAGATAGTCAGCAGTATCAGAGATGCCTGCATCAAAACACCAACCAAAATTAAAATCCTCTGGCTTCCTAGTCACAAAGGAATAGCTGGAAACGAATCAGCCGACGAGGCCGCTCAACTTGCGTCTCAGTCGCACCTTCATACCTTCATCCCCTGTATTGAAAAGGACCATCAAAGGCTAATCAAATCGTACCTTCAACAACAACATGCGCTCGACTGGAGCTCATTTCAGCACACATACAAGGTTGTAAATACTACACAGGAAAAGATTCATTTTCCAAACGATTATTCCCGCAGAAACACCACTGTATTCTCCCGGCTACGCATCGGACACTGTCAACTTAGACATGGTCACCTACTTTCTGGCACCATACGCCCCGCTTGCCATCATTGTGGGCAGGCTTTAACAACAACCCATATACTAGACAGCTGTCCAGAATTTGACAATATTCGGGTCTCTCTTTTTCCAAATCAATCCCCTTCCTCCCTACTTGCTATTGTTAACAAAACCAACATCGACACTATCTCAATGTTCCTCAAAATTGCAACCTATTTAATAATATCTAAGCAACTTTGTATGATAGGGTCTAAGGTCTAGCTACTCGCTCTCTATTTCTCTATTAGTTATAGTATTATTAAACTGCTAATGTATTATAGCTAATATTTAAATAAATAAATATGTTCAAGTCGCTCATACTTGCAAGACGCAGCTTTGCGCAAGACCACATAAATATATTTTTATTTAGAAATATGTATCTTAAAAAAAATTTTACTCTACAAGCGTGGATGATCGTGAATGTACTTTTCGCAGTCCATCAAAGTGGGAAAATAAGGTACAAAAGAAGTACTTCACTAAGACGACAATATCTCAAATAATTAAAAAAAAAATTTTCATATTCATTTTCCTACAGAATATATGCATCTTTAATAAGCCAAAAACCAAGTTGCAATTGGAATTTCTGTTTGGTTTTTATACCTTCCGAAACGGAACATTAAAAACCAAAAAAATACAAAAATGTTATTAGTTTGAAAAATTCTATTGTAATGACACTTTTAATTTTTAGGGACATTTTAGTCACAATTTTTCATCTATGGGCAAACGTCGTTGGTGTAAGCGAGTTAGAGTATGCTTGAATTCTCCGAGAGTGCTTTAGGATAGGCCGCAATGTACACTACAGGAAATTTGACCTATTAACAAAAATTGCGACAATAATTGTCTTTAAAAATTGAAAGTGTCATTCCAGCCTAACGACTGTAAAATCCAAAATAATTGACCAAATTCAATAAACTAAACATTTTCGGGCTATCTGGGGTTCCCTTTATTAAATTAAATTAAAGCGGTCAAAAAAATCGACCATCAATTTTTTTTGCAACGCAAAATTTGCCAAACCGGCCACTGTGCGGCGGCGAAAAGGGCAGAACTAAGAAGCTGCATAAGCCATGCTCACATTATGGCTGGAGAAATCATAGTTCCAGTGATTGCAAATTCAAAGGATGCAAGTGCCACTCCTGTGGTAAAGTGGTGTAGATCGACGTCGAAAAAACAAGTAACAGTGGCGTACCGTTTTATCCGCGGGGCGAGTCGATCGCCGCCCCCTTCCCCTAATAGTCCTAATTTTACCTTTTTCTATAATAACATAAGTTTTTCTAATTCTTTCCATCAAAAACTTCCTGTAAATAGGACGTACCTGGATTTTGATTAGGAAGACGAAGGCCTTAATTGTGGGGGAGATTATTTGCAAAAGTTTTCTTATTGGAAAAATTCTTGGGTGTATTAAGGTCGCCGCAGGCAAAATTTTTCCAAAACGCGGAAACGTTTTTACTATCTTCTTAACCAAAATGTAAATAAAATTGATTTCGTGGGCCGAAAAAATGTTTAGGTCGAACTGGTTTTCTAGTTTATGGCAAATGCGTTTCATTAGTTTTTACTCCAAAAACGATCCTTGGTGCCGGTGAGGTTTTTACTGGAGGTGATTTAATTGACGAGTTACTACGTTTTTGAAATAACTCTGTATAATTTAAGCTCCAAAATTCGGAAAATATCGCGAAATTGACCGACTATGTGAAAATATTATTCTTGTTTTAATTTTCTTTTTAATTAACCTATCTTGTTTTTCTTTAGTCCTAAACAAACTTTAAGAACTCTCTGTTGTATATTTTAAAACACGCTTATAATTTTTGGACTTTTTGTGTGGTTTTTTTTGATAAAGCATTTTTTTTTTTGTTCGTTGACACAACTTTTGTTTCTAGAACTTTCGGATACTACACATCTCACCCTCCTCATACTCCCTGAACACAAAGCAGCTGTTTGACTCTGTCTTGGTGACCTTGCTCTTTATGAATTTCTTTATTACTGATCTTGAAGTGCAGAATCTTGCAACGTTCTCCACATAATACAGCAAAGCAAATCACTTTCGAAATACCATGTTCTTAATTTAGAGAATAACAATATACATTTTGTATTATTTACCGCCCTAAATTGCTGCCCCTAAAATTTGCCGCCCCAAAAACTTCCCGCCCCTGAAACTCACAGCCCTCAAAAATTGCCGCCCTAAAAATTTGCCGCCCGGGGCGGTCCTCCCCCCCCCCCCTCGGAACGCCACTGACAAGTAAGTTACGTATCTAGTTCGAAATCCGACAACAATTCAGATTCTAATACTAATAATTATAATTTTTCTGTATACAGCGTGTCATCATCATCTTCTGGTGGAGTTTATTTTTTACCTGTAAATATCGATATTGGTCAGATGAACATAGCTTCCGACACGGATGCTCTTTGCACTTTAATTCCAAAGTCATTTTATGCAAAGGCGATCAACAAAAAACCACTAAGAAATTGTAATGTGAAATATCCCCTTTATCTGTGCCAAAGTGATAAGAATCAAAGTGCCGTTTAATTTTTGTTGTTGTTGGTTTTTAGTAGAAAATGCTTCAAAACAAAGAATCGTGATGTCTTTTTGTCCTAAGAATAGATAACCGTTACACAGCTGTGCGTCAAAGTCAATCGATGTAAATTTCTCTAAAAATGTGCCTGCGAGTTTAGTTTGCTTGATCAGTTGTGCGTGTTACTGGAACTGTGTTGCTGATAATTCATTGGTGTAAAATGGAAAATGAAGAAACGCGTAAGTATATAAGTAAGAAATTAAAATTGCTTTATATATATGTATGTCGCTACATTTGGAAATAACTCAATATACTACATCTCCTCGGAAGGGTAGAATTAATTTCAAATTTTTACCTTTCGTAAACCGTAACAAATTTGCCCCATTTGGCATCTTTCAAATAAACACAAATAGTAATAAGTTATTTGCAATTTATTTCAAAGTGCGATTTTGTGCGTTTTACGAGTAATTTCATTTTTTGTAGGTAACTTCTGTATAGCAATAGGCGATTTGTTTAAAATATGACGAAAAGAATGCACAAAAATGCAAAAATTAAGTGCCGTGGTTGACAAAACTGGAATTGAATTAAATTATAATAATATTATAATAAAAACTAAATAATAAAATATAATAAAAATTATAATAAATTATAATTAAATGGAATAAATTTTTTTTTGCTTAAAATCAGCTCAGAAATGGAAAAAGTCTCACATGCCAAATCAGAATTTGGAAAAAGAAAAGAAGTCGCAGAACTTGAAAAAAAAACAGCTGATACTAATCTTCTCGTTCTTGCAGCACCATCAACTCGTAAACAAGGTGATGTCGATTTGGCTGCAGTCCTTAAAGAAAGTATGAAAAGACCAACAAGGCCGTCAAAAATACGCAATATTTGCAATAAAGTGTAGCGTGCACATGCTTTGGTTTAAAGTAAATACAATTCAATCATAAATGAAAATACTATGTAACAAAAAAAAACGAGAAAGGCAAAGCTTACTTCGTCTGTGCAGAAGTTTTGATACACTTGAAAACGCTTGTCTCAACGGTTAGCGACTTCGACCAAACTTCGCAGATCAGCTTAAAAACATTTAATATAACCCATGACCGTGATTGAAACCGGTAATATTGTGAAATAAAAAGTTTTTCTTATTAAAACCCATTTTCCGACCGATCATTGGTATGGCAGCTACAAGAAGTAGTCATCTGATGCAGTCGGATCCGACATATTAGCAGCGTGCAGACAAAAGAAGACTCTGTGCAAAATTTCAGCTCTATAGCTTCAAAACTGAGGGACTAGTTCACGTAGAAACAGACAGACGGACGGACAAAGCTTAATCGACTCAGCTCGTCACGCTGATCATGAATTTATATACTTTATGTGGTCGGAGACAGTGGCGGATCTAGAAATTGGCTAAGGGGTGGGGCTAAGGGCACTCAAAATCACTCAACATTGTTCAAATCTTATTGTGCTTCTCAGAATAGATACATCATCTCATACAAAAAGTCGATATGCTCTGAAGGTAATAAGTTTCCCAAGGTAAAAATAAACAACTTGTTTGCTTGGTCATTTTTTTTAACAATTTTTGTCTTACCTCTAGAGTGCAACTGCATTATCATTCACTCTCTGTACCGTTGGCACAGAATATAAAAGGGTTTCGGTCTTAATCCCTAGCTTAAAGGTAAAGCTAGATAAATAAATAGCGCCGCAGGCGATTTATTTTTTAAGTCGCGAGTGAAGAAGGATTTTTAAGTAAGTATCCACAAACTGCTCGAACAATAAACATTAAAAAACTTCGCAGGATGTTTAGAGCATATTTTAAAATTTTACCTTCAAGTAAAACATATTTTAAATCAAAAAACGTCGTACACGTAACTAAGACTATATTTGCACATACATTATTTTGGTTAGTTTTATAAATTTGGAAATGCTATTGCATTTAAGCTACGTGGTTAAGTTTTAACGTTTTCTGATTTTTTTTACAATTGCCGAATAAAATTCACATATTCTTATATATAATAATTCTTTATAGTTCGCGGCCGATTGAAGAGATTTTTTACAAAATTGTTGTTTAGAACGGTGGTATAATAAATATTTACTAATTTCTTTTTAGATGCTTCATTCTTAGAATAGTATTTTGCATAAAAATATTTAACATGGGGGGTAAAAAGCGACGTATACTCGTGCGTAAGCTGTTGGGTTTTTGACGACCATATAATCGAGGAATTTTCAACATCAAAAGATGATTAATTATTTCTTGTTTCAAGAAACAATTCAATCACATGGGCGACGTGAGCACAGGAGTCCTACTGAGTGTCAATTTGCTATTTCATGGCAAGTTACATCACAGCTGGCCCAGTGGTGAATAGGTGTGTAAAAGCTTTTTCTAAAGAAAGTAAAAACTTTTATTATTAGATCTTCCGACGAACACACGACCTCCCACCCAGCAGTCCAGCACGCTAACCGCTGGGCCACACCGCCACCTAACTATCCAAGAGAATGCCTTCAGGAAAACTCTTTTTTGTGGCCGAAACTAACAAAAATACACACCAAAAATATATTCTACAAGTATTAGATATCGATATTTCGAAATCTCTACTGCTCATGCCTTTTTAAAACAATCTAAGTATTTGCATCTTTTTCTGACATTCTTAATTTCTTATTTTGCTCTTTGCATATTTTGGGTAAATAATCCCTATGCGTTGCAAACTTCTGGGCAAAATTAAATAATAGTGTCATAGTCATAATAGTGGGATTCCTGAAAGTTGATTTGCTTTTGATTTGCTTTTGATTTGCTTTCGTGAAAGCAAAAAGCAAAGCAGTTGGTGGAACGACCCTGATTTCATATTGATTTGCTTTCATACAATTTACACACATATACAATTTGACAGATCCAAAGAGGAAGGGCAGAATAAAATTGTGGGAGAATTTGTAACTTTGAACTTTCTAGGAGTGCTGTGCAGATAAGTAACCATGAAAATCTTTGACCAAGTCAAGCAGTTTTCTAAGAGAACTGTCACACTAAAACGAAAGCCAATCGAAGCTGATTTTACCAAATCAATTAGTATGACCTTAATTTCCTTGCATTTTCTGGGCTCACTGTTCATTTTGTATGGAGCAGCTGTCATCAGCTGTTTCACGAAACCAAAACGAAAGCAAATCAAAAGCAAATCACTTTCAGGAATACCACTAATATCATTAAAACTAACATACAATGTAAAATTATACTGTAAACTGTTCACGGTTGCCACTTGAGTATAAAATAATGCACCAAAAAATTTAAAAAAAACCATTTTAAAAAAAAAGAGCCCTAAAAAAAAATTTTTTCATCCTTATTCATGTTATAATTTCAATATATCTCTTTGTCAATGACGTAAAATCGCACATCCATTTCATTTCTTAAGTGTTCCTAAACATACAAATAAAAATTAAAAATTTTTCTTGTACCTTTTAATTAACTTGTTAACATTTAAAATAACCAAGACAGTCAATATTGATTCTTATTTCCAAAACAAATTTCTTCACTTATTCGTGTTATATATTCATTTCATTGAATATAAAATATCTCTTTTAATTCCATTTCTTGAAAATTCTTAAAAGTACAAGTGAAAACAATCAATTTTTTTATACCCTGAACTCATTAAAAATAAGTAAAAGAGGATCATAAAGTTGTACAAATGTACGTAACTGCCAGAAAGAAGCACCTCCGACCCCATTAAGTATATATATTCTTGATCAGCATCAACAGCCGAGACGATTTAGCCTGTCTGCATGGTAGCGTCGATCTCAGAGACTGTAATATATAGAGCCACAATTTTTGGCATGTAAGTAGGTGTCCGAGCAAATACACTGAAGATATGCAAGTGCGCCACCCCATTTTTTCAATTAAATTTTAAAATAAAAGAAATTAAAACATAAAGGAACCACAGTACTTGGTACAGGGTATTTTGCTGTCGGGGCACTCGACCGAAACACTCTTACTTGTTTGTATTTATCATGATTTTCTATATTTGAAAGTCATTTTTTTTTTAAGTTTTAGACCACACATAATCTGAATATGTATTCTTACAGAGCTTCATACTGAATAAAATTCAAGTCTGTTTCTCAATTTGGTTGTTATCAAACTTATGGTAAAAATATTACCCTCCGCCGAATCGATGCTGTGTGGAATAGAAAATATATTTCTTATATATCCAACTAATTCCTTAAAGATTTCAATATTAGTCCCATTTTTTACTTTTGCCACTTCTTCCCAAAATATAGAAATCTCCTTTTCTTTTTGTAACTTAGCTTCTGTCAACTTTAACACGTCCCATTGGAAATAATTTCAACAGGATCCGATTAACACAAATTCTTCAAGTTTTCACTTAGTGGCATTATTTCAGTTTCTTTGCCCAAATTACGTTGGCTGGTGCAATCATAATGAGAGATTTAATACCGTCTCATCTTAAATCAAACCGCTGCATTTCTTTCACAAGCGAAACCTCCCACTGAACCAAAAGCTCGTAAATAATATCTCTAACGATACTTACGCGAAACATCAATGTGCAAAACTATCGAGAAAACACTCGCAAACGATCCGCAAAGTAATCACCCGTCGCTCAGTTTGTGGCAGAGAAAGTTTCGTTCTCGATAGCCCGCAAAAGATTCGTTTGCGAGCCTTTTTCGATAGTTTTTGTGAGCCTCCTACGATAACTTTTGCGACTTACTTCACCAATCGATTGCAAGCCTTTTTCGTTATTGATAACTATAAGTGCAAAGAACGCAAGACAGGCGAAGAAAACGTAAGAATAACGGAGCATACAAAAAAGGAACGAATATTGTTAGTTTCTGTCAAAATCATTTTTCTCCCTGTTCACATATCATATTCAAGCTTGAATGCGATAATTTGACTAAACTTTCACCTCTCGTATCACCTTTAAGCTCGAGTGTGATAGTTTTACGATACTCTTGCTTGACGTTCGCTTCGTGGTGCAGTGGGCTAGTAAAACTCGCGTACCGTTTCCTTTACTTTTAAAGTTGTGCATTTCACTATACACTGGCTATCCATATATGTATTGTTGGGCATTGAGACCAACAAAAATTTTGTCATCGCGCCAAAAATAAGAATTTAAGTCGCTAACATTAAATCTACTAAGTTTCATATTCCGTAAAAAATATGTATACATGTAATATGTGCTTTCATACTATAAAAATATATTTAAGATATTTAAAACTATCAATAAGTGTTGACAGCGAAAAATATCCAGGATCTAATTTAGGAATCGAATAATGTTTCACCTTTTTCGCTTATATAAGAAAAAAGAGCCAAAACGAGCCATTTCCAATAAAAAAGTGCCAGTGCACCAACAGGATAAAAAAACACCAGTTTTGGTGCAAAAACACCAAGTGTGGCAACCGTGCTATAAAATTCAATGCTTCACGATTTCTGGGCCAAGATTAACGCTCTCCAATAATGTTACCTATTGCGGCAAGTTAAGCTATTTTGTAGAAACAGCACAAACCACCCTTATAAGCGAGTTAAAGTCGCTCATACTGCACTTGCTGCGCTGTGTACTATTGCGGGCTGAAGTCGACACTCTTGGATTTATTTGTTGAAACTCACTTCAAACCGAGCCAATTACACTTGTTGCGACGTCAGCTTGTGCAGGTCCTCGCCTCAAAAGAAGGCAATTTATGCGCTGAGTTTTTAGACAGGATAACGGGCCAGGCGTCGCGGCCCAAGCTGGCTATGCATTACCCATTGCAGCTTAAGTGCAAGCTGATGTCATTTTCTTCTCATTTTTACTTGGCGTGGTCCACTTTGGTTTTTATTTGGTATTTACGGGTTCGTCCATCCTGTTATAGTGATTTTTATATTCTTCATCATTGATCATCCATGGTATTTTATCGCGGTTCTCTACAATCGTGGTTAGACAGTTATCATTGGGCTTTGTTTGTGGACTTAAAAAGTAATTTTATAGGTACCAAAGGGGTTTATTATTAAATAGAACCCGCAGCTAAGTTCTCTGCATTTGACCAGATATGTCCAGGCGTGGCCAAGGCTTGCGCCATGAAAGCAATCTGCTTTTCACAAGCCTTAACCGTACCTACCTGTATACGATTCTTGCTGTGCACGGCTCTTTTGTTTAATATGCCAATTACAGCTCATTAACAAATAATAACAACCACTTGCAGCCCACATCTACTCACTATAGCTCAATATATTTTTATGCTAGATAACAGTATTCAGAGACCGTTAATATTTGTTGTATTTTTCTCTGAAATCTATAAACAGGGTTGTCCTTTATTGCAAAAAAAATTTCCCATCTTCTAGTTTCGAGTTAATTTGATGTTTAAATGGAATTTGTTGATTGTGTTACATGTTTTACGACGCAGTTTTAAATTATAATTCAAATTCTAGTCATATTCTTCAAAAATAAAATGAAAAATTTTAAAAAAAATTTTAGCGCCAATCACTAACTGTAACTTGGCAACCCTTAGCGCTTGTTGGTACTCAGAAAGCGTCACCATGTGTAGAGGGCGCCAACTGCGAGTTGATTTGTCAACGTTCGGTTGGTTTTGCAAAAAATTATTGAAATGCAAATTTTATTATTAAAACATTTAAAAAAATTAATTCATTTGATGCAATCTATGCAGAAAAATAATGTTGATTACATTTCCAATACCAATTCTACTTATCAAAATTGTTTTAGTGGTGAATTTCGCCAAATCTCCCAACAAAACACGAGAGATTTAAAACCAACCGAAAGAGATTTCTGTGACACCGAGAATTGGTTTTGGGTTGGAATTTGGTTGGAAGAGATTTCTGTGACACCGCTGATATATTTGCATTTTAAGTATTTAAAAACATTATTTGAATCTGGCGCCAATCAAAACTGAGTTTACTTTTAGGGGCAAATGTGAAAGCAAAAATAAATATGTTAGCACACTAAAAAAAAATACTAGATTGTCGATGTGTACTCAGAAAATCGCGCATAACTTCGTCAAACGGTATCCAAATTCATTGGGACAACAACCGTTCGGCGGAGAATTAAATGGGTTTTTTTTTAGAAACTTTAAGGAAAAATCGCATAGAATAAAATAGTTAAACCAGTGATGGTCAAAGTACAAATTTCTCAAAAAAAGTTGAAAATGCCTGATCTGTAAGCCGCATTTCTCAGCCATCGCGTTAAATTAGTCTAACCATTCATTATAATGTTTTAGATCCCTCTCGTGGCTATCGGAATTGATAAGGTTATGAGCAATCAGACGGTCCATTCGCGAGTACTAAATATTTAAGTGAGGTAAAAAAGCAAAAAGCGGTTTTTGGGCTATAACTTCAGATTTTGGGGGTGTTAGGAAAAAACCAAGTATGAGGAAATGCTATACTCGACCTGCTCTACAGCATGTGCTAGGTCATTTCGAAAGTATATTTTCGCTGTAACACTGTGTAATTTTTGGTAACAAAAAATACGGATTTGAAGTAAAAAGCTCAAAAAAAAAAAAGAAAACGAAATTGATACTTAAATAGATGGGCAAAACCCAATCTAAGGCGGCTGACAATACAGCCAATGTCGTAAATGAGATAGAAATTGTGGATCTTACACCACACTTAGACCCAATTTATTTTTTATTGCTCATTCTCGTCATACTAGTTGCTGCAAACACAGTTCTTAAAGTTTATATGATCCATAAGAGATCAATTAAAAAACGATACATGAGCAGAGGCAACGACCTCGACAAAATTTAAACTCGACCTCACAAAAAAAAATAATAAAATATATATATAATTCATTCATTTATGGGAGATGGATGCAGGCATCTATGAATGATGATTGAATAAGTTCGCCTTGGTCATCTCCTGTCTATAATGTTTGCATGAAAACACATTAGTTAAACGTTAACTTAAACTTTATTACAATAAGGAAAAAAGGGCGCTAGCTGCGCGTGATATTTGTTAGTTAAACGTTGACTTAAACTTTATTACAACAAGAAAAATAGGGCGCGAGCTGCGCGTGATATTTGCAGCGTGTCTCCGGTCGTGGTGCGACCGAGTAGCGATATCCTGAAAAAGTTAAAAGCGTCGGCAGAGGTCAGAGTTGTCAAAAATGTGTGACTAGGTACTCCCTCCTAGACTTCATGTTGCAAACCGAACAAGGAGTCTAATTGTTCGGCGAGGGCTGGTAGCTGGTTGATCTGCCGGCGCCCCTTTGGTGGTTCTGGCTGCGTTGTCCAGCTGACTAGATGGCTGTGCAGGTGTGTCAGGAGCGCTGCTGGAAGATGAAGGTGATTGAGCTTCTATGAAAGCGGGCTTAAGACGGTCTATGGATAATTTGGTATCCCGACCATTTATTAATATGATGAAATATTTAGCTTGTTTCGATTTTACTTCAAATGGTCCGTCGTAGGGGGGCTGAAGCGAACCGCATACCGCGTCGTTGCGCAAAAAGACATGGTCTGTATCGTCCAGTTGCTTGAAAACGAATGGCTTGGAGGTGTCATGGTGAGCGGTTTGACTTGGTCGGATTTCGGATATCATCTGAGCTAGATCCTTAGCGAATTCAGTTTGGTGTTGACATTTACTGCTAGCGTGTTGAAATTCCCCAGGCAGGCGAAGTGTTGTGCCGTAAACTAGTTGTGCTGCTGTGGTTTGCAGATCCGGCTTGTATGCTGAGCGTAGTCCCAGTAGGATTATTGGCAGTTTCTGTGGCCAACCGATCCGGTTCTTGCACATGATGGCTGCCTTTAACGTCCTGTGCCAGCGTTCAGTGATCCCATTAGCTTGCGGGTGATATGACGTTGTGCGCAAATGGTCGATGTCAAGGAGTCGGGACAGCTCTGTAAATAACCTGGATTCGAACTGCCTACCTTGGTCTGTTGTGATGCGTGCTGGGACTCCAAAGCGGGAAATCCATGTGTTGATTAGTGCGGCTGCAACTGTATCTGCCTGGATGTCTTCAATGGCGACAGCTTCTGGCCAACGGGTATAGCGATCGATGATAGTCAAGCAATATCTAAACTGGCCAGATTGAGGTAGTGGTCCAATGAGGTCCAAGTTGATGTGTTCGAATCTTTGCGTTGGTAGTTGATATTGTTGAAATGGCGAGTGTACGTGACGTGTGACTTTTGATCTCTGGCAAGGGATGCAGTGAAGGGCAGTACGAAACGTTCCTTAATCAGTTTGATTGTTGAGACGACTCCTCCATGAGCAATGTTGTGTAGTTTGCTGATGATTTTTCTTCTAAGGGGCTGTGGAATGAATGGCCGCACTCTGGAAGTAGAAAAATCACATAGGATTGGGTTTGACGTGTTCGGAATGTTGATGCAGTTGCTTTTGCTCAGGACAACTCAGTTGGGCAGTAGCGATTTGATTGTAGTCGATGATGTTAGCTTCCACGGCTGCTATGCGAGACAGTGTATCGGCTGTAGTGTTTTCGATGCCGGCTACATGCACTATTGATGTTGTGAATTGACCAATAAAGTCCAATTGTCGAAGTTGGTGTGGAGAAGCTTTTTCGGGTTTATGGGCGAAAGCGAATACCAATGGTTTGTGGTCTGTGCGGACATCAAATATTCTTCCTTCTAGCATGTAGCGGAAATGTTTGATGCTGAGATATATAGCCAAAAGCTCTCGATCGTAGGTGCTATATTTGCGTTGTGCGTCAGTGAGTTTGACGCTAAAGAATCCCATTGGCTTGAGCTCGTGGTTGATGATTTGATGTAGTACAGCACCGACTGATGTGTCACTTGCGTCTGTGCTGAGCTAAAGGTGGGCTGTTGAAACTGGATGCACTAGCTGTGTTGCTTTTGCTAGCGAAAGTTTGCATTCATCAAAGTGCTTAATTGTATCCTTTGTCCAGCTAATAGGAGTGGTGTCGTTCTTTTTGTTGCCTGGAATTAGCTGAACCAGCGGTGCTTGATGTTCAATGGCCTTTGGTAAAAATCGTCTGTAGAAGTTGATCATTGCCAAGAATCGTCAAAGTTCTTTTGCAATTTTAGGCCGTCGAAAATTAGCGATTGCTGTAATCTTCTCTGGCAAAGGCTTGATGCCGTTGCAGTCCACATGATGACCAAGAAATTCTATGGATTTCTGACCGAGATGACATTTGCTTGGATTTATAGTGAGATGATATTGACGAAGTCGTTCGAATACTAGACGAAGATGGATTTTATGCTGGTTCATGTCGTCTGAAGCGATGGCAGTGTAATCGACATAAGTGAAAACGAAATCCAAGTCTCTAAATGCGGAATGCATGTAACGTTGAAACGTTTGTGCAGCGTTGCACAAACCAAATGTCATATGTGTGAATTCGAATAAACCAAAGGGTGTGGTTATCGCTGTTTTGGGAACGTCACGTGGTTCGATAGGGATCTGGTGATATGCACGGTCTATCTATCTATTTTGGAAAAAATTTCTTTGCCAAAGAAAATATGTGTGCAATCTTTTATGTGTGGTAGAGGGTACCGATCTGGAATTGTTTGTGAATTGAGAGCGCGGAGATGGTCGCCATTCACCTGTGGGCTTGCGAACCATGTGCAAAGGTGATGCATAGGAACTTGTGGATGGACGACAGACACCAATATTGATTAAGAACTCAAATTTGTTTTTAGCTGCTTTTAATTCATCAGGAGTGAGTCGACTTGGTCTTGCAAATGGTGGTGCGCCTTTTGTATCTATGCAGTGGGTGACATCAGCTGTGGTTGGTTTGGGTGATGATGGGTTCAGCTGTGTGATGTCTTTAAATTCCTCGAGCAGCCTGGCAAATTCACATGTGTTGAATGATATGATTTGAGCTGGTGATTGAAGGCTGCTGATGCCGTGGCGTGACACAAGTGTTTCAGCGTCGATTAGCTTGGCATCCTTGATGTTGACCAGTAAGTTGTAGGGTTGCAAGAAGTCGGATCCAATGAAGGGGATCCTAGTATCAGCTTTGATGAAATTCCACGTGTATGGACGGCGTAGACCAAGATCAAGAGTGAGACGAGTTGAACCATAAGTCTTAATTGCAGTGCCGTTGGCAGCAAAAAGTGTGTAGTCGTTGTTGGCTGTGATACTTCGTTTGATTGCAACTGAAGGTATGACGGAAACGTCTGCGCCAGTGTCGACCAGAAATTTGTTTCCTGATTTGGTATCTGGAACGAAAAGTCGATTGGATGTCGATATTCTGAATACGTTAACCCTAAGTTTGGAATGGTGTTGAAAGGCATCTAAAAGTTGTCCGCCGAAGTTGCCTTTTTGATCTCCGACGGTGGCGTTTAGTTTTTTGAACTGGCGTTGCTGAGTTGGTTGAAAGAAAAAGGGGCATTACAGCGTTGTGCCTCATTCCCATACGTGCTGTGATACCAGCAGTGTGTAGTAGCAGTGTTGTTCGCAATCGTAATGTTGCTACGGTTGTTGTTGCCTTATGAACGATTGCGACTGCGTGAACGCTGATTGTTGTTGTTGAGTAGCTGACCAAGCTGAGTGCTAATCTGCTGGAACACATTGTCGTTGCTATCGAGGCGTTTCTCGATTCGGGCAATGCATTCATCACTTGTTCCTCCCCCACTGTTGTGTGATACAGCGGAAATATTATCACCTGGTGAATAGTTGAGTGAATCCATCACAGCGTCTGCGGCAGTTGCTAGTTGTGAGAGTGTTGTGTTGGGTGAACTCTCAAGCATGCCCACAATGACGGCCCGTGCTGCAGGTTGGAGGCGTTTGATCCAATAACGTCGTATAACAGATTCGTCGCTAGTGGCGTTTGTTTGTTGCATCTGGCTAAGTAGATGGCTTGGACGTCCCTCTCCGAGTTCAATGCCAGTCGCTAGTTTGTCAAGGCGTACCATTGAAGATTCTGGAAATTTAGCCAGTATCGTCTCCTTGAGCACGATATACGGACTCGTTGGTGGTGGTTTGCGAACCAGGTCGTACACTTGGTCTAAATACTTGGGATCGGCGTATGCTATAACAGCTGCGCACTTTTCGCTTTCCTTCCGCGCGCCGAGCCCTTGAAGCAAAAACCAGTTTTCCAATTTGGTGAAAAACATTTCTATGTTTGTGATTGATTGTAGTTGTGGAAACGGCATTTTGCCAAAAACCGAATTTACATTGCTTGCATTATTATTTTCAATTTGCTCATTTGATTGAACGGTAATGTTTTCCTCATCGTCGGACATTTTGATTTTGTTTTACAGTATTTGTGTGAAACGGAGTATTAACCGTTGCGGGCAAGAGCGTCGATGTGTGTGTGTTACGAATTTTCGAGATCACCAATGTTAGGTTATGGTCAAAAATGATGAGTGTGTGTCCACCACAGCGCTAGTTGTCGAATTTTGTTGTTGTTGTTGTGGTTGGCAGCGTGTGTCCACGGGAACGCTAAGTGGCGGTTTTTTGAGTTGTTGCGAGTCACCGAATTTGTGTAACGGGTTATGGGAGATGGATGCAGGCATCTATGAATGATGATTGAATAAGTATGAATATCCTGAAAAAGTTAAAAGCGTCGGCAGAGGTCAGAGTTGCCAGAAGTGTGTGACTAGGTTGCCACATATTCATTCTGTACGCATAGAAAACAACAATAAAAGAAAATGGAAAAGTCAGATAGGGAACAAGCTGATTTCGAAAAAGCTGTTCCCATTAGACAAACCAACGCTTCAGGAAGCGATAGAAGCTTGTCCCTCAGCCGGACCGAAGCCAATCACTATTGCCGAGTACCAAGCTCGACAAAGAGAAAAAATGCAAAAAGGGCTAGAGAGCAGGAAGAGCTGTTAACACAAATACCAGAAACACTCCCCCCTAAAAGACAGCGGGGAGATTGGAAACAGCCTCTATTAGCGCAAAGGCTTGCAAGCATAGCTATGCTTAAAGACCCGACAGTTTCAGAACGTCTTAAAGACGAGGCCAGGGAAAACCTTAAAAAACTTAACGACATTCTAAGAAAAAAAAGAAGTAAAACAAATGAGTCTAAATTGGGCCGAGATAGCTGGGGTGGTAACCAAAAACAGAAACGAATTCGATAAAGCATACAAATGCATTAAGAAAAATGTCACAATACAAAGTCAAACAGTATTACGACATACAGAAACACTGTTAATAAATTATAACGCTGTAGCTAAGATACTGCATGATAATTGAGTAAAACTAACCGATTTACACTTATTACAAATACGAACAATATTAGATGCACTTCGCGATAGGCTCATAAAAATTTCAGAGCTCCACAAATTGCACTTATTCGTACCCAGATCCCTAGACGTGCCTGCTGGCTTTGGACCACCAGGAACCATACAGGAAAATCCAATAGAAATGACACAAGAATCACTAATCATGGCACAGACCCAGGTTCAATTCCTCAAGACAGCCTCAAGTCAGATCCCAGATTTTGACGGCAAAGCTGAAAACTTACAAAGTTTTCTAGACGCATTATCTCTGGTCGAATCTATTAAGGATACCCATGAGACAACTCCAGTCGCTCTGATCAAAACAAAATTAAAGGGACATGCAAGAAATTTGATTGGTACAGAAAGCACCATAAGTCAGATAATTGCCAAATTCAAAATTTCCGTTAAAGGAGAATCAAATGAAGTTATTTCAGCAAAATTAATGAGTCTCCACCAGAAAAATAAAACTGCCAATCAATACACAAAAGAAATTGAGCAACTACATAAATGACAACCTACATAAATGATGGACTCACTCCTTAGTTAGCATCAAAATATAGTGTACAAAACGCTGTAAAAGCCATGACATCCAACTGCTCTATTGATAAGGTAAAACTTATCATGCAGGTAAGTAGCTTCACAATCATGAATGACGATAACACCAAATTTGTCAACAGTTCAGTACCATAATAATGGAAACAAAAGGAAGAGGTTACCAAGGTAATCAGGGATACAGCCAAAATAATAACAATGGTTAAAATAACCGTGGCCGAGGTACCAATAATGGCAACTATAGAGGCCACAATAGAATGGCAACTACAGAGGCCAAGGAAACCAAAATAATTGGCGAGGACAAAATAACAATAATAACAATCACAACATCCGAACAACAAATTCGGAAACGCTCAAACCCCCTTGAGCAAGAACAATCAGTAAAGGTATACTCACTCAATCTTAATCTAAGCAATATAATTACAGTTCAATACGCAGAAACAAAGTCAAATCTGACATTTTTGCTTGATACAGGAGCAGACATTTTGGTGATAAAACACCAACAAAATGAATATTACAACATAAATACAAACATTATAAGCAATATAACATGTATTGGACAAGGAACAACACGTTTTTATGGTCTAGTACATCTGCAACTACTTACAGGCATGTACATTTCCATGTAGTACCAGAAAATTTTTTAATACCAACAGATGATAAAATTGCTATGATTTTATCAAAAAATTTAATTGTTTGTTAGATTATCAAGAGGAGCTAAAAACACTAATTTTGCGCCCAAAAAATTTCCATACACACATCCAAATCCCAATAAAACACTCACTCGAGAATGACTCATTGTTATTAACTGCTAGATCTGAAGTCATACGACAAGTAAGATTAAAGAATAGTGAAAAAACGGTTTTAGTACCCAATCAGGAGATACAGCCGGGAATAATAATAGCAAGTTCAATAGTACAAATAGAGGCAAGCTAACTTCGGCTCGACCGAAGTTTATATACCATTGGAGCATGATATCTGCCTGCCAGTTTGTTATATGGCACCACAATTTTGACAAAATTTTAAAAACAAAAAAGTTTTTCTTACTAGAACTACTTTTTCGACCGATCGTTTCTATGGCAGCTATACGATATAGTCATCCGATCCGGCCGATTCCGACAAATGTACTGTGCATTTGTACCAAAAGACTTCGTGCAAAGTTTGGTTAAGATAGCTTTTAAACTGACGGAGGAGATAGCATAGAAACAGACGGACGGACGGACATGGCTATATCAACTCAGCTCGTCATGCTGATCAAGAATATATATACTTTATGTGGTCAGAGATGCTTCCTTTTATGCGTTACAAACATCTGAACAATTTTAATATACCCTCTCCAAGGGTATAAAAAGTAATAATGCATACATTCGCATAGTAAATACTACTACTTAGTAAAATACAGAAATTGACAGTCAAAACATAGAGTTTGAGTCACTCAATGACAATGCACAGTGGATCGAATTCCCAAATAATTGGCATAAAGTCGTGTGTTGTAGATATCGAGTTGAAACTTGGTACTTTTGATAAATATAGCACCTTTAATATTTAAACAAAATGTTAAGTTAATTTGACCACGCCTACGCCGACCGCCCTTATATGGCAACATTGCGTATACGTGATCTAAAATCAAAGTTTTGAGAACTGTGAATACAAAGTTACAATTTAAATTAAAAATTAATTTTTTAGTAATTTATAGTCAAATTTCAACCGTACATTCCTTTAGTTGGCCAAATATCTGGTTTTTAAAAGCGGTAGAGTTGCCATCCATACGTCCAGCAGCGTTGGATAACAGAGTTTAAGCTCATTTTCAAGTTCAAAGCACAGCAAAAGCCGCAAAAAGCCGCAATCAGGATAATTATAATCTTTAAATACACACTTTCTACTTCATTTTGATATACATTACAAAACACACAAACACGCACAAAGTTAGTTTTGCTCCACAGAAGACTTGCACTTTGGTTAAGTTATCTCTGTTTAGGGACAACACGAAACAGCACAATTTAAAGCAACATATTAAAAATTATCAAGAAATGCTTTTATTTATTTATTCTACATACCCTGGCCTTTATTAACCATAATTTGGCAAAAATTTTTGTGCAACTTTACACGACTTGCAAGTCCTCAAAGTTAACAAATAGTTGTCGCCAATTTTATCGCAACAATCACTGCACTCAACACCTGACTTCGATAATCGATAACAATTTCAGGGTTGCCAAACTATCGAAAATATTATTCGATTCTTTGTACATAGACTATGTATCATTAAGGTGTATTATTAAAAATGAGTTTTGTTTCCATGAAATTTTCGACTTTATGCCAATTATTTGGGAATTCGACCCACAGTGCAATGATATAATCCAGTTAAAAAAAGAAAAGTGAAGAACAAGGGAAATATTGAAGAAATTAAAATTTCCTAAACAGTTCAAATCTAAACTAACCGAACTTTGCACTGAATACAGTGATATATTTAACTTAGATACAGAACCGATATCTACAAACAATTTTTATAAACAAAAGCTTAGATTGACAAAACACCTGTTTACATTAAAAACTACAGAAATGCTGAGTCAGAAAAGCATGAAATAAACGATCAGGTACGAAAACTAATTAAAGATGGCATAGTTGAACCATCCATATCTGAATATAACCAGGGATGCAAACCGGTTCTGAACCGAACCGGTTTTGAACCGAACCGAACCGCTATTTTCGCTCGTGAACCGAACCGTAAACCGAACTGGTGTGTTTTCGAAAGTGCTGAACCGAACCAAAAACCGAAAAATAAAATGGTTCGGTTCGGTTCACTTCAGCTAGGTATTGAGTTCAGGCGAATAGTGAGCAAAATCAGCAACTAGCTATAAAATATTGCGAAAATCTTTGGAAAAGCAGAGTTGATGTAAACAAGCTAAGAACATTAACCTTATTAAATTTGTTAAGGACCAAAAATTGTAATAAGCCAAGTCTTGATTGCATTATCCGTTGAGGGTCAACTTACCTAAAACTCAAACGTTAACTTTTTATCTTTAGTTGAGATTGGCTTCAAATAGAAAATGAGTATGAGTATTTCTATGGCTGGCAGGCCTGCAAAATTCATGTTGAAAAAAAGGGAGGACGACATAGCTCAGTAATTGTCAACTATTTGGAAAAAAGAGCTCCGTCTGTTTTTGAATTCGATTTCTTAGATTCCATGAATCAATAAATAGTTCTTTGAACTCGATAAGTAAAGACGAGTTGAAAATGCTTGCCAAACAACTCAATAATAGGGATTAAATTCCATATACAAGTATAATAAAACTATTCAAATGGAAATGTCTTCATGAAGTGAACCAGTCTTAAAGATTTATCAAAGAAAATTTAAAATTTACTAAAAATGAATTGTTTATTGTATAATAGGGTGTGTTCCACAAATCGATGTCGATTTCCGAATGAACTTATGCATTTCGAATTAAAATTGCTTAAGTTTATATGTGAAGTGACAAATATGTAAGAGATTACTTGATCAGGTCAAAACAAAATTGTAATTATTTAAAGATTTTGATCCGCTTGGCTTTTAGTTTTCGATTTCAAACCGTCAAAGTTTCTAAACAATATTAAGTGAAAAAAGATGTTTTCCTCACTTGTAGGATTTCAGAACGAAATGAAAACGAATTTACGGAAAATGTACAAATCCGATTAAATAATCCGAATACTTGTGTGGCAGTCTCCCATCTCAAATATCGATAGCCTTTATCTATTTTCTTATCGATAGTAAGTAGCATATCGATATCAATCACTCTTGTATGAAATCTCGTGTCGGCAGCTTTCTTAACATTTATAATTCTATATAGTTTAAATAAGCGTGATTATTGGAACCTGAAATATATTCTTGGGGAATTCTGGGTACCAACCAACAAATTGGTGACCTCCGAACGTTGAAAGCAACACCACGAAAACTTGGATACTGCAACGCACGCCAGAAATTACCAAAACTGGCGGCAGCAAATACACGCACTTTGGTGGCAACAAATACACATACATCCAAGCACAACCAAACGGCACTAGAGAAGAACATTCGTCATGGTCGATCCAAACGATCCATCTTCAGGCATCGACGTCAATCAATCGGCTCAGAGTAACACACCGCCACCTGCCAACAGGTCTCAATTCCTCAACATGTCTCTAAACACGCAGCCTCATCCTAACCTGCAAACTCGTACAGGGCATGAAATATTCCGAGTAGGCATCAAACCACCGGTGTTTTGCAAAGAACAGCCGGACTTATACTTCATTCAGATGGAATCACAGTTCGTTGTGTCTGGCATTACAATGGACAGCACCAAGTACCACCAGGTAATCTCATCCTTGGAGCCGCAGTACCTCATTCACATTGCAGACATCATCCGAGATCCACCACTGATCAGCAAGTACGAGGCAGTCAAAACAGCTCTCATAGCGGAGTATACGGATTCGGATCAACGCAAGCTGATCAAGCTCATCCGCGAGATACAGCTGGGTGACCTCAAACCATCGCAACTTTTAAAACGAATGAAAGATTTAGCAGGCAAAAAAATCTCCGACGAGGCACTCAAATCTCTGTGGCTGGAACGTCTACCAGCTAATGTTCGAGCAATTGTCTCAATCGTCGACGGCGATTCGACCAGAATGGCACGGCAAGCGGACAAAATTATGGAATTACAGAGTTATTCGTCAATTTCTGCAGTAACACAGACTAACAACTCTCCACTTCTGGCTGAAATCGAAGAACTTCGTAAAGAGCTCCAGCAGCTGAAATCAGGCACATCCTATAGAAGTCGTTCACGTAGCAAATCCAAATCAAACGCTCGTTTCCCGTTCTGCAAATACCACTACAAGTTTGGTGACAAGGCAAAAAAATGCACTGAGCCTTGTGATTTCAAAAAACTCAAGTCGGAAAACTAAAGTGCACTCTGTCAGCGACGGCGGACAGTGTGGGTGCTAACAAGAGTCGTCGATTATTTGTAACAGATCAGATAACGAAAATCAGGTATCTCATTGACACAGGTGCTGACTTTTCTATATTACCTCCTACAGATCGCAACGCTCAACCCTTAGACAACCTATATGCAGCAAACGGGACACCTATACAAACATAAGGGAAAAAATTGCTTCAGTAAACTTCGGCTTGCGCAGAAAAATGGACTGGCAATTCATCGTCGCTGACGTCACAAAACCAATCATAGGAGCTGACTTCCTACATGAATATGGACTACTTGTCGACGTGCGAAGAAGACTACTCACTGATAGTTCAACAAAAATATCAGCAAAAGGTTCCGTGTACAGCATAGAACTAGAGAAGCTACATACAGTTTCACCCGTCAGCAACGATCGTTTCAAAACGCTTCTACGCGAATACAGCGACCTTACGCAGCCATGTAAGTACTCACCAAAGGATATGAAATCTTCTGTACAACATTACATATACACGAAAGAACAACCAGTAGTATCAAAAGCTCGACGTTTAAATCCAGAGAAACTCGCGATAGCCAAGCAAGAATTTGACTACATGTTAAAACAAGGAATCTGCAGTCCCAGCAGCAGCCAGTGGGCCAGTCCTTTACACATGGCACCAAAGAAAAATGCAAATGAATGGCGACCATGCGGAGATTACAGGCGTCTTAACTTCATCACGAAGCCAGATAGATACCCCTTACCGCACATTCATGATTTTTCGTACAAACTTAACGGCAAGTCTATATTCACCACAATCGATCTTGAGCGCGCGTATCATCAAATCCCAATTGCACCAGAGCATCGCAGCAAGACGGTGATAGTCACCCCATTTGGCTTGTATGAGTTCAATGTAATGACATTCGGCTTATGCAACGCAAGTCAGACATTTCAGCGCTTCATGGACCAAATATTCAGAGACTGTCATAGTCTACATAGACGACATTTGTATCGCATCGCAGAACGCTGAACAGCATTACGAGCATGTAAAAATCGTCTTTGATAGACTCCGTCAACACGGGCTACGCATAAAGGCATCGAAATGTAATTTTGCTCAATCGCAGATAGATTTTCTCGGTTACCACATAACCAAAGAAGGCATTACACCTACCAAAGATCGAGTCCAAGCCATCACAGACTTTAAGAAACCTACAGTCGCACACGAACTAAAAAGTTTTTTAGCAATGCTAAACGTATACAGGCGCTGTTTACCAAACGCCGCCTTCATCTAAGGACAGCTGCAAAAGCTCATAAAGGGCAACAAAAAAAGGATAAAACCCCGATCCTCTGGGATACCTCAGCTAATCAGATGTTCGAGCAGTGCAAAACAGATCTAGCACACGTCACAAAGCTGGCGCACCCATCAGCAAATGCTAAACTTATCCTTTACGTGGACGCAAGCAATTTTTGTGTTGGGGCCGCTTTAAACGAGCTTACAAACGGAACACTCAAGCCGCTCGGTTTCTATTCCAAACGCATGTCTGAGCCACAAATGAAACAAAGTACTTACGATCGCGAATTATTAGCAATTTTTCAGGCTGTAAAATATTTCTCTCACATGATCGAAGGGCGCAACTGCACTGTATTTACCGACCATAAACCGCTAACCTTTGCATTTCAGCAAAATCCAGATAAAACCACACCTAAGCAAACTCGTCAACTTAGCTGTATTAGCGAATATACGACCGATATCCAGCATATTGCTGGCAAAAACAATATTGTAGCGGATACACTTTCAAGGATTGAAGCCATTTTTAACGATGATCAAATTGATTTTGACAAACTCTCTCTTCATCAACAAACGGACCCCGAGTTGCAGAATCTAACACATCCACTCCCCCCCACAAAATTCCTCCTCACATCTTAAAGAAATTCAGCTCAAGGGTACAAGCTCTCCACTGTACTGTGATATCTCATTAAAACGCATCCGTCCGTACATCACACACAGTTACCGCAAGCAAGTCTTCAACTCCATACACAACTTATCGCACCCAGGCAAGCGAGCCACAGTGAAGCTTATCACCGAACGCTTTATCTGGAAGGACATGAAAAGGGACATCGCTCGCATGGTAAAAAATTGTATCAGCTGTCAAAAGTCCAAGATTAGCAGACATAACAAAGCCGTCCTTAAAAAATTCGAAGTTCCAGACAAACGCTTCGAACACATTAATATTGATTTAATTGGTCCTCTACCATTATCACATAATTACAGGTACTGCATCGATCGATTTTCGCGATGGCCAGCCGCGATCCCTATAACAGATATGACAGCGGAAACGGTAGCGAAGGCACTCCTACATGGTTGGATCGCAAACTATGGCATGCCGCACATCATCACCACCGATCAAGGCAGACAATTTGAGTCTAAATTATTTCAAGAGCTCACTCATATGACGGGATCAAAACACCTTCGTACAACAGCATATCACCCGCAAGCCAACGGCATCGTCGAACGAATGCACAGGACGCTGAAAAGCGCCATTAAGTGTCACACTGATACCAACTGGATTGACAGCCTTCCCATTGTTTTGCTTGGTTTGCGAGCAACGCTTAAAGAAGATCTCAACGCGTCACCCGCAGAAATGATATACGGAACCACCTTAAAACTTCCAGGAGAATTTTTCAAAAATCCAACAGGCGAGTATATTCAAAGCGATTTTATCAAATCTCTACGTACAACTATGGATCAGTTGAAGCCTGTTAGTACATCACATCACACGGTACCAAAAGTATTTGTTCAAAAGGATCTCAAAACATGCTCCCACGTATTCCTGCGAGATGACACAGTACAACCACCACTAAAAGCACCCTATGAGGGACCATTTCCAGTCATTAGTCGAAACGACAAAAATTTCAAAATCAACATACATGGCAGACACAGCACCGTCTCCATCGATCGTATAAAAGCAGCCTACATCGAAGCAGAAAATACTAATACTAATCAAGCTCTACCTGCAACCAATTCTCAAATGGCCGACAATCATCAACAAACCGTCGTGAGAACTCGCAGTGGACGCGAAATTCATCCTCCTAAGAAGTTCGTGCACTTTGCCACTTAGTTGCAAGCGTTGGAGGGGGAGTGGATGTGGCAGTCTCCCATCTCAAATGTCGATAGCCTTTATCTATTTTGTTATCGATAGTAAGTAGCATATCGATATCAATCACTCTTGTATGAAACCTCGTGTCGGCAGCTTTCTTAACATTTATAATTCTATATAGTTTAAATAAACGTGATTATTGGAACCTGAAATATATTCTTGGGGAATTCTGGGTACCAACCAACACACTTGTATCAAAAATATGTTGCTTTAGTTAATTAAATGAATAAAGAGCGAACCGAACCGAACCGAACCGAACCGTAACTGCGGTTCAGTGAGCTCCAAAAACCATGCAATGAGCCGAACCGACGGTTCAAAAACTGTGTGAACCACTGAACCGAACCAGTCCTTATTTCCAAGTGGTTTGCATCCCTGAATATTACAGCCCACTTCTCTTGGTACCCAAGAAATCACTTCCAAATTTAACGGAAAAATTATTTCGTTTAGTATTATCGCCAAAATCACAAAAAACTACTAGCGGACAAGTTCCCACTTCCAAGAATGGAAGAAGTTCTACAGCAACTAGGTCGAGCGAAATACTTTTCATGTCTCGATCTAATGTCTAGATATCACCAAAGAGAACTTGATGAAAAATCAAGGAATATAACAGAATTTTCAACGAGCACAGGCTCTTATCGAAATATGCTTGGCTTGGCCCCGTTGAAGGAGCTATATAGCCAATTTTAAATTTTTTACAGGCTCCTATCGCTACACGCGATTACCATATGGACTTAAAGTCGCACCAAATTCTTTCAAATTTATTTCTCTATATGGATGACCTAGTAGTCATTGGATGTTCCGAACAGCATATGTTCAAAAATTTGACAAACGTCTTCGAACTATGTCGCAAATTCAATTTAAAACTACATCCAGAAAAATGTTCATTCTTCATGCACGAAGTTACTTTTCTTGGTCACAAATGTACCGATAAAGGAATTCTCCCAGATGACAAAAAATATTACGTCATCAAAAACTATCCAAAACCTTCTGTAACTATTATCGGAGATTTATCAAAAATTTCGCAGAACATTCACGCCACTTAACGAGGCTTTATAAAAAGAGCGTACAATTTCAATGGACTTCAGAATGCAATAATACATTCCAGTACTTAAAAGAAGCATTAATGAAAACAAAATTACTGCAGTACCCAGACTTCAGGAAAAATTTTTGCATAATCACAGAGGCTAGCAAACACGCTTGCGGAGCAGTGCTAACCCAGGAGCATAATGGAATGCAACTTCCAGTTGCGTATGCCTCCATATCATTTACACAAGGTGAAAGTAACATATCAACTACAGAGCAGGAATTAGCTGCTATACACTGGGCAATAAAACACTTCGGACCTTACGTTTATTGAAGGCATTTCTTCGTAAAAACGGATCTCAGACCGTCAACATATCTGTTTTCAATGAAAAATCCAAGTTCCAATCTCACAAGAATGAGACTTGATTTGGAAGAATATGATTTTACTGTCGAATATCTCAAGGGGAAAGATAATCATATTGCAGATGCTCTATCCAGAATAACAATTGGAGAGCTCAAAGAAATGAATAGACAAATATTGAAGGTCTCTACGAGGTCCTCAACAAGACAGAAAAACGCCTGCGCAGGCCAAGAAAGCAGTACAGCTATTAGTAGCACTTCTATAAAATTGCATGAGCAAAACGAAAATAAAAAGCCCAATGTCTATGAAGTAATCAACAACAACGATGTCAAAAAATGTGTGAAACTAAAACTCGACATGCACAAGTGTTTGTTCAAAGTAGGAAAACGAGTGATTTCACGCTTCACAATTGATGATTTGTACTCCAATGGAAAACTCGATTTAGGTCAGCTTTTCCAAAGGCTAGAAACAGAAGCCGGAATACTTAATATAAACCAATTGAAAATGTCACCAAGTGATCAACTTTTCGAATCTGTATCACCAATATATTTAAAAAATTGGGCAATAGTATTTTAAAGAAAGTACGAGTATGCATACTCCCAAAGGTGACCATTATAGACAAAAATGACACAAGTCAAATAAATGCAATTTTGTCAAAATACCATGACGAACCAATTGAAGGAGGCCACTCAGGGATTTCGCGAACCCTTCATGACTAAGACAATAAGACAGTATGTAAAGTCTTGTTTGAAATGCCAAAAAGCTAAAACAACTACCCATACTAAGACACCTATGACTTTGATACCATTGGTCCACTTCCGAAAACTGAGGATGGCAATGAGTACGCAGTTACCATTATATGTGACTTAACAAAATATTAAGTCACTATACCAGTACCAAACAAAAGTGCTAAAACAGTTGCTGAAGCAATTTTTGAATATTTCATATTCAAGTATGGTCCAATGAAAACGTTCATTAAGGACATGGGTACTGAATATAAAAATGCATTAATCACAGACTTATGTAAACACATGAAAATCAACAATATACATTCAACAGCTCACCATCACCAAACCCTTGGAACAATTGAGCGCAGTCATCGAACATTTAACGAATACATCCGTTCTTATATTTCGATCGACAAAAATGACTGGGACATATGGTTGAATTATTTCACCTACTGTTTCAATACAACCCCGTCAGTAGCACACGACTACTGTCCATATGAACTTGTTTTCGGAAGGCCAATGAGGCAATTCATTAACTTTAAAAACAAAGATATGATAGATCCTCTATATAATATAGATGATTATGCTAAAGAAGTAAAATTTAGATTAGAAGTAGCCGATAAAAGAGCTAGAATTATGTTAGATAAGGAAAAACAGAAGCGAAAAACGCTTTATGATAAGAAATCAAACGATTTTCTTTTAGAAGTAGGAGATTTTATATTATTAAGAAACGAAACTGGGCATAAATTAGATAACAACTATGTTGGCAAAAAACAAAAAAGCTTTATACACAAAAAAAAAATTATTTTTACTTTTTTTTATTACAATTTCCATAATCATTATAACATCAATAAGTATTAAGCATACAATTTTTATATACACCATTACACTATTTTAGAATAACTTCATAAATATACGTTATTCTTTTTAAAAGGGGAGGTGTAGCGTGCACATCCTTTGGTTTTAAGTAAATACAATTCAATCATAAATGAGAATACTATGTAACACTTAGTTGCATGCTCCCTTGTATTCTTTCCAATAAGGAAATCTGAGCGACCACTTCAGTCGATGGCTCAAGCGCAGTGTCAGCAAATCCCACGCTTATGTATAAGCGATAAGCTACACACGCACACATACCAATGCATGCGCGCGCTGCTAACTCAAAAGATATTTATGGCAAATTAAATGCTGCCAAAACAGTCTAACAGAAAACAGCCGAGAGGCAAGTCTGAAGCAGAGACACTTACGGCTCTCTTCAACTATGATTTTTTATATCCGAAGTTTATCGTAAAATAAAAGTAAAAGAAACAAACGTATTGCCGCCTAATTTTTTGGTATGACGAGGCGACATAAACCTCGACCACCTCCCATCATCTTAAAAAACCCCCAAAACCCAATTCCACTTTCTGCGGATAAAGCTTTAGCTTTCCTTCTTGAATATAATTTTTCAAAAGACCAGTATAATGCAATTTGCAACGAATGCCAATTAAGAAACTGCGACATTTATCCACACTACAGTAAAACTACAGCAGCCAAATTGAAATGCCGACCTCAGGGTATAATAGCATATGAGGCCCTCGCCAAAGTTTCGTTGCAATCTATTTTACTGCATACGGATGAACGAATTGTTGAGATGCAAAAAGAAGTTTTTCAAGCTGTAATGGAAGCGAAGAAGACGGATTTTGTAAGTTCCGAATTAATATTAGGCTATGGATTTAATAGCAGCACTGGTCAAGCTTAATTTAATAGGGACCGTAAATAATGATTATTTTGTGTATTTTTAGACCAAAAAATCACGCACAGGGAACAGCAGTTGTTTGCCCAAATGGCAAATTATTTCCAACGTGCCGGTAAGGCACAAAGCAACTTGTTTTATTTAGTGAACAACACACGCTCCACAATAGGCAAATAATACACTTGACACTTTGATATTCAGTTTTTGAATGACTTTAATTGCCCAATGCAATGGCTTGAAAAGCTGCCCAATTCGCCGCACATGAGCAGACGAGAGCGAGAGAGTGACAATGAGTGGAGTTTAACATAGATAATTAGAATCGAGTTCTTTGTATAACATAGTTTCAGTTTCAAGGAGGTTACAATTCAAATTAAGTATCTTAGAATTACATGAATTTAGAATGAAATGCCTTAACATTGGCCACGTTGACAGACCGTAGGGCTTCAATTAATTGGTAAAGATGCCAACCGATGGATTGATCGCTTTAAGGTTCCTGTCTTCGTTCGCACGACTGCAACACGTACCTTTCCATCAGCTCCTGTGACCACTTCATCGATGACGCCTGTTATCCACATTTAAGGAGGCACGTTGTCCTCGTGAATAACTTCTACCGTGCCTGGTTGCAGGTTGGTTGCCTCTTTCGTCCACTTGACGCGCTGCTGTAGGCTCAACAGGTAATCGCGAGACCAATCTTCCTAAAATCTCTGCTTGATCGCTGAGACGAGTTGCCAGCGTTGCAAGTAGGTAAGATTCGCCTCGGAGAGATGCTGCGCGGATGCGGATGGCAGCGTTGCAAGCGTTGTGCCTATTAGAAGATGGGCGGGAGTTAGTCCTCCACGAGCAGAGCGCATTCAATGGCCATCAGCATAAGGTGTTTGGCCGAATTGACGGCCGCCTCCCAGAGCCCAACGAAATGCGGTGCTCTCGAAGGGATGAATTCAAACGTGAATCGGTGAGACGCAGCATATGCTTGAATGCCTTCCATCTGGTCTTCTCCTTGGCCCATTAGTTGCTCCAGCCAGCGAGCAGCACCTGCAAAATTAGTAGCGTTGTCGCAGTAAATCTGGAGTGGCATAAAACAAATTTATTAGAAGTCATCCAAGTTTGTCAGATGACGGAAAGGTAGAACTCCAGCGCAATCCAGTTCTTCGGTAAATGAAGCGATGTATATCTGCAACGATGCTTACAATTTTCAAGTATGAAGAGAAGTTTACCACAAGTTCCAGAATGGGGCTAATTTCCACATTGGCTACGTAGAGTGCAGTGGCAGATTTTATCTTTTCCAGCGAAGCATCAAAATCTGTCAGCTGAAGATGTGGATTTTGGGGCCAGTCGCACTCTTCCGTTTGCAAGAAGTTTGGACCCACAAATCAATTCGATGAGTTCACTTCAGTCACTGAGCAGCCCCGAGACGCTAAATCCGCCGGATTTTCCTTGGTTGGTTCGTGTCGCCATATCGCAGTGGAAGTGATTTCTTGGATGTCTGCGATTCGATTGGCGACGAATGTTGTTAATTGGGATGGATGAGTCTGAAGCCAATGGAGAACCATCTCTGAATCCGACCATAATACAATCTTTTCCACTTGAAGAATAAGAATTGCACGCACTTCTTCCCAAAGTTTGGCCAAAAGATGAGCTGCACAAAGTTATAGGCGTGGCACGGTTTTGGTTTAAGCGGTGCAACTCGGGATCTTGCTGTAAGTAAGAACAACGATATGCCGCTTAGTTCTTTTACACGAATGTAAAGGCAAAATCCAAACGCTCTGGTAGAAGCGTCAGCAAAACCGTGAATCTGGCATGGAACCTTCTTATTGACACCAACGTATCTCGGTATGGAAACAGTGTTCCATTCACGAAATGTATCTGCAATATGTTTCCATTTTTGCAGAAGTATTTCTGGTATGGGATCGTCCCAATCTAGGCTGAGAAGCCAGATCTCTTGCAAAAAGATTTTTGCACTCGTTATGACAGGGTAAAGAAGTCCTAAAGGATCAAAAAGACGAGCGATAAATAAGAGAATCGACCTTTTTGTAAGTGATTTATCCGAATCGAAGTCTTGTAACGAGTATTTCAGGAGGCCTAAAGTCTTTAAGTCTCCTTGGTCTCCGGATGAAATCAAAGCCTCTTCTAGCTGATTTCCTCTAGATGACAATTCGAAGTCCATTTTGTGAGAACGAATCCTGCTGATTTTAGAATGTCATCTAATTCCTTGCGAATTTCTTCAATTCAACTATCGAATCAGCGCCTGTCAAAACATTATTATTTTTATTATTTGTTGTTGGGGGAGTGGTGCACCGCGACCAATTTTGGTCTATTGTGCCCCCCTACTGAATTTACAATTCCCCTAGCAGCCCTAATTCCTGTACAAAAGCCAGGATTTTTGTGGGTTCTAAGTTACTGATATTGCTTGGGTGTAGAATGTGTTTCCCAAATCTGCTGAGTCTGCGCCTCGCTAGGGCATCGCAGTGTACTAGTATATGCTCAGAGGACTCCTCCTTCTCTTCACAGTATCTGCAAAGCTGGGTGTTTGTTATTCCCAACTTGTACATGTGGCTCCTCAGTCTGCAGTGACCCGTGTAGAGCCCTGTCAGAATTCTGAGGGCATTCTTTCCTTGTTGGATTAACTTCTGGAACCTTTTGAGGTCGTGGTTCACTATATGCTTTAGCTTGTCTATCCGTTTACCAGACGCTTTCTAAGCGTGTTCTCTTCCTTTCTTAGAAGTTTTTTGTGTGTTTTATTGTGTGTTGGCCTATGCCGCAGTAGGGTTCTGGCCCTACCATTGCGGTGGTTGCACCCTTGCGTGCCAAGTTATCGGCCAATTCGTTTCCGGGGATGTTGTTGTGTCCCTGTATCCATCGTAGGGTCAGGTTGTTCCTGCTGCCTAGTTGGTCCAATTTGTTCTTTGTCTCTAAGACTAGCTTAGAGGTGAACTTATTGCTACTGAGTGCTTTAAGCGCTGCTTGGCTATCGGAGAGGATAGCTATTTCTCTATTATGGTAGTTCTTCCCCATATTACGGTCTGCACAACGGGAGATGGCACATACTTCAGATTGAAATATGCTTGTGAATTCTCCCATTGGTTCAGATATTTTCGTTCCTGGCCCTGCTACCCCAAGTCCGGTTCCTTGGGGAGTTAGGGACCCGTTTGTGTACCACATAATTGTGTGTGGTTTCATTTTATGTGTCTCTTCAAGTGAGATCCATTCTCTGTTATTACTTTGGTGTACAGTGAAATTCTTGTCAAAGTGATACTCGGCCACCATTTCGTCTCTGGGTTGGAGGATTAAAGGGATTTCCTTTTCCAGCTTTTCAGAGTCTCTGAGGCTTACTATGTGGTTTATACCCACTCCTTCTGTTGTTAATCTAAGCAATGTTGCTTTTTTCTTCAGGCCGATGGTATGGTGGAGTGGTGTTAGCTCCATCAAAACCTCGATTGCCGCTGTCGGACAGGTCAGTCAAAACATCATCAACATAAAAATCGCTAGCCAGAAAACGAGAACCAAGCGGATGCGAAGTTGAGTACAAATCACTGAGATACTTCAAACATCTGACAGCTAAAAATGGAGCGCTAGCTGTACCATATTTTACAGTGTTCAGACAGTATATTTGCAACGGGTCAGTGTTTGTACGTCTCCAAAGACAATCAGTTGAAAATTTCGCTGTGCCTCGTCAACCTCCACTTGACGGTACATTTTTTCAATGTCTGCAGTCAATGTGTAATTGCGACAGCAAAATCTAAGTAAAATGGCATACAGACTCGGCTGTATGGTTGCTCCGACCATGAGCAGATCATTCAACGACACTTGAGTAGTGTTTTTGCACGAAGCATCGAACACTGCTCGCAACTTAGTGGACGTGCTTTGAGGTCGTTCCACACATTGATATGGAATGAAACAATGTGGAGTAGAGGGTATAGAATTATCGGTTTCTCCATAAATTTGACAAGCATAGCCTTGAGATGTGGTTTAGATTGCAAACGTCTTTCCAACGATAAGAATCGTCTTCTTGCTATGTCGTATGAAGAACCAAGGCTTCTTGGGCTTGACTTAAAAGGCAAAGATACTTGCAAACGACCCGATGGTAAGCGAACAATGTTCTCGAGAAATGATTTTTCACACATAATTTGTGTTCTGGGGTACAGAGTTTTGCCTCAGTTAAGTTCGGAACTTGTTCCAACTCTCAGAAACGTTTTACCAACTTATCAAGAGGGCAGGTCTTTTGCAAAGTGGTTACCAGAGAGCATGATAATGGTATTTTTGGACCTGTTGACTTACAACGCCCGGAAACAACCCATCCAAAAACTGTATTCTGTAAGCTTGGTGCTTCTCTGCCTTGATTTAAGTGCCCATCTTTTAACAACTCAAAGAAAGCGTCTGCACCCAACAGCAGGTCTACTTTTTGCGGTCTATAAAAATAGGGATCAGCCAGTTGCAGTCCATCAGGGACATTCCATGATTCGTGAGGGACTGATTTCTCTGGTTGATACGAAGAGATATTTTTAAGAACAACAAAATCTGCAACCATTTCGAATGAATAACACAAGTTTACAAAAAAAGGCCATTTTTTGCAACAGAGAACTTTGCAACCGTTCCTTATGTATTTTCGGCCGCTGAACTCAGATAAATTGTCCGTTTTCTTCCAGCACGTCAGGTTCACAAGATATTTGCATTAGAGAGGTATCCTTACATTTGTTGGTCGTGTGGCCACATTAAGTGTCCTATTTGAACCAACTTTGTTTTAATGTAAGCTGCATTAAATGACGTTAAAGAAAAACCAAACACGAAGTTTTGATTTTGCTGATAAGGTACCAATTTTTGAATTTGAACATTAAAAATGTGGGTTTTTTTTGAAGAAATCGATTTGTTTTGCAAGTTTAAGAAATTCTGTAAATTTTTCTGCTAATATTAAAAATCTTAGAAAAAAATAGTTGGTAGTCCTTTGTTTTTTCTTATTTCAATTATTTTCAGTTTTCCAATATCATTGCGCTTTTAGAAGTTATAGCCCAGAAACTATACAAATTTTCGCATTTTTTGGACAACATTTACCGCCAAAATTTCTTGTAGCTTGAAAATAACATGGTAGTTATTTTTAAACCAAAGAATGGATATTAAAAAATTATTTAAGTTCGATTTTTGAAAATTTTTAGACATTTTAAGGCTTAATATTGTTAAAAAAAATTTTAATATATCGCAAAATTTTTTAAGGTTTTTGGACAATAACTTTTAAAATCGCAATGAAATCGAAAAACTGAAAATAATTGAAATATAATTGATGCCCCATTGACTGATTTGCAGATGCCGACGTGGTTAACTCATTCGAGTATCGATGCAATAATGTATGATGGGGCTTAGAACAAACCCTGCAGTGTGACGACTTGCAGGCTGAAACATTATGTCCTTTTCGCAAACAGTTCAAACATAATGGGAATCCTTTAGCAAATTTGAAACGAGTAGAGACAGATGATGACGCAAAGGATGTGCATGAGCTTATGAAATGATCATTTGATTTGCAAAATACGCATTCGGATCAATGGCTTGAGTTGTGTGAGACACAGACAATGAAGTCTTGCCGGAGTTTTTCTGGTGTGTCTCACGAGTTGGTTTGCGGGACTTACAATGCCCTGAAGTGACTTCATCAGCTGACAAATGTTGATACTGTAGTAGTACAAGGGGTAGTAGCCTTAAGCATGTGCAATATTAGTATTTAAGTCACTGTTAATTAAAATAAGACGTTGTGCAACATTGTAAATATTAGCTTAAGAACACGTTTGTCAACACTGTTTTATGAGCGCTGCCGCGAGAAGGAGAAAAAGAACAAAAAAGTGACGAGTCAGTCTTTGTTTGCGCTTTAACCAAGCCAGTCCACAGTTCAGAAGTGGTCCTATTTGCGCCTCTAAAAACTAAAAAAAAAACAAATTAAACAAAGCCATCCCTACAAACAGAAAAAAAAAAACAGTTAATGTCTGCGTTTGACATTGCGAAATTAAAAATTAAAGACTTAAAGTCTTTGTGTGACAAAAACAATTTGAAAACCAGTGGCACAAGGAACGCTTTAATAGAAAGACTGCAAATTATTTTAACAAAGCAGCTTAAAAAGTGCATCGGTGATCTACAGGGCGAAATGGATGACAAAGATACCTGCACGGGTGAATCCATTCCCCAAAATCAAAAAGAAATGGAAAAATGTAAAATGGACAACAACAAATCAAAGGCAGTCAATGACAAGCAAGCAGAAATTTCTGGAAACCATGCACAAAATTTCGGCGTCAGCGACAAGATGGCGCCGATGCGCAATTTCAAAGAAGACGAAAACGAACAGACAATCGCAGAAGTGAGCGAGAAAGTGAATGAGAAAAATGAATATGTAAGTCATTTGGAAATAACATTTTTAACGAATTGTACTGAACTAACTCCTATGTTTATAGAATGCCTAATGGATTCTGGCAGCCCTATCAGCTTAATCAAACAATCATACGTCCCAGCTAAATTGAAGTTATCGAAAGCGGAAAAGAAATGTTATTTTGGAATTTATAGAAGCAAGTTAAAAATTTATGGAGAAATATTTTGCTGTATTTTGTTTTCAAATAAAAGTATAAAGACGAAGCTGATGGTGGTTGATAATGAATCCATGGGGTATCCAATAATATTGGGAAGAGATTTTCTCAAACAAAGTGAAGCTAAAGAAAACGATGATACAGAAAATGTAAGTAACTCAGCTAATATAGAAATAAGTAAAAACATACAGTTTTCAGAAGAAAGGAAATGTAATGAAATCAATGAAACAAATGACGAGATTAATGTTGATAAGACAAATGACTTTGAAATGCAATTGCTGGCAATCGAATATGACGAAGAAAAATGTGAATATGAAATAGGAAGTCAACTGAGTTTTAAGCAAAAGAAGGGATTTAGTCAAATGTTTGAGGAACATTATGTTAAACCTGCTCGACCAGAGAAACCAGCAATAAGGTGTGAAATGCGGTTAGAAATAGAAGATAAAAAACCGTTTAGCTATGCCCCACGAAGACTGTCCTATGCTGAAAAGAAAAAAGTACAAAAGATATAAGAGGAAAATCTAGCGAAGGGTTTTATTAGACCAAGTCAGTCGGAATACGCATCTCAAGTTGTTTTGGTAAACAAGAAGTTGGGAGACTTGAGAATGTGTGTAGATTTTAGAGAAATGAATAAGAGAACGACAAAATCCAAGATTCCGATACCATTAATAGATGATCTTCTCGATCGGTTGGCGAACAAAAGCATTTTCTCGAAATTAGATCTGAAAAATGCATACTACCATGTCTATATGCACGAAGACTCAATAAAGTTTACAGCATTTACAACACCATTTGGCCAATTTGAATATCTCAGGATGCCTTTTGGGTTAACAAATGCGCCTCATCTCATCATACTGGAAGAAGTCTTTAGACGATTGGTAGAGAACAAACTTGAACTACGACAGGATAAATGCAGTTTTCTTATAAATGAGGTAAAATATCTTGATTACAGAATTTCAAAGCACGGTATAAGAGCAGATGAAGACGGAATCAAAGCCATCAGTAATTTCCCAGAACCAAGTAAAGTAAAGTATGTTCAGAGTTTTCTCGGAATCTGCTCGTACTTTCGTAGATTTGTCCAAAACTTTTCGATAATAGCGAAACCTCCATATGATTTTACAAAAAAGGATAAAACTTTTCAGTTTGGTCCAGAGCAACAAGAAGCATTTAAAACGCTCAAAGAGGAACTCATAAAATCACCTATTCTTGCTTTGTATGATCCAAAAGATGAGACGGAACACCATTGCGATGCAAGTGCTATAGGTTTTGGGGCGATATTACTACAAAGAAGAAGTGACAACAAATTTCATCCTGTGTTCTACCTATCGAAAAGAACTACGGAAGCCGAATCCAAATATCACAGTTTTGAATTGGAAACATTAGCTATTGTATACGCTTTGAGACGGTTTAGGGTATATTTGCAAGGTATCCCCTTTAAAATCGTTACGGATTGCAATTCGTTAACTTTGACCCTAAATAAAAAGGATTTAAACCCAAGGATAGCCAGATGGGCATTAGAACTTCAAGACTATGAATTCAAACTGGAACACAGATCGGGGAAAAGGATGCAGCACGTTGACGCTCTCAGCAGATGCAACCGTATATTGATTATAGAAGATAATACATTCGAAGATAATTTGGTTATATGCCAAGGCAAGGATGAAAAGATACGGGAAATTAAAGAATTACTAAGTACTAGCGAGCATGAATTATACGAAATGAGAAATGGTGTGATCTACATAAAATTCAAAGACAACTTGGTCTTTTACGTCCCTGAGTCAATGGAAGAGCATGTCCTTTTTAAATATCATAACGAAATGGGTCATGTGGGCACTGATAAGGTTGTAGATGTGATAAGGAAAAGCAATTGGTTCCCAAATATTCGAAAAAAAACTGATGAAGATATAAAAAACTGTCTCAAATGTATTGCATTTTCTACAAAAAGTGGAAAGCAAGAAGGTTTCCTCCATGTAATACCAAAAGGTAACATCCCTTTTCAAATAGTACACATAGATCACTACGGTCCGATAAACAATAAAGATTCGACAAAGAAACACATTTTAGTGATTGTAGATGCATGCACTAAATTTGTAAGATTGTACGCAACCAAAACAACAAAGTCACGGGAAGCTATAGATGCTTTAAACGACTAATTCAGAGCATACAGCAGACCAGCAACGATTATTTCAGATAGAGGAACATGTCTTACGTCGGAGGAATTTGAAGAATTCCTAAAATCGAATAATGTTCACCACATCAAAGTAGCGACCGGTTCACCACAAGCAAACGGTCAAGTCGAAAGGATTAATAGGGATTTAGGTCCGATGATTAGTAAGATATTAGATGTGGAGAAAAATGAAAGTTGGTCGAAAGTATTAGCCGATGTCGAGTATGCAATGAATAATACTATCCATAGAAGCATTAACGAACATCCAAGTGTGATGTTATTTGGAGTCAGACAAAAAGGGAAAAAGATAGATACTTTGAAAGAGAATATAATAGATACAGAACAAAATGGTAACGACCGGAATGTAGAGGAAATTCGATGTAGAGCAGAAGAAGTTCAGAAACAAGCACAGAATTATAATAAGAAATATGTTGACACAAAACGACAAAAACCGAACGTCTATACAGATGGAGATTATGTTATGATAAGAAACTTTGACTCAACGATTGGAGTATCCAGCAAACTTATTCCAAAGTTTAAAGGTCCATACCAAGTAATAAAGGTGTTAGAAAATGACAGGTATTGTGTAAAAGACGTAGAAAACTTTCAGCAGACACAGAAACCGTACGAAGGGATTTGGTCGGTTCATAACATGAAACCTTGGTTCAAAGGAAGAGAAGAAAAAATAGATCAGAATGTAAAAATAAATGAAAACTTAAAACAGCAACAAAGTTCGCATGGAAGTTCGAATGGAAAGATTAGAGAATTATGTACAGATGTTATGGCACAAGGATCAAGTATTATTACAAGAAGTAAGTCCAAAGATGGAGACAAAGTTGAAAAATAAAAAAGACGAGTGTTGTTAGGTGTGATGAAAATGAAAGAAGAATGATAACGAGAAGCATGTCAGCTAGGATCAGGTGATCCTATTTGTCAGGACGGCCGAGCTGTAGTAGTACAAGGGGTAGTAGCCTTAAGCATGTGCAATATTAGTATTTAAGTCACTGTTAATTAAAATAAGACGTTGTGCAACATTGAAATATTAGCTTAAGAACACGTTTGTCAACACTGTTTTGTGAGCGCTGCCGCGAGAAGGAGAGAAAGAACTATAAAGTGACGAGTCAGTCTTTGTTTGCGCTTTAACCAAGCCAGTCCACAATACCGCCTATTTAGTGCGGCTTCACAATCTTTCCATAATGGAATCTTTTGGTAATCGAGACTCTCTCCCCATCTAGACCATGTTTTGGCATCAACCTTAGCTATGTGAATCAACATAGCGTTAGAAATCTTGTTGTCATCACCTACTGATAATAGTGAGTCATATATGGCGGTGACAGTGTCATTTAAGGACCATAACGATGAGGCAGATGGGTTGTGAATGGGCTGAAGATCGAAAAGTTTTGCAATGCTATCAAAGAAAATCAAACATTCACAGTCATATACCTGCCTTAAAGCTGCTAATGCTTTGGGATAATTTCCATCGCTCACCTAAAAGGCCTTGACTGATCCGAGAGCTTCATTCTCTAAACAATTGAGCAAGTGATTGAACTTCTCAACATTTAATAGTGACTGGATATTGTCAATGATACTTTCAAATAATATAATAAAATTTTGAAATTCTGAATAACTGCCACCAAACCTTGGCAATTTCATCAGAGGCAAATGCCTGTTATGTGAAACAGTTGTATTTAGAATTGATTCATTATGTGGTTGAACCTTGTAGCGGTCACCAGCAGAAATGAGCATTGCCTTAGTTGATACGTATAAATCCTCCAGTTCCACTCGAGATGCCAGCTCAGGATTTGCATTTTCAATCGTAAGCTGCAGGTCAAATGCGCGGTCAATGTATTTATCTAAGATACCTAATCGACATTCTAGCTCTACTTTATTAAACGACACTGTTTTTGCCTTGATTGACTGTTGAATCCGTTTAATATGCTGCTTTACAGCTTCCAGTTGGCCAAGGCATTTAAATTCTTCCAATTCAAAATCATTGCTACCTTGCTTCGAAACACCACGCCTTTTTCCAGTCATTGTATTAATTTGTTTTTCAAATATACTTGCAAATTAACACAAATTGCAAAATAAATGCAAATTGATCACAACTAATCAATAAGTTGGTGATGCTTTCTTCACTACTCCAAAATGCAACCAATGTCTCTGTTACTGACCTATGCTAACAGCAGGAACATATAGAGATAGCGATAATAATTCGAGTTCGAATCCTCTCATGCGACGAATTTAAGAGATCCTTATCCTTATGCTCTAATGTGTGGTAGAGTTGTGCCGATTTTGTTGAACTAGTTCAAATGAACTAGTCTTTAAAATGAACTAATGAACTAGGTCTTGGTTTTGAACTATAGTTCATATTTTGAACTATGTATTTCTCAGTTTTTGAACTATAGTTCATTTCTTGAACTTAGTTCTTTTTAAATATTCATTTGACTTAGTTCATTTTTTGAACTATAGTTCATTTGAACTATAGTTCATTTTTGAACTTCATAGTTCAATTTGAACTATAGTTCATTTTTTGAACTATAGTTCATTTTTCTTTACCACTGAAGCAAATTTTAAGGCGTTTACTCATTGTCTGATACATGAGATATGAAAATCTATTGGGCCTGCATTTAATAATGATTTTCTATGAATTTAACAAGCTATTCAGATTTAAAAAATTACAAATAGCAGGACTACGAGACTACCATTTCTCAAAGCCAAAGTATGAGATTTTCGAGCCAACCCAGCAGCAGGTGCTAAGTGTTGCCTCCTCCTCAGCACAGATTCTTCCACATGCTGTGGCCGCTTTGCTTCGCAATGTGTCCTTTACCCCAGAGTTCTGCAAAAGTTTCATTGATCTGCAGGATAAGCTGCTCCAAATATTTACCCCGATGGCCATGGGCACCCACGACATTGACACATTACAGGGAGCCTTCAGCTGCGAGGATTTGGCGTCAGAGGGAATCAAATTCAAACCGCATAACCAAACTCAGAAGATGACAGGTCTGCACTTGATGGACTTATATGCCCAGTTTAAGCCACATCATTCGTGGCTCTTCCGTCTACCCAGTGATCTATGGTGCCAATCGTGTAGTTCTCTCACTGCTGCCCATCATTAATGATGAACGATCGAAGAACTTGCCTAAGACCAAGAAGGTGTTTTTCGAGTGCACAGCCACGGATTTAGCCAAGGCCTAGGTGTTACTTTTTTTCCTCTTCGAGCATAGCCAGAAGTTGCCAGTTGAGCTTAAAGTGGTCCAACCAAATGGTAACACTCTCTTATTTAGAGGAATTGGAAACATTAGCTATTGTATACGCTTTGAGACGGTTTAGGGTATATTTGCAAGGTATCCCCTTTAAAATCGATACGGATTGCAATTCGTTAACTTTGACCCTAAATAAAAAGGATTTAAACCCAAGGATAGCCAGATGGGCATTAGAACTTCAAGACTATGAATTCAAACTGGAACACAGATCGGGGAAAAGGATGCAGCACGTTGACGCTCTCAGCAGATGCAACCGTATATTGATTATAGAAGATAATACATTCGAAGATAATTTGGTTATATGCCAAGGCAAGGATGAAAAGATACGGGAAATTAAAGAATTACTAAGTACTAGCGAGCATGAATTATACGAAATGAGAAATGGTGTGATCTACATAAAATTCAAAGACAACTTGGTCTTTACGTCCCTGAGTCAATGGAAGAGCATGTCCTTTTTAAATATCATAACGAAATGGGTCATGTGGGCACTGATAAGGTTGTAGATGTGATAAGGAAAAGCAATTGGTTCCCAAATATTCGAAAAAAAACTGATGAAGATATAAAAAACTGTCTCAAATGTATTGCATTTTCTACAAAAAGTGGAAAGCAAGAAGGTTTCCTCCATGTAATACCAAAAGGTAACATCCCTTTTCAAATAGTACACATAGATCACTACGGTCCGATAAACAATAAAGATTCGACAAAGAAACACATTTTAGTGATTGTAGATGCATGCACTAAATTTGTAAGATTGTACGCAACCAAAACAACAAAGTCACGGGAAGCTATAGATGCTTTAAACGACTAATTCAGAGCATACAGCAGACCAGCAACGATTATTTCAGATAGAGGAACATGTCTTACGTCGGAGGAATTTGAAGAATTCCTAAAATCGAATAATGTTCACCACATCAAAGTAGCGACCGGTTCACCACAAGCAAACGGTCAAGTCGAAAGGATTAATAGGGATTTAGGTCCGATGATTAGTAAGATATTAGATGTGGAGAAAAATGAAAGTTGGTCGAAAGTATTAGCCGATGTCGAGTATGCAATGAATAATACTATCCATAGAAGCATTAACGAACATCCAAGTGTGATGTTATTTGGAGTCAGACAAAAAGGGAAAAAGATAGATACTTTGAAAGAGAATATAATAAATACAGAACAAAATGGTAACGACCGGAATGTAGAGGAAATTCGATGTAGAGCAGAAGAAGTTCAGAAACAAGCACAGAATTATAATAAGAAATATGTTGACACAAAACGACAAAAACCGAACGTCTATACAGATGGAGATTATGTTATGATAAGAAACTTTGACTCAACGATTGGAGTATCCAGCAAACTTATTCCAAAGTTTAAAGGTCCATACCAAGTAATAAAGGTGTTAGAAAATGACAGGTATTGTGTAAAAGACGTAGAAAACTTTCAGCAGACACAGAAACCGTACGAAGGGATTTGGTCGGTTCATAACATGAAACCTTGGTTCAAAGGAAGAGAAGAAAAAATAGATCAGAATGTAAAAATAAATGAAAACTTAAAACAGCAACAAAGTTCGCATGGAAGTTCGAATGGAAAGATTAGAGAATTATGTACAGATGTTATGGCACAAGGATCAAGTATTATTACAAGAAGTAAGTCCAAAGATGGAGACAAAGTTGAAAAAATAAAAAAGACGAGTGTTGTTAGGTGTGATGAAAATGAAAGAAGAATGATAACGAGAAGCATGTCAGCTAGGATCAGGTGATCCTATTTGTCAGGACGGCCGAGCTGTAGTAGTACAAGGGGTAGTAGCCTTAAGCATGTGCAATATTAGTATTTAAGTCACTGTTAATTAAAATAAGACGTTGTGCAACATTGAAATATTAGCTTAAGAACACGTTTGTCAACACTGTTTTGTGAGCGCTGCCGCGAGAAGGAGAGAAAGAACTATAAAGTGACGAGTCAGTCTTTGTTTGCGCTTTAACCAAGCCAGTCCACAATACCGCCTATTTAGTGCGGCTTCACAATCTTTCCATAATGGAATCTTTTGGTAATCGAGACTCTCTCCCCATCTAGACCATGTTTTGGCATCAACCTTAGCTATGTGAATCAACATAGCGTTAGAAATCTTGTTGTCATCACCTACTGATAATAGTGAGTCATATATGGCGGTGACAGTGTCATTTAAGGACCATAACGATGAGGCAGATGGGTTGTGAATGGGCTGAAGATCGAAAAGTTTTGCAATGCTATCAAAGAAAATCAAACATTCACAGTCATATACCTGCCTTAAAGCTGCTAATGCTTTGGGATAATTTCCATCGCTCACCTAAAAGGCCTTGACTGATCCGAGAGCTTCATTCTCTAAACAATTGAGCAAGTGATTGAACTTCTCAACATTTAATAGTGACTGGATATTGTCAATGATACTTTCAAATAATATAATAAAATTTTGAAATTCTGAATAACTGCCACCAAACCTTGGCAATTTCATCAGAGGCAAATGCCTGTTATGTGAAACAGTTGTATTTAGAATTGATTCATTATGTGGTTGAACCTTGTAGCGGTCACCAGCAGAAATGAGCATTGCCTTAGTTGATACGTATAAATCCTCCAGTTCCACTCGAGATGCCAGCTCAGGATTTGCATTTTCAATCGTAAGCTGCAGGTCAAATGCGCGGTCAATGTATTTATCTAAGATACCTAATCGACATTCTAGCTCTACTTTATTAAACGACACTGTTTTTGCCTTGATTGACTGTTGAATCCGTTTAATATGCTGCTTTACAGCTTTCAGTTGGCCAAGGCATTTAAATTCTTCCAATTCAAAATCATTGCTACCTTGCTTCGAAACACCACGCCTTTTTCCAGTCATTGTATTAATTTGTTTTTCAAATATACTTGCAAATTAACACAAATTGCAAAATAAATGCAAATTGATCACAACTAATCAATAAGTTGGTGATGCTTTCTTCACTACTCCAAAATGCAACCAATGTCTCTGTTACTGACCTATGCTAACAGCAGGAACATATAGAGATAGCGATAATAATTCGAGTTCGAATCCTCTCATGCGACGAATTTAAGAGATCCTTATCCTTATGCTCTAATGTGTGGTAGAGTTGTGCCGATTTTGTTGAACTAGTTCAAATGAACTAGTCTTTAAAATGAACTAATGAACTAGGTCTTGGTTTTGAACTATAGTTCATATTTTGAACTATGTATTTCTCAGTTTTTGAACTATAGTTCATTTTTTGAACTATAGTTCAAATTTTGAACTATAGTTCATATTTTGAACTATAGTTCATATTTTGAACTATAGTTCAAAAAATGAACTATAGTTAATTTGAACTATAGTTCATTTTTTCAAATTAACTATAGTTCATTTTTTGAACTATAGTTCATTTGAACTATAGTTCATTTTTTGAACTATAGTTCATTTGAACTATAGTTCATTTTTTGAACTATAGTTCATTTTTCTTTACCACTGAAGCAAATTTTAAGGCGTTTACTCATTGTCTGATACATGAGATATGAAAATCTATTGGGCCTGCATTTAATAATGATTTTCTATGAATTTAACAAGCTATTCAGATTTAAAAAATTACAAATAGCAGGACTACGAGACTACCATTTCTCAAAGCCAAAGTATGAGATTTTCGAGCCAACCCAGCAGCAGGTGCTAAGTGTTGCCTCCTCCTCAGCACAGATTCTTCCACATGCTGTGGCCGCTTTGCTTCGCAATGTGTCCTTTACCCCAGAGTTCTGCAAAAGTTTCATTGATCTGCAGGATAAGCTGCTCCAAATATTTACCCCGATGGCCATGGGCACCCACGACATTGACACATTACAGGGAGCCTTCAGCTGCGAGGATTTGGCGTCAGAGGGAATCAAATTCAAACCGCATAACCAAACTCAGAAGATGACAGGTCTGCACTTGATGGACTTATATGCCCAGTTTAAGCCACATCATTCGTGGCTCTTCCGTCTACCCAGTGATCTATGGTGCCAATCGTGTAGTTCTCTCACTGCTGCCCATCATTAATGGTGAACGATCGAAGAACTTGCCTAAGACCAAGAAGGTGTTTTTCGAGTGCACAGCCACGGATTTAGCCAAGGCCTAGGTGTTACTTTTTTTCCTCTTCGAGCATAGCCAGAAGTTGCCAGTTGAGCTTAAAGTGGTCCAACCAAATGGTAACACTCTCTTATTTAGAGGTAGTCGTACGTGAGGAGAAAATTTCGGTAAAGCGTGCCAACGCTATTGGTATTAATGAGCCGGCTTCCCAACTGGCTAACATGTTAACTTGAATTTACTAAGAGGCACGGGTTAAGGGTGACTCGCTGATTGTGTAAAGATTCCCCCAGCGCGACATGTGTGATCCATGGCTGCGACATCTATGAAGATGTAGCTTTTCATTTTGCCTATAACAACATTAAGAAATCGCTGCTAACATTTATGTAGATAGTAAAACAGTTTAATCTCAACAAACTGACCGAGCAACTGCGCGAGCAAGCACCGAAGCCCTGATTTACGCGCTCGCAAACTCAACAAATCCATCGAAACCAAGCCGACTGTGCATCATGTATCAAACAGTATTAAAATTATCCTCAGTATTTAAAATAATGAACAATAGTTAAAAAAAACGAGCAATAGTTAAAAAAATGAACTATAGTTCAAAAAATGAACTATAGTTCAAATGAACTATAGTTCAAAAAATGAACTATAGGTCAAATGAACTATTGTTCAAAAAATGAACTATAGTTCAAAAAATGAACTATAGTTCAAAAAATGAACTATTGTTCAAATGAACTATAGTTCATGAAAAAATGAACTAATGAACTAGGTCATTAAAATGAACTAAAATTTCCAACTCTAATGTGTGGGTGTTGTAGCGAATTTACAGGAACTATTTGCAAAAAAGAGAATGAGGAGAGGCAGCAACAACACTTGCTGCTGTTTTTCAGCTGCAGACAAGTGAGGGTCAATGCTTAGCGGTAATCGCTGCGCATGCGCAACCACGTAGCTGGCCGACGGAATCTGCACTTAGCAACGACGAAGTTGGAGGCAAGCGACAATGCTGAAAATGAACGGTTTGCTAGCTAAGCCGCTACTCCAGCCCAAAATGCGAAATTTGAATGTGTGCGATTATGTCTGTGCACAAAAGTATGTACGCAATATTTTTTGTGCCCAGATGTACGTATGTATGCAAATATGTAGCAATATTTCATTTGAGTTTATATTTTATAAAGCAACATGTATGTTTGTGGTTTACACAATTTTACCAATAGTTTG